>LR752264.1:57658-97171 GCA_902729485.2 Mus minutoides | reverse complement strand
TACACTCCACTCCCCAGCTCCTTTGCTTGTCCTTATATACGCTCTGAGTTCAGTGGTTTTTCTTCTTCTTCTTCTTCTTCTTCTTCTTCTTCTTCTTCTTCTTCTTCTTCTTCTTCTTCTTCTTCTTCTTCTTCTTCTTCTTCTTCTTCTTCTTCTTCTTCCGGTATAGGTCTGCTCTACCTCCATCAGTCTTTGTGCAATGTTTTCTCTTTTATTGATAAGAGGCCAAGGATTGTTCCTGCCCTTTGCAAACTTGGCAATTTCATCACCTATGGATTGATTTAATAGTTTTACATTTTGCAAAACATATTCCCAAGAAAATAGTGGGTGTTCAAGAGGACCTTGATCTGGAACTAGATGCAGCTTTGGATCTGGCTTGGAATCAGAAAGCCAGTTTTGGAGGGGGTCGGGACTGAACTGGAAGGTCAAGTATGCATAGAATCTTTGCTTTAAGACCAGTATGGAAGAAGTTGAATTACTCAAATTTTGCAAAAGATTCATATACATTTCATGTGTATTACCATTGGTTGTGCATGTATACCTGAGTACCATGCACAAGCCTGGTGCAGTAGAGGTCAGAAGAAGGAGTCAGATTCTTTGAAAGATGTTTTTGCTGAGGACCCAGGTTCAATTACCAGCATTCATGTGGCATCCCCAAACTGACTCTAACTTCAATAT
The DNA here is from genome assembly GCA_902729485.2 of Mus minutoides. Taxonomy (NCBI): domain Eukaryota; kingdom Metazoa; phylum Chordata; class Mammalia; order Rodentia; family Muridae; genus Mus; species Mus minutoides. The sequence continues at coordinate 96,493 of LR752264.1, read as the reverse complement.
TAGGAAATCACATATTTTCTTTTGATCCATGTGGCCTCCTGTACACATGTGGTGCAAATAAACTCACTCAGGCACATACACATAAAAATAGTAAATATTAATTTAAAAAAAATCAAGAAAAGTCCTCCAAGGTTAAGCTGATACTCACCCAAAAGGCTTCAACCTTTGAACAGATAGAACTGACCTCAGAATCCAAACTGTTGTCAGTAGTCAGGTTGCAACAACTGTTTACCTTTGAGAACATTGGACTTCAACTGATTGGACATAATCTCATCATTAATGAAAAATACAAGTATTATTTGAAGTCATATTTGTTGATGGAGGTCCAAGTAGAAATTATGTCAAAAATCATGCTTCCAAAGACATACAGTTACAATGGAAACATATGTTGTATCAGTAGACATTTCATTTACCCTGGAACTAGAAATATAATCTAGTGTTTGATGAGGGGAAATAAAGAATTCAAGAAGGAGGCAAGTACACGATATGCTTCATTTCAACTTTGCATCAGCTTTATATGGCATGTACTATTTTATTCTTCTTACCAAAGTATTAGTTAAAACTGAGAAAGATTAAGTCACTGTATAAGGTCATATAGTCAGTCAATGTGAGAACTTAGATTTAAACCCAAGACTCTCTAACTCAGGAGCCTTGGTTCTTATAGACTCCACTACACAGGTCAGGATGTTTTTACCATGAAGGGGAGATGGTTAAATAGGAGAAAGAGAAATAAGTAGTGATATAGAGCTCCAGACATGTCGGACTGGCAGGTACTAGCAAAGAAACTGCTCATGGGTCTCTTTAAAATATGGAGGAGTTGGTGTGGCCTGAGACTGAATGAGGCATGACAACTGGCTCTCTCTTGGTCTACCAGTGTTTGGTGGATGCTCTACTAGGGAATTATCACGTTCTTCCCTCCTCTTATTTGTCCTCCTCCTCCTCCTCTCTTCCTCCTCCTCCTCTCTTCCTCCTCCTCCTCTCTTCCTCCTCCTCCTCTTCCTCCTCCTCATCCTACCCACTTTCTCTTTTGGTTGATAATGGTGTCTGCACACTTTTGCACATGTGCACATGTTTGTGGCTTTGCTAGTATATGCAGAAGTCAGCACAGGACACCAGTTGTCTCCCTCTATCTCTTTTTACTTCATCCCCTTGAGACAGGGTCTCCCTCTGAATCTGGGAATTAGTGTGTTTCAGATAGGCTGGCTGGCCAGTACATCCCAGCAATTCTCCAGTCTCCACCATCTACCCAGTGCTGGGGTTAAAAGCAGCCATGACCAGGTTTTTAATGTGAGCTCTGTGCTGGACTTGAGCTTACACTGAGGTTCTGAATGGTCTTAGATCTGTGGCAATCCTCCTGCTCCAGCCTCCTGAACGCTGGGATTATGGGTTGTAGCACCTCATCTGGCTATGGATTATTGTTTTTTTAGTAATGAACTAGAAGTTGCTTCTACAGCAGAAAGCAACAATGAGTCCCTTCCACTCCCGACTTCAGCTCAGGAACCTTCCCTGTCACTAGGCATCTTAACACTACTCAGCATGTGTAGACTGTTCATGTGACTGAAAAGCTGAAGCAGTCAAGAAATGACAAAGTGTGTAGTAAGGTGTTTAAGGAGTTTACATGGAACCAACTAACAGCCCATTAGTAAGTAGCTAGCATTTCTGAAACTGACTAATAGGAAAATGATTTAATGACCTTGACCTGAGTCTCACCCTCAACTAATTGAACAAATAACTCATACAGAAAGCCTTTGTACACATTCAAGCCACTTATATGATGCCAGGGTATATTTGGGGCCAAGAAGAACATCAATGAAAACACGCTTATTTGAATCATATCCCAGAGAAGAAATATTCTTTAGTCTTTCTAACAGCCAGAGTGATAATACATACTGCTGACCCTGGCTCAATATCAGTTTTGAAACACCTGCTGTGTCAGAGTCAGAGTGTGACCCCAGCCTTGAGCTGGCTGAACAAGTCTCTGACACTGGATTCACAGTCATGTGTCTTGCTTTGCTACAATTATATCTTCCTGCCAGACAACTGAGAACTGCTCACCTGCTGAGCCTCTGAGGAGCCTACTTTGTAACTCAATCTAGCTGAAACAAGCAACAAACCCCAACTGAAACAAAAGGATGGGTCCTTGTGTCTTCCCATATTCAGTGCTATACATTAAACATTGAGCCTTGATCAGAGAACTTTGTCTTGGCTCGTTATTTCTCTTGATGTTCTTCCCATCCATCCCCAGTTTTCCTTTCAGGAACCCAGTAACCCGTGGCTGCTGTCAGCTACAATTGGCACAGCAACGAGAGTCTTGAATATGGAAAGACTGACTGAGGGACACTCTCTTGGTGGGGCTCCACAGAAAACAGAAGATGGTATCTTGCATGATAAGCAACATACAGCATTAATGTTAGTGCTATAAGTTTTATCTTTTGAAGGCTGTTAATTGCCAGGGTGATAAAAGGATACAGGCTAGACTGAGTAAGAGTGGGCCCAACACTGATATCAGTTAGGGGTTGACAGTGGAAAATGGGACTGGAAATTTCTAAACAGCCATTTGTCCACAGTCAAGAACTGCATCAGGGAAGAGTAGAGTTTATAATAATAAAATAAAATAAAAATACACACAAAAAGGGAGATGTTAGATATACAAATGACATGGAGAGAGAGAGAGAGAGAGAGAGAGAGAGAGAGAAGGGAAATGGATTTAGAGCTCTCCCAGGGACAGAAGACATCAGCAGATATCCTGCTTTCTGGTCCCTACAGGAGACATCCTTAGTTCTGGTTACATCAATTTTTCTACCCTCTCTGTATTGTCTGCGTTTGTTGCACCAATCTGTTCACGTGTCAACTCATGTCTGTTTTTGTTTTGTTGTCTGAATGACTGTTGTTCTATGTTTCATGTTGAAAAGAAAACAATGATTAAAACTTTATCCATCTCTTGATTCAGTCTGAGTTTGTACAGAGGAGGTTGCTCAAAGTTGCCCTGCACCTTTAGCCAAGAGTCAAGTGCAGACGGAGAGGCCCTGCTGAAAAGCTGCTTTTAAGAGGGGTCCGCAGACTCTTATGTTCTAAAGCAAATAAGCTGATAGTTGTTTTTTTCCTAGAAAAAAATCTATGCAATTGTGATTATTGGGTTCAGCAAATGATGAAATGCTTTTTCTCTTGAAATTATACCTAGAAAAAGTAATAATTCTTTGTTAGTTCTAAATTTATAAGGTTCATGTAGCTGCTTCATTTGGTTTCTGATTGGTCTTAATGGTATAAATATACTCTGCATGTCTTGGTCATAGAGAATTGGCTTATAAGTTATTGGGCATGATTTAAAAATATAACACTGGTAACAAGAAAGTTAGCTTAAAACTGGTAACTCAGGGTTGTAGTCATTTTAAACAACATGTAGCATGAACCAGCCCAGGAAATCAGGCCTCTAAAAATACTTCTAATCCATAACTCTAGTTCAAGGGGCTCCGACACCATAAGTGTGCAGTGAATGCATTGGTGCACAGACATACACATAAGCAGAACACTCACACACATAAAATTATCTATTAAAATATGAAAGAATTAACCAGACCAACAGGAAATGTGCAGAGGGATGTCTAGGGAGTGGAGAGTGTAAACACATACACAATCAAATTAATTACAAGGTATAAAGCCAGTGATTGCCGTATCATCCTCATAGAAACATATAATAAGTCCATTTTTAGCATTTTTTATGCTGTTTTTTTTTAAAGATTAATTTTAGTCTGTGTGTGTGTGTGTGTGTGTGTGTGTGTGTGTGTGTGTGTGTGTGTGTATGTGTGTGTGTGCAGGTGCATGTGGAGGCCTGACAGGAGCTCTTGGCTGATAGGTAGTGAGCAGCTTGACATGGCTGCTGGCAACTTCTGTTCATCTGATCCTCTAGAATTAGTATTAATGAATGAGGCGCCTCTCCAGCCCTAAGCACTTCTTTGGGCATTTAGTTTTAAGGTTTTCACATCTGTGGCTAAAGTATTTTTCCATTCTGAAATTTAAAACCACTTATTATGCTTCAGATAAAAAAGAATTTACATCCACAGAAGGATCACCGCCATTGAGGGGAACTGTATGAACTGGCAGCACAGGCATTTTAGACCTATAAAATGCAGTTATATAGGGTTCCATTCAATGCATGTCAAGGGGAAGTCCTGAGCATAATATATAAAGCTATTTGCAACATGACACACAGAAAATTGTGAGTAACGAAGAAAGAAAAAAGAAAGACAGAACCCAGACCTGCCTACATCACAAAGTTTTAAAACAGCATCTTTATGTGTGTATCAGAGTGGCAACTCATGCATCCAGGATCTATATATATCAGTCAACAGTACATCAGATGCCTTCATATCCACTTGTACATAGGGATACAGACATCAGGTTTCACAACAGTGGGCAGAGGTGTTACTTTTATTGTTTTTCATGTAGTGATGGTTTTTGTTTGGTTAACTTTCTTTTGTTTTGTTTTATCTTTTTTTTTTTAAATCTCATTATTAACTTTCCTGGTCGTTGTTTTTATTTTTGATTATGTTTCAACTTGACACAAGCTAGAGTTATTTGGAAAGAGTCACCTTCAAGTGAGAAAATGCCTCTATAAAACTGATTCTGTAGGCCCAACTCCCTATAAAAATACCACCCCGGGCAGGGGGTAATGAGTTATATAAGAAGGTAGGCTTACAATCCACAAGAATAAGTCAGGAAGCTACATTCTCCAAAGGTCTCTGCTTTAGTTCCTGTCGCTGAGTTCTCACATATATTTACCGCCCCCCCCACACCCATACCCCCAGCTACCCTCATGATGGACTGTAGGCTAAAATAAACTCTTTATCCTCAGGTTGCTTTTGGTCATAATATTAATCACAATAACTCTAACATTTATCTATAAACAGATACAGAAAATACCAGTTTGTTCTTGACACCTCACATTTTCAAAAGACAATGTAGTTTCTCTATAAATGTGTCTCTCATTCCAGCTGTCTTGAGAGTAAGTTTACATGATCTCTTGCCAGCATGTTCCAGTCACTTCTATCATGATCTACTAGCCTAGAGGTTCTCAACCTTCCCAATGCTATGATCTTTTAATACAGCTTCTTCAGGTTGTAGTGACCTCAAACCATAAAATTATTTCCTCGCTACTTCATAATGGTCATTTTCCTGCTGTTATGACTTTCAGTGTAAATATCTGATATGCAGAATATAGGACATGTGACCTCTGGAGGGTCAAGACCCAAGAATTGATAACCACCTGTGGAGTCACAAACACGTTGAGAACTGCTGATAATACCTTCTTTCTCTCTTCACCTGCCTTCCTTTCATCATTTGTTCTATAAATGCAGCCAGATGATCTTTGAAAGTACACCTCTGCCCGTGTTCCTACTGTAGTTCTAAAACATTTCAGTTACTTCCCAGTTACATGAAAACCATCCCCTACTCAAGCTCATCTTGGACCCACATGAGCTGACACTGGGTGAGCTGTGCCCACCAAATATATATACATTGGAAGCTTTAGAACCACAGTGCCTGAGGGTGTGATTCAGTGTAATTATGGTAAGATGAGGTCATTAGGGTAAACCCTAAGATAATATGACCAGTGTCTTTAAAAAAAAAGACTAGGATACAGGCTGGATCAGAGGGGATACTTCGTGCAGACCCCAGAAGGCAGCTGCCTATGATTCAACTAATGAGAAAGATCTCAGAAGAAATAAGCCCCATCGAATACCTTGCTCTCAGAGTTCTTTCTGCCAGAAATGAGAAAATTCAATTCTTGTTGTTGAAGTCGCCCATACTGCATGACTTCATAAGGGCAGCCCATGCAAACTGACACAACCCCCTTTCTTTTTTTTTTTTTTTTATTTTATTTTTTTAATTTTTTTCTTTCCTCTCTTTATTAGATATTTTCTTCATTTACATTTCACATGTTATCCAGAAATTTTCCCTTACCCTCCCGCGTCCCTGCCCTGCTCCCCTACCCACCCCCTCCCACGTAATGGCCCTGGCATTCCCCTGTTCTGGGGCATATAGAGTCTGCATGACCAAGGGGCCTCTCCTCCCAATGATGGCCAACTAGGCCATCTTCTTCTATATATGCAGCTAGAGACATGAGCGCAGGGGGAACTAGTTAGTTCATGTTATTCTTCCACCTAGAGCACAACCCCCTTTCTAACCTTGATTCACTTTGTAACTTCCGTGCTCACTGTGCTCCTGCAAGATTTCCTTTGGCTCTCTGAACTACTTGTGCTCCTATTTGTCATGGCCTTTGCTTACATGTACACTCCACACCCTAGATGGCCCTCTGACCATTTTCTGTTGCTCTGGTTAATTCTTTTGAAATTTAATAGATTATTTTATGTGTGTGAATGTTTTGCTTGCACATATGTCTGTGCATCACATGAATGCACTGCACACCTAGGGTGTCAGACCCCCTGGAACTAGAGTTTTGGATACCTGTGAGCCACCATGTTGGTGCTGGGAATTTAACCCAGGTCCTCTGAAAGAACAGGCAAGTGCTCTTAACCAGGATTCATCTCTCCAGACTCTTCCTCTCCTGTGCTATCCTGTTTTCCCTTGTTCAACATTTAGTGACTGAATGCTAACTCTGTGCTACCAGGATGATCTTTCTCAGCATTTGTAGTGTGGACACATGTTCTTGTCCTCAGATTACAGATCCACCTGAGTTAAATAACTTTGTTTTGCAATGTTCCTATTACAGATACTTATTGGAGAGAGGACTCAAGACCTCTTAGGAAAAAGACTATCTATGTTCAATACAGATAGGAATGCCAGATATCAAGAGTCAATATAGCTTCGAGTCCAACACCAACCTTGAAGAAAAGACTGCTTTGGTGTGAGGAGTGTGAACAGCTAGCACTCCCAGCTGTTAACTGCTTCAGTGGACTCTCTGGTCTTTGAGCTGAGATGCTCATCTCTTTGGGGTGCACTCCCACCCATGAATGAACAAAAGTGTGTCATAGCATTTCTGCCTAACACATGATAACTTCACTTTCTTGATTTTGCTGCCTCCCAGCTCCCTTCATCCTTCATGAGTTCTGGCCAATAATCTCTTTGCCCCCTAAATCTGTCCTCTGGTTTTCAGGGGACAATGCTAGGTGTGGGGAGCCAAGCAATGGATTTCAGTAACTCCAAGCATCCTCTGATGTAGCCACAAGTGCCACAGATTTCTGGTTCCTGAAAGGAAATCTGTGGATGGATGGGAAGGATGGCAAGAGAAATAATGAGCCAAGACAAATTCTCTGATCAAGGCTCAGTCTTTAATTTATGGCACTGAATATATATGGGAAAACCCAAGGACCCATCCCTTTCTTTTGGCTGAGTTCTGCTGTTTGTTTCAGCTGCATCGAGTTGCAAAGTGGGCTCTTCAGCAGCTCAGTGAGCAGGTAGTTCTCAGTAGTCTGGCAGGAAGAAGTAAATGTATCAGAACCAGATGCCTGGATCTAGTGTCAGAGACTTGTTCAGCCAGCTTAAGACTGGGGGTGGGGGAGGGGAATCACAGTTCCTACCTATTTATTTATTAAAAATTAGCTGGACTGGGGCATAAAATTTACTTATGGTCCATGGCCCTGGCTGGGAATTATGGTGGCTGGTGGCTGTGCCTGATTGAGGCTGAATGTCTAGACTCCTTCTGATCCATCCTGAAGAACAGGTTTGTGTTTATTTGCACAAGCATGGCCTTGTAGTGTTTATAATGAAGAAACATGGTTTTTTGGCACATGTCCCTGTCTTAGGTTGATGAGAGTCGTAGAATCATCAGTGGCCCGTTTTTAGCTACTGGACCTCATAGCACACCTTTTCCATTCAGAACAAACCACAATATGCGCTCAATGCATGTCTTCATAGGGATGAATAACTACCATATCTGAGCTTTGCTGAAGGTGAGACTGAATGGAAGAAAACAACCTGCTTAAAATACAAAGTCAAAAGTTAAAAGGAACAGGATTCAAGTAGTCTGTGGGGATGTCCCAGGCACTCAATTCAGTTGCAAATTGGCAAAGATCAGTCCCAGGATCTGGCCTCCTAGTGTGGGGGAGGTGGCTTTGAGAGTCAACAGAAAAAACTGTTACTTCTCAAGTAAATAGTGGTAATAGTCGGGTAAGCTGGCTGATAAAGATTTTTTTTAGCTATCATAATTGGAATATCCAACATTGGATTTATTTCTAGACCAGTCAGTCCATCATTGAGGCAGAATAACTGGTCACATTAAAGGAAAGAGAAAAGTCATTATAACTCCTCATTTTGATTAATTTTTCTAAATCAGTTTTCACAGTCTCTATGTCCTCTGTCCCACAATGTGTAATAGCTTCAAGCAAGGCAGCTTGTGTAATCTGGGATATAGCAAGCAAGGTGGGTCAAGAACATACACCCAATACAGCTTTCCTGTCACCATTGTCAGGGCACTCAGCAAGCTCACAGGTCAGCATCATTCTTTTGTGTCCTCATGTCACACCAATCACTCTGCCAGTAAGCATGACCCTGAAACATTTTGCAGAAAAAAACACAAAATGAAAGAAAATAATATACGAGGCCTATGGTTTAAACAGCAGAAAACCTGAGGCAGGTACAGGCAAGTAAACAAAGTTGTTGATTCACTCCGGTACTGACCAGTTATAGAGATAAAAAGGTATGCAAAGAGAGTAATGGGCCATTTGGCCTGGCCTCCACTGACTCAAGAAAACCCCCTGCAGGATAGCTGCTACCTGGGGGCTCTTGCTGATGTTTGAACTAGCCGATCCTGTGAAACCCATGTCAATTCCCCTATCCCCCCTGCGGGATAGCTGCTACCTGGGGGCTCTTGCTGGTGTTTGAACTAGCCAATAGTGTGAAACCGCGCATCCCCTACCCCAATCTTCCCAACCCCCACACCATTCACTATATAAACTTATAGTTTGCGAGCCTCAGGGTCGACCCCCCTGTCCCCTGCGTGGGATACGGGTCGTCCCGGAGCTCCGATTAAAATCCTCATGCTTTTTTGCATCAAGACAGGTCTCGTGATTCGTGGGGTGCACGAACAGCCCGTGTTTGAAATAGGGGTATTTCTTTTTTTTTTTTTTTTTCNAATGTGTGCTTTGTTCTTAATTCTAGGAAGGGGTGACGTGCCCACATTTTGATCTTCCTTCTTCTTGAGTATCATGTGTTTAGTAAATTATATCTTGGGTAGTCTAGGTTTCTGGGCTAATATCCACATATCAGTGAGTACATGTTATGTGAGTTCTTTTGTGAATGGGTTATTTCACTCAGGATGATGGCCTCCAGATGAAATAGGGGTATTTCTGATTTGATCTTACAAAAACATGCCCTCTTGCCCATATGAAATACCTGATCAGGACCATGCCATATACCAATAAGTAGATCTTTCCATTTCTCCTAGGGATGAGCATGCCTAGCTGTAAGATGCTATAGACACTCATCAAAGAGTTCTTTCGCATCCAAATTTAAAAAATTTTTTAAATAAAATGCATGATTTAAATAATGTGCACTGGGATATAATTCAACCCTTTTTGTTTTTTAAGAAGATATTGTTTTAAAGTTCAACAATGCCTTGTCCTTGAGAATTATATAAAATCCCAGTAACATGGGTAACATTAAATAGTGAACAAAACATCTCAAACGCTTGACTGTCATGGCCAGTTCCATTTTCTGTTTTAATCTGATTTGGAACACCAAGCATAAAAAAATTAATGTAGGCCATGACTAATTACATTAATAGTTGCTTCTCTTGTTAACGCAATTGCAACCAGAAAGTCTGAAAAGGTGTCAATAGTCACATGTACTTATTTTATTTTTCTAAGATCAGAAATATGAGTATCCGTTTACAATAATTGATTGAGTATAAGTCCTCGAGATTTTAACACCATTCGGTGGAACACGTAGAAATTGAGGTCTCTGAGAACAAGTCTTTTACAATTTGGCATGTACATTATCTAAAAATACCACATTATTATCTCAAGCTATTACTATTTTGATAATGTAAAAAAATGAGATTACATGGCCAATTGTTCTTGTTTAGGGCCTATAATCTTCCTGGGATACAAATCTGCTGTGTCATTGCCTTAAGGGGTCCTGCCCGGGTAGTCCAGGATGAGTTCTTAAAGGTTCAAGGACACTCCTTTAAAGGAACAGTATTTTCTCTTAACTTGAGTTGTATGTGCATGAACAGTTTCAAAATTTGAGAATTAGAAGTATCTAAAAATGGAACAATTTCAAGCAACTTTAAGCCAATATATATATTGGCTATCAGTATACAAATTAAAGCTTGTTTTTTTTTTTTTTTTCAACATGTCAAAACACTGGCTACAGCACATGATTCAATTATCTGTGCTGAAGCAGGAGGAACTTCAAAAGAATAAACATGTGATCCAATCATATATATTTCTCTCCCATAGAAGGGCAGTTAATAAATACAGTAGATGTATTCTTTATGGGATGCAAACATCAATTTACAGGAAATACAAAAGCATGCCTAGAAGCAAATTTTAACTTGTCTTTGAATAATGATTATCAATTTACCCAAAAGTTTACTATGCAAATATCAATATTCTGTAAAAACCAATTTAATTGCTGTTTGATACAAGGAAGAGATATCTTGTCAGATTTTTAAAGATTTTTTAAAAACTACCTTCAGGATTCTATTCTAAAATTTAACACCACGACAGCTTCATAACAGGATGTAAAACTTTACTTGGAGATGAAGAAAGATGATTTCACATTAATAATTCATTAACCAAAGAATTGCTGTGTGCTCATTGAGTAACAATAACTAAAATAAGCAGTTAACATTTGACTACCATTGATTAAAATTGATAACAATTGGTTACAGAAGCTTCCTCTATTTTGTGAAAGGCTTTTTGTTTCTCACCAGTTAATTTGCATCTCCCTTGATAAAATCCAACAAAGGATTAAGTCCTCCTGTGGTGAGCCTAAGGTGAGGTCTTAGCCAATTAACATCTCCTGGAAGCTTTTGAAAATAATTTGAATTAAGCAAACCATGTTTTCTTTCTTGAATTTTCTGTACCACAATTTTTCTAGGATATAACTGAGGCCACAAATATTTAAAAAGATATTGTCTTTTGAATCTTTTCTGGAGTGACAACTACTCCAAAATTTTTCAAGCTCATTGTGGAAGAGCAAAGGTTTGTAGTAAATTTTCCCTAAGAGGGAATAGTTAATAAAATACTCTCCATATAATAAACAATATAAACTCAAAGATTTAAAATCCTAGCTTCTTGTATTGAAGCAGAGACAAAAAACTATTATTTTTTTAAGTTTACATAATGTAAGGATATTATACAAACTTAGAGGCAAAACTTTCCAATGATCACAAGCTCACTAGAAGCAAACCCTTCACAATAATTAGGATGCAAAGGAAAACACAAACTTCCAAATCCATAATAATTCTATATGGAGTAGGCAGTCCAGATTATAATGCCCTTAGAAGTTCCACAGCCTCACTGTACTTTTATAAATCTTAACTTTAAACTATGTTTTGAAAAACACCTAGATAGGCCTGTAATAATGTTGTTTTGGCTTAAAAAATCATTCCCTAAAGGCAAGGAGAGGTGAGGCCACAACAACTTCCCTAGGCAGGGTTTGCAAACAAAGAATTGCCACACAAGCCTTGCTAAGGTTGCTCTCAACTTTTCATTAACTCAAGTGTAAATATTTGTTGGCCACCATGTCTAGCCAACTGGAGAGCTGTGTGTTTGGTGAGAAACCTTGTTGCAAACATAAGATGCAGAAAAAAATCTAGGAATGCCTTGGTGTCAAACTGGCTTCCACATGCATGGGCACATGTGTATGTGTTGTGGGAAATATTAAAATGAAATGGCAAGTTCCTGTGCTATGCCAGGCACTGGTGGGCTACACCAGTGGGGTGTTCTTATCTCAGCAGACTCTCTGGCTAGGAGCTTCAAAATGTATCCACCCAGCTCGCTAAGTTCTCACTGATGGGTCATTGCCACATCAGTCCCATGCAATGACCACCCACCTTTCAGTTGTCACAAAGCAGCCACCAGTGGCCACAAGTTACTGGGTTCCTGAAAGGAAAGAAATAATGAGCAAAGACAAAGTTCTCTGATCAAGGATCAACTTTAATTCATGAGTCTTAATTTTTATAGGGTGGAAACCCATTCCCCACCTTGTCAGGAATTGGTCAGGAAAATAAGCTCAGCTGCTCAGCAGGAAGCTACAGATGTGAAAGGACAATAGATTTTTACCTAGGTCAGAAGACTCTACCCTAGGTTTGCTATCCTATGGTAGACAAGGTCTGATTCAGCCTGTTCAACATTTGGGGAACGGCACATCACAATACCCATTAACCCAATAAAACAAAATTCTAGAAGTGTATAATTAACCAGTCAGATTTATATGTCAATAAATTATCAATTCACAAGATGCCCACACAATAACTAATAATAAGCCAATTGATGATGAACAAGCTGCCCACCTAGATTAGACAAGTTATCCCAATTATTCTAACCTTTTACTATATTCATAGCTTCCTGTAGCTATTTAAAGCCATAGAGAATCTAGATCATCTTCCTGCTCCATCTTTCTTCCTCTCTAACCTATGTCCTCCAGCTCCATCTCTGCAGCTCTTCACTCCACCTCCCTTTTCCCTATCCAGTCACAGGCCTTTTGTTGTATTAATAATTAAAGTGATTGGACACGGATAATTCTGCTGCAAATATGTGCACACATATATAAGTGAACATGTATACACACAGGCAAAGACTGTTTTAATCTTACATGCCAAGAGAACATGTGTAAGCCTTGACCACTTTGAGAAGGAAAGTTTTCCCTGTCTTTCCCAATCATCACTGCATATCAGAAGACTTTGTTTTGCTGTGCTACCTGGAGGGCCCTGTTTATCTCTTTATCACAGGGTTCTGAATCTCTTGAGTCCTTGGATGAAAGAGCAGTTAACAGTTCAGCTTTTCTGGACTCCCCCTTACCCTACTATATCTAATTTCCACCAACCCTCCCACCCCCGCCTCTGAGTGTTTCTCTCTGTCTGTATACGTGTCTCCTGTCTCTGTTCTTTCTGTGTCTGTTTCTGTCTGTCTGCATCTTTGTCTCTCTATTTCTTTCTTATTTTTCTAACATGAATTTCTATTATGTAGCCCCAAATGGTCTGGAACTCATAAAGATCTGCCTGCCTCTGCCTTGTGAGTGCTGGGATTAAAGATGTGTGCCACAATACCCTATACCAAACCACAATCTCTTAAATGCCCCCCATAAAGGAGAGAATTTCATTCAACCACTCAGATACCCTATTTTCTCCATATAAAATTATTTTATCACTGATGTGGCTATTCAGTCTTTCATACGTTTCTCTCTTTAAATGTTTAAAATTCTTAAGTCAGATGATTTCCCCATTTTATTTCTATGCAGAGAGCTATTACAGAGTAGTCTTAGAGAAGATCCATGTTTTAAGATGTAATATAAATGTATAATTGTGCAATGTGTATGGAAAAGAACATAAGCAAGTGCTTAGACCCATAAATAAACTTGAACTTGGCCATCAATTATTGGAATGGTGACAGGATCAAAGGTCACTGGAAAAAACAGGTAGATGCACACTGTAAATGCAGATGGTGTAAAGCATTTCCCAAGCTAATTGCTAGGAGTTGCATGATTTTGTAAAAGAATCAGGGAACTTAGAGGAACTACAGAGTCATCTATTGTTTAGTAAGAATGTCCTTGTTACATTGCTCATGAAAGAGAGGGAGAAACAGCCTCCCCGGTTTAGAGCCACAGTCACCAACTAGTTCCTCAGTTCTTCGTAGATGTATTCTCTGTTTTAGTTTATTTTAGCTAGCCTTAGTAGAAAGAGAGGGATTTATTAAAGAGCTCATGAGTACACTTCTTATAAGTCAAGGGAAGAGACTTTAGCCAAACTCTACCAGGAACAAAAACTGGCAACTTGGAAGTCACAGGGAATTGGAATTATGCACACTATGTTCTTGAGAACAAATAGTCCTACATTTCTGCTTCTTTCTGTGTGTGGTTGTTTTATTCTTTGTACTGAAGAGGTTTTCACTACATAGGATAAGTCTGGCTTTTTTAATACTTACATCATGTCATCTTAAATGTAATCACAATGGGAAGACTAGTAATGCCTTGTTATGTAGCCCAGACTGATCTCAAATGTATGAAAAAGTAAGTTGTTTTAGCCTCCTGGCTACTGGGATTAATAGGCATGTGCCACCGTACCTGGCATAATCACAAAGTTGTTTTTTTAATTTAATGTATTGCCTGTTCAGTATTCCTTGTGTCTATTTCACCTTCTATCCAAGGTTATAAAATCTTATTTCTAAGCAACCAACTCATTTCCTAATGACTACTTCAGTGGTCTTTCCCCTGGTTTTATTATAGCATTCTTTTCATCAAGTCTAAGAGGATAGTGACATTTGATCTTGATGCTTATTTTACATTGGTAGTTAGATTTGAATAAGTTTTCAACCCCAAAGAAGGAGGGCATCTCTTTAGGAAACATATAAAGAACTTCAGTGGGAGTGCAGAAACTCACAAGAATGTCTCTAATTCTATTTTAGAACTCCAACCAGATGATGAGCATAGGGAGGAAAAGCAGAAGTCCCAAAGCAATCTTACTAAGGAAGTGACACTCAGGAAGAAAAGTTCCAACAGTAAGAAAAGCAGTGAGTATGGATTGTTGGAGAAGAAAAGTGTCTGCTCAAAACACACTCCTTCTGAGAAAAGACTGCTTAAGTCCAGTTCCCGTGGGAAGAACTCGAATCAGAATTCAGACTCTATGAAGAAGAAACCTGACACAGCTAACAAACACAGGAAATCACTCAGCCATTCTGCGTCTGATGTGAACAAAGATGAAATTCCAACTAGTAAGAAATGTGTCATGTTACCCAACAATAAGTTGTTTGATAAAGGTGACAAAAACCAAACCAGGAAAAAATGTGAGCAAGTATGCCATCATAGTGCATCCCATACCAAAGAAGACAAAATTCAAACCGGGGAGAAACGGAAATCACCTTGCCGTACTCCATCTAAACCTGACAAAGCCCCAGGTTCTGGGAAACCTTATGAATGTAACCAATGTGGGAAGGTCCTCAGCCACAAACAGGGACTGCTTGACCATCAAAGAACTCACACCGGGGAGAAACCATATGAATGTAATGAATGTGGGATAGCTTTCAGCCAGAAGTCCCACCTTGTTGTACATCAGAGAACTCACACTGGGGAGAAACCATACGAGTGTGAACAGTGTGGCAAAGCACACGGTCATAAACACCCTCTCACTGACCGTCTAAGAATCCATACTGGAGAAAAACCCTACAAATGTAATGAATGCGACAAAACCTTTAGACACAGCAACACCTAAGATCTCACACGGGTGAGAAACCGTATGAGTGTAAGGAATGTGGCAAATTCTTTAGATATAATTCATCTCTTACTGAACATGTGAGAACACACACAGGTGAAATACCATATGAATGTAATGAATGTGGCAAAGCTTTCAAGTATGGCTCATCCCTGACTAAACATATGTGAATTCATATAAAGAACATATAAAGAACTTCAGTGGGAGTGCAGAATCTCACAAGAATGTCTCTAATTCTATTTTAGAACATTTGAATGTAATAATTGTGGGAAAACTTTTAGCAAAAAGTCACACCTAGTTATACATCAAAGAAGTCATACAAAGGAGAAACCTTATAAATGTAATGAGTGTGGGAAAGCCTTTGGACATAGTTCATCTCTTACCTACCATATGAGAACTCATACAGGTGATTGCCCCTTTGAATGTAATCAATGTGGTAAGGCCTTTAAGCAAATTGAAGGCCTTACCCAAAACCAGAGAGTTCACACAGGGGAGAAACCCTATGAGTGTGTTGAATTTGGGAGAGCCTTTAGTCAGAAGTCACAACTCATTGTATATCAGAGAACTCATACAGGGGAGAAACCCTTTGAATGTTATGAGTATGGAAAAGTCTTCAACGCAAAATCACAACTTGTTATTCATCAGAAATCCCACACTGGAGAGAAACCCTATGAATGTATTGAATGTGGTAAAGCCTTCAAGCAAAATGGTTCTCTTACCAAACATATGAAAATTCACTCAGAAGAACAATCTGAGGAGGAAGATTAATGTAGGAAATCTGACAACTGACTGGTTTGGTATTGTTTAACCTTAAAGATGTTCTCAATTTGATGATGTTAGAAAACCTTTTTAAAGAAATCATTCCTTGTGATACATGAGAGAATTTGAATATGGATCATTACATAGGGTGGGAATAAAATTTAACCTAGATTCTAAACTATACAGAAAATACTGTATTTTTACACATTTATAAATTGTGTCCATGTGTAGATTAAAATATGAATCTTTTAAAAGAGTGAATAAGGAGATGAGGAGATATCATAATCAGTAAAATGCTTGTTAAGCAAGTACAGAGATCTGAATTCCATCCCTCAGGATCTACGTAAAAAGCTAGATGTGGGGCATGTTCTTGCAATCTCACAATTGGAAAGAGACAGGAAAGTCCTGAGAACTCCTGGGTTTGCCAGAAGTGCACCACAAAGGCCATGGGAGATTTGAAGCACGGGGTTGAGGTGGTAATGATGTGTCAGCAGGTACCTAGCAAGCTGGGTGGAGAGACTGTGGATTTCTGAGTCAGAGTTTTCATGAGAAGAAAACAAAAACAAAAAACAAACAACAGGTCAGCCATTGCCTGCATGTCCAGCCAGCCCACTGGTACAGAAGCACAAGTATGTGAATGTGTGGGATCTATTTGTCTTTTAAATATTTCCCACAACAGGAGCTGGCTTACAGTTTTAGAGGTTTAGTCCATTATCATCATGGTAGGAAGCAAGGCAGCGTGCAGGCAGACATGGTGCTGGAAATGTTGAGAGTTCTAGCTCTTGATCCAAAGGCAGCCAGGAAGAGACTGTCTTCTGCAGGCAGACAGGAGGGGACGCCCATGCACACTGGGGTGGAGCTTGAGCATAGGACCTCAAAGGCCACTCCCACAGTGATGAATTTTTCCCAACAAGGTCAAACATCTTAATAGTGTCACTTCCCACAGGCAAAGCGTATTCAAACCATCACAATCCACTATTCTCTGAAAAAAGGTTCAAAACAAAAACCACACCTGGAAGCCGGGCGTGGTGGTGCACGCCTTTAATCCCAGCACTTGGGAGGCAGAGGCAGGCGGATTTCTGAGTTCGAGGCCAGCCTGGTCTACAAAGTGAGTTCCAGGACAGCCAGGGCTATACAGAGAAACCCTGTCTCGAAAAAAAAACCAAAAAAAAAAAAAAAAACCACTCCTGGGCTGGGTGTGGGGAACTATGCCAGATAATGCCAGCCTGGACAAAATAGATTCTCCCTCTTATCCAACAAAGACCAAGAAGACCTAAAGCAATTTTCACTAGGTTCAGATGCTTAAAGGATTTCCTTGTCATCTACTCATATTTAACCAAAATCTGAGCCCAGCTTAGTGGCCATAATGTTTTTATTGATACTCATAAGCTCAATACAGGCAGTGCTTTTCTTCTGAGGAACTGTGAATGTTTTAGGGTTCATAAGGGTGTCTGTGTGACAAATTCTGATGCTTGGAGTCACTGACAATATTGCTTAAACACAGAGGCCTTGAAGAAGCCATGATGAAGTGGTAAGAAGCTGGGGTACTGGGCAGAGTTTATTTGAGCAATTCATGGGAATTAAATAAGACAAATNTTCTCCATAATGAGTTTAAAGCAATTTAAGTTGAAATAGAATAGTTTACTGGAGAAAGAATTTAGAGAGAAGTATTGTGATAAGATAAAAAGGAGATCATAGACTGGAAAATTGGAAATTAATGATGTGGGGAAAATTATATAAAACATATATTACAGTGCCTGGATTCTTTGAGGAGCGCAAACAGGTAGAAAATACAGCTGTGACGGCTATTCTTGCTTGTTAACTTGACTACATCTGGTACCAAATAAACCCCAAACAGATCGGTACACCTGTGGAGGAATTTTTTTCTCAATTAAATCTAAGATTCACTTTTAATCCTGATCTTTTAAGGAGGGAAGATATACCTTTAATCCAGGTCATACCTTCTGGTGCCAGCCTATATAAAGGATATGGAATGAAGAAGCTTGCTATCTCTCTGTCTGCTTGTTCTTGCAGACAAGTCTATTCCTTCAGTGGCAATAGAACCTACTTCCTCAGGATTCCTGTGTGTAGTAAAGACCAGCTGAGATCCCCAGCCTCATGAACTGAACAACTACTAGATTCTGGGAGCTTCCACTCATGGACAGCCATTGTTGGATTAGCTGGACCACAACCTGTAAACCATTCTAATAACTCTCTCTCTCTCTCTCTCTCTCTCTCTCTCTCTCTCTCTCTTCCTCCTTCCCTTTCTCTCTCCCCTCTTTCATTCTATAAGTTCTGTCCCTTTGGGGAACCCTGACTAATAAAGACTTTGGTACTAGTAGGGGTTCTAGCACAACAGAAATAGAAAGATAATTTTTAAGTATCTGGAACAGGTTTTTAATTTGACAATGCATATAGTTATTAAAGCCTCTCCAGTTACTGAAAATGTTCCTAGAAGCTCAGAGAATATTGAATACCCACAGTGTGATCTATTTTACAAACTTAACAGACAAATACATTTGATTATCCAAATTCACCTGTTGGGAAAGAACAGCTTTCGTGATTCTGTATATAAAACTTTTGACAAATTTGTGGAAAAATATGTGACATGATGCTAGTAAATTGCTCCTAACATCTCTGGATCAATTGACAAAGGGAAATAATGTGCTCCTTCAGTCCCTTACAGCTCCCTGGGTACTTTCTCTGGCTCCTTCATTGGGGTCTTTGTGCTCCATCCAATGGATGACTGTGAGCATCCACTTCTGTATTTGCCTGGCACTGGCAGAGCCTCACAGGAGACAGCTATATCAGGCTCCTGTCAGCAGAGCTTGTGCTTTTAACCGATGACACATCTCTCCAATTCCCTGATTTTTCTATTTATAAGTTTTTTAGATTTATCTTATGTGTATAAGTGTTTTGGCTGCGTGTATGTCTGTTCACCACATATATGACTCATGCCAGAAGAGGACAGAAAAAGGTGTCAGAACTTCTGGAACTGTAGATGGTTATGAGCGATCATGTGTATGCTGGCAACTAAATTCTGGTCATCTGTGAGGGCATCAAGTGCTCTCACCCACTGAGCTAACTCCTTGTTCTGGTCAACCCGGCTCGCTCCTCTCGACCTGACTTGCTCCGGCCGGCCAGCCCTGCTTGCTCTGACCATCCCCGTTGGGCTCTCCTCAATCCGGCCAGCCCTGCTCGCTCCGGTCGGTCTCTCCTGGTCCAATGATTCGTTTCTTATTATTCTTCATAAGTACGCTGTAGCTGACTTCAGACGCACCAGAGGAGGGCGTCAGATCTTGTTACGGGTGGTTGTAAGCCACCATGTGGTTGCTGGGATTGGAACTCGTCACCTTCAGAAGAGCTGTCAGGTGCTCTTACCTGCTGAGCAATCTCACCAGCCCGGAAGTTCGCATTTTCTAAACACTATGTAGTTTCTCTATAAATGTCTCTCTTATTCAAGCTTTCTTTAAAAAAGCTTATATGAACTCTTGCCAGCATGTTCCTGTCATTTTCCTGCTGTTATGAATTTTAATGTAAAATCTGATATGCAGAATATAGGACATGTGACCCCTGGGGGGATTGAGACCCATGAATTGAACCCCCTGTGGGGTCATGACCCACACGTTGAGAACTGCTGATAGCACCTTCTGTCTCTCTCCCCTGCCTTCCCTTTGTCATTTGTTCTCCAAATGCAGCCAGATGAACTGTGAAAGCCCACCTCTGCCCATGTTCCTACTGTAGTTCTAAAATGCTTCAGTTCCTTCCCAGTTACATGAAAACCGATTCCTACCCAAGCTCCTCTTGGGCCTACATGAGCTGACATGGGTGAACTATGGCCACCAAAAAAATATACATTGGAAGCTTTAGAGCCACAGTGCCCAAGGGTGTTAATCAATGCAATTATGGTAAGATGAGGCCATCAGGGTGAACCCTAAGATGATATGACCAGTGTCCTTCAAAGGAAAGACTAGGATACAGACTGGATCAGACAGGATACTTCCTTAAGACCCTAGAATGCAGCTGCCTACGATTCAACCAATGAGGAAGATGTCAGAAGAAGCAAGCCCCATTGAACACCTTGCTCTCAGAGTTCTATCTTGCTGCCAGAAATGAGAAAGTTCAATTCTTGCTGCATGACTTCCTGAGTGCAGCCCTGGCAAACTGACACAACCTCCTTTCTAACTTCACTCAATCTGTAACTCCTGTGCTCGCTGTGCTCCTGCAAGGTTTCCTTTGGTTTTCTGAACGCCTTGTGCTCCTATTTGTCATGGCCTTTGCATGTATTTACACTCTCCATGCCCTAGATGGTCCTCTGCCCATTTCCTGTTGGTTTGGTTAATTCTTTCCCATTTTAATAGATTATTTTATGTCTCTGAGTGTTTTGCCTGAACATATGTCTGTGCACACCTAGGTTGCAGACCCACTGGAACTAGAGGTATGGATTCCTGTGAGCCACCTCGTTGGTACTGGGAATTTAACCCATGTCCTCTGAAAGCACAGGCAAGTGCTATTAACCAGCATTCATCTCTCCAGACTCTCTCTCTCCTGTGTCCTCCTGTTTTCCCTTGTTCAACTATTAGTGACTGAATGCTAACTCTGCCTGCCAAGGTGCTGACTTTTCTGAGCATGCAGTAGTGTGTATTTACGGTTGCTGTCCTCAGTACTCTTACAGATTCCCCTGAGTTATATATCTTTGTATTGCAATATTCCTGTGACAGATACATACTGGGGAGACAACACAAGACGTCTTAGAAAAAGACTATCTGTGTTCAATAGCAGATTGGAATGCCAGACATCAAGATGCAGTATAGCTTGAAGTCCACCCCCAACCTTGAAGAAAAGACTGTATCCTCTGACACTGACACAGCAGGGGTTTCAGAACTGATGTTGAGCCAGGGTCAGCAGTATGCACTATCACTCAAGCCCCTAGAGAGACTACAGAATATTTCCTCTCTGGGACATGAATCAAATAAGTGTGGTGCGATAGGCTGTGCACAGGACTGGAACCCCCTGGTGACTCTAAGGGATGGTAGGTGTTCGGCTAGGACTTCTGCACCCCTGGGTCCTGTAGCAGCCACAGCCTCATAAACCCCCTGCAGAGGTGTGTGTCCATCTCCTTCCCCACTCTGTCCTTCTCTCTGCCTTTGTACAATAAATGCCTTAAAACCATGGACTGCATCTTCTCATCGGGAACCTCCATGCTGGAGCAAGGGACCAGATCTTCCCCTAATGAACCACACATCTGACCTCCCACATCTGGCCTCTCTGCACCCCAGCAACAGCCAGCCTCCACCAACCCAAGCAGTTGCCTGAGCAAGCCAAGCACTCTGATCCCTGCAGTAACCTGCCAGAGGTGTCTCCTCCCTACCCTTGTCCCTCAGCCCCTAGCCAGAGTCCTCCCGAGGGTCCCCACCTGTTCACTGCTTTTCCAGGACATATAGCAGCAGCTGGGATGTCCCAGTGTGAGAACATGTCATCTCTGGACTCCGTTTGCCCCAGGGACTCCAGAGCCAGCTTTTACATGGCCCAGGTGGTGGCTGTGGTGCCTGATAGTCAGAGCCCAACTCCAGCAAGTTCACCGGGATCCCAGACTGTGTCTTTCTCACCCCTGGAAAGCCTGGGATCCCATGGCTTCTCACTGTATAATGCCTGCCTGGCAGCAGCCTGGGATCCACACAGTCAAACATCCTGTGTTTGCTTCACCCAGCAACCCTAGCCCTGAGTGGATACAGGATACCATTTTTGTCCCATAAAATAAGCCTGTGTTCATTGATGTTCTTCTTGACCACAAATACACCCTGGCATCATATATGTCATTTGAATGTTTCTACAGGCTTTTCGAATGAGTTATTTGTTCAATTAGTTGAGGGTAAGACTTAGGTCAAGGTGATTAAATCATTTTCCTATTAGTCAGTTTCAGAAATGCTAGCTAGTTAAAAATGGCTTGTTAGTTGGTTACATGAAAACTCCTTAAACCTTTTACCCACACACTTTGTCTAGTCATTTCTTGACTGCTTCAGCTTTTCAGTCACATGAACAGTCTACACTGCTAAGGTATGTTAACATGCTTAGTGACAGGGAAGATGCCTGAGCTAAAGTTGGGAGTGGAAGGGACTCATTGTTGCTTTCTGCTGTAGAAGCAACTTCTAGTTCATTAGTAGAAAAGCAATAATCCATAGCCAGATGAGGTGCTACAACCCATAATCTTAGCATTCAGGAGGCTGGAGCAGGAGGATTGCCACAGATCTACAGCCATTCAGATCCTCAGTGTAAGCTCAAGTCCAGCACAGAGCTCACATTAAAAACCTGGTCATGGCTGCTTTTAACCCCAGCACTGGGTAGATGGTGGAGACTGGAGAATTGCTGGGATGTACTGGCCAGCTAGCCTATCTGAAACACACTAATTCCCAGATTCAGAGGGAGACCCTGTCTCAAGGGGAGGAAGTAAAAAGAGCTAGAGGGAGACAACTGGTGTCCTGTGCTGACTTCTGCATATACTAGCAAAGGCATGAGCATGTGTACATGTGTGCACACACCATAATCAACCAAAAAAGAAAAAGGAAGAGGAGGAGGAGGAGGAAGAGGAACAAGAAGAGGAGGAGGAGGAGGACAAATAAGAGGAGGGAAGAACGTGATAATCCCCTAGTAGAGCATCCACCAAACACTTGTAGACCAAGAGAGAGCCAGTTGTCATGCCTCATTCAGTCTCGGGCCACATCAACTCCTCCATATTTTAAAGAGACCCATGGGCAGTTTCTTTGGTAGTACCTGCCAGTCCAACATGTCTGGAACACTGTTTATTTCTCTTTCTCCTATTTAACCATCCTCTCTTCATGGTAAAAACATCCTGACCTGTGCAGGGGAGTCAATAAGAACACAGGCTCCTGAGTTAGAGAGTCTTGGGTTAAAATCTAAGTTCTAACATTGACTGACTATATGACCTTATACAGTTACTTAATCTTTCTGAGTCTTAACTAATCCTATGGTAAGAAGAATAAAATAGTACATACCATATAAAGCTGATGCAAAGTTGAAATAAAGCATATTGTGTACTTGCCTCCTTCTTGAATTCTTTATTTCTCCACATCAAACACTAGTTTATGTTTCTAGTTCCAGGGTAAATGAAATGTCTACTGATACAACATATGTTCCCATTGTAACTGTATGTCTTTGGAAGCAGGCTCTTGGCATGATTTCTACTTGGACCTCCATCAGCAAATACAACTTTGGACAATACTTGTATTTGTCATTAAGGATGAGATTATGTCCTTTCAGGTGAAGTCCAACATTCATGAAGGTAAACAGTTGATGCAACCTGGCTATTGACAACAGTTTGGATTCTGAGGTCAGTGCTATTTGTACAAAGGTTGAAGTTTGGATTCTGAGGTCAGTGCTATCTGTACAAAGGTTGAAGCCTTTTGGGAGGTTATCAGTTTAGCTTTGAAAGACTTTTCTAGATAATAGTTTTTTAAATTCAGATTTACTATTTTTATGTGTATGTGCCTGAATGAGCATATATGTACCACATGTGTAAAGGGGGCCACAGGGGTCAAAAGAAAGTATTTGATGTCCTGTTACTGAAGTTAGATTCAGTTTTGGGATGCCATGTGAGTGCTGGTAATTGAACCTGGGTCCTCAGTAAAACAAGTTTCAAAGAATCTGACTCCTTCTCCTGACCTCCACTGCACCAGGCCTGTGCATGGTACTCAGGTACACATGCAAAACCACTGCTCATACACATGAAATATAAATCAATCTTTTGTAAAAATCTAGTAACTCAAGTTCTTCCACACTCAAGTATTAAAGCAAATATTCTCTACATATTTGACCTTCCAGTTCAGTCCCCACCCCTTCCAAAAGTGGCTTTCTGATTCCAAGCCAGATCCAAAGTTGCATCTAGTTCCAGATAGCAGCTCTCTTGAACATTCACTGTTTTTTTGGAAATATGTTTTGCGAAATGGAAGACTACTAAATCAATCCATAGGTGATGAAATTGCTAAGTTTCAAAAGGGCAGGAACAATTCCTGGCCTCTCACCAAAAAATGAGAAAAAATTTCACAAAGCCTGATGGAGGTAGGGCAGACACATACGGGAAGAAGAAAAAACCCCGCTGAACCCAGAGCATATATAAGGACAAGCAAAGGAGCTGGGGAGTGGAGTGTAGGCACCATCACCAGAAAGACGTGGTCCTGACAGACAGACAATTCTATTCCCTACCAACATGAAGCTGCTGCTGCTGCTGTGTTTGGGACTGACCCTAGTCTGTGTTCATGCAGAAGAAGTCAGTTCTATGGGAAGGAACTTTGATATAGAAAAGGTATGATCAGTGAATAATAACTTCTGACTCAGAATGAGCTTTGGGGAACTATTGAAGCCAAGTAGGTCCTTTGAAGGAATGTGTATAGTGTCCCAATCCATTAGACAAATGAATGGGTCCAGACCTTGAAGTAAGACCAGCTACTCAGATCTAACCATGTTCTCATTGAGAGTCAGGGACAGTATGCTAAGTATTGTGACAACTGGCATGAGATCTACTCCTGTGTATGCTTAGCCCTAACCCATAGGGTGTAGTTCACATGGAAACATGTGCATGTGGTATCCCTGCTCCTTCTCCCTTAACCATTTGCTTATCTATTACAGATTAATGGGGAATGGTATACTATTATCCTTGCCTCTGAGAAAAGAGAAACGATAGAAAAAAAAAGCAGCATGAGAGTTTTTATGGTGAACATCCATGTCTTGGAGAATTCCTTAGCTTTTAAACTCCATATTGTGTAAGTGAGATTTTCCTAGCTGAGAAAGAGGAAATAAAAACCTGGCATGGCCTCATGCATACAAACACTCGGGATTGGCGGAGGAGATACCTCTCATTATGCACATGTGTACACACATACTGAGTCTATATCCAAAACTAGAATGTTCCATGTGACACTGAACCATGATCTCATTACTAGGGTTTTTCAAATGTCAGAGACAAGAGTTGGTGACAGGATTTAATTCACTAGGAGTTTGATAAGGAAAAATCAGAGACACTTCTGAAACCACATTAATGAGGCAGTATATCACAAGTTAAGATTACATAATCATGACTTAAAGTTTTATTACGAGTTGTTAGCCAAAGAAATCCACCCCTTTCTACTTGCATTTTCCTGCAGTAAAGACTATAGTAATAATTCTCCTTTGTGGTAGTGGGAGCCACATCAGGTAACATTTCAGAGTGTTAATTTGAGGCAGATGGTGGAAATCTGGCTGATAATCTACACAACTGGCTGAAGAATGGTGTTGGTGAAACTTGGAAGTAGTTGCAGTTGTAATAAGGATAAGAAGTGATTGTTGTTTTCTTTTTTAAAAATAATAGGCAAATTTGTGATCGCTAAAGCATCTTATATAAAGGAAATAATGTAAATAAAATCCCTTTGCTAATTTAACAAAAATAGTCAAAAGTTAAATGGAATCAGAAACTAGAGATATGTATAGTGCAGTGGGTCAAAAAGCCAGCCAGTTCATTTACACACCAGCTCACTCTGTTTTACAGTATAGATGGACAGCGCTCTGAAAAGACTTTGGTTGCTGACAAAACAGAAAAGGCTGGGGAATATTCTGTGACACGTGAGTATATAAAATGTCAATATATCTATCCACAAGATGATTAGCAAATCTTAATACCTTTAGTGTGTGTGTCTGTGTGTGTCTGTGTGTGTGTTGCTGGAGTTTGAACTCAGGAACTTGCACCTACCAGTCAAATGGGTGCCATCTAATAGCTAACACCCTGTGGCAGGCAAGTGGCATATGTAGGGGGAGATGAAATCTATATGATACTGCCAGTTGGCTAGCATGGGTGCACATCGCTCAGGGTGTAGCAGCAGATAATTTGATACAGCAAGCTTATAAAAGAGAGAAACATGTTGCTTGAAGCTGCTGATGGAGGTAGGTAAGCCTAGAAGACAATGAGAGCGTGTTGCTTCTGTGGCTGACTGTTCACTAGTGGTCTGGACATCTCAAAGTCCCTTTTCTTAGAAGTTACTTCTTGAAGTTCAGAAAGCTAAAGACAGATAGGCTCAGACATTTCACCCATCTCTTCCAGGATTTGTATTTTAATGATTTTATGTTTGGGGTTGAACAAGAAAAGGGTATCCATCATTTCCAGCAGAAAAGCGAATTTCTGAGCCATGTCCCATTTTCTCCACAGGTAATGGATTCAATACATTTACTATACTTAAGACAGACTATGATAATTATATTATGTTTCATCTCATTAATGAAAAAAATGGGGAAACCTCCCAGATGATGGCGCTCTATGGTAAAGTATTTTCACACAGACACTGATCTTCTACTGGGAAAAGAAGAAAGAACCTCTAGCTTTAATATGGTCTTCCCAGCTTGGTCCTGCCTCTCTCTTACCTCCTGAACATTGATGCTCACCTCCATTATTTCTCCAGCATAGTGATGGAAGTACTCTGAAATCTCTAAGTGTGACAGAAAGATATTCTATGGATGCCAAATCCATGATAGATCATACCAATGTCTGTCAATTTCGTTGCTAACCATTTTCCCATCCTTATGGGGAAGCCCACATCCCCTCACTCAGGCTGTGGTCTATGCACACAATACAGCTGCTACACTCACTGTTGCTCTTCTCACAGGCCGAGAACGAGATTTGAGTGCAGACATCAAGGAAAAGTTTGCAAAACTATGTGAGGAGCATGGAATCGTTAGAGAAAATATCATTGACCTATCCTATCGTGGTAAGTCAGGGTTCATTTATTTTTCTCATCCTAAATATTATCATAGAGGAAACAAACGCAACTGGCTACCAGCTGTTTGTTGAACACTGGAAAGTCCTATCCTTTCTCTTGGGGAAATAAATTGGATCTGGTACCTGAACATGTTCTTGTTCTCACACTACAGATAGCTGCAAGGAGGCACAAGAATGAAGAATGGCCTGAGCCTCCAGGTGCGCAATATCCAATGAGAGCAAGTGGGGGTGTTGGTGGTCATGGGGAGGCCCTTCCAAAAGTGTTAGCATTGTGTGCCCAAATTACAAAAAAATAATTTGATAGGGAATCTTTGAGGAAAGCTTGAAAATTGGCTTGGAATTATCTGGATTTGTGATCTAGTCCTACTTTGAGCTTTGAAGTAAAGTGACCCAAATAGTTAGGCAAAAAAAAAAAAAAAATATTTGAGTTTTACTTAGTTGATGTATGCTTGTGTGAAAAGTAATCAGTGTTGCAATCAATATCATTAACAGACAGAGTAGCAGGATGTGGTATAGCTGCTCTTCGTTGTCTGTGGTCCCCCTCAATCCCACTCGAGATAATAACATCTTAATCTGAACACCATACAAATTTGGCTTCTTACCTGGGAGTGGATGGTCCTGATCACCACTTCTTGACCAGTCTGGAGAGCAGACTCCTCTCGCCCCCCTTCTCATATAGTCCAATACTTCACTCTTATAATTTGTGAAATCTTTAAATGTACCCAAGGCTTTTATCATTATTCCATAACATCCTTCACAGCTTCTTATGACAAAGTTATGGAAACAAGCCTCACATTCCATTATGGTCATTTATTCTGACATTCATCCCTGTGTTCTGGCAAATAATTCCAGTTAGATTGCAAGGGAAGATACATTTCTTCATCCCATTTTTCTATATAATAAACTGTCTCTCTGTCCTGAACACAATCCAAGAAGTACTTAATGAGTTTCTGTATTCTTTCTTCCCGCCTTACACAGTGTTGAGTGGAGACTTCTCACCAGGACTCCAGCATCATCCCTTCCTATCCATACAACATCCTGTGACAAGTTCTGTGATCTGCTTTCCATCCTGTCTCACAGAGAAGTGCAATTCTGTTCTCTCCAGCATGTTACCTAGGATTACTCATTAGAATCAAAGACTTTCTTTAAATTTCTCCTTACACACCCATAACAATTCTCCGTGAATTTATTCCTCTTTTTGTTCAATAAATGATTAATTACCATTGCACTTAAATATATGACTCTGTGTCCAAAAAAAATGTGGGGCAAACAGTGAGTGAGTGAGGGGACCTCCTGAGTCCTTTACCCATGATCCTACCTTCTGGCCCAGAATGTAACCCGAGTTTCAGGATTTTGCCTCCCCTGCAGCCATTCCAAGCTCTGATGAGTCCTGCCTGCTCTTTAGCTCTCCTGCTCTAGTGCTTCATGAGGACCACGGGAGCATGACACTGGCTGCACAATTCCTCCATCCATAGTCTCTTTTCCAATAGAGCATGAGAGAGATTCATATTACTAAGGCTATGCCTCCTCAATATGTTTCAGGTCATGGTGAGGGGGTGGGCTAAAGTGGGGGAGGTTTGGTGATTAGAATCCTATTAGATACAGAGAAAAAGTGTCTAGCTCTCATAGCATACTCTGGCCCCTAGATCAAGAGATTAAATTGGTTCAACTGAAGACACATGAAACGAGTTCTTGCTGTAGTTTGCTAAAAGATGACAAAACACTATTGAGAAACCCAAGCAATTATGATGAAATACCTCCCTCCCCACAACTGCCCTGATGGGTGGGTCCCAGTCATTCTCTGACTAAAGCCTCCTAAGTGGATTCCACTACATCCATGGACTACCATGCCCAGCTTTTCATTTTTAGTATTGGCACAAATTTAAGAGACAAAAAATTGTTTACAAACTAAGCTATCATTGGGAATCCATATATAGTTAAGTAACATTTCCAATACATGACTCTATTGAAGACACAAAAGGCTTGAAAAAGCTACCATACCTCAAAAGACCACAACCCAGAAAAAGGTAAAGAAAAGATTTGGTTATTCCTAGGTCAACATGGCAGCTTGAATTCACCCTAAATCCTGTCCCTTTCAACAGCAAACACTTGGTAGAAGTGAGATGTGAAATAGTGAAAACATTCAATGCCAAGGAAGAAATTCAAAACCTCAGAAATAGCAATCCCTTTGTAAAGGAAGAAGACAGGGAAGAGGTGAGGGTTGATTCTGTAGAGATGTACAATTCTTTGTGATCTGGGAGTAGACTACAGCATAGAGGGTTGGGGAGAACTGTCACAAAGGCCCACGGATGCCACATGAGCATGAACCCTCAGAGAAACAAGGACTGAAGCAGAGTGATTTTGAGGAAAGATCCCCACCCTTATATGACATCCACTACAAGACAACTACCTATAGCTGCAGAAGTGACAGGACCAACAATTCTAAAGATCAAAGCAGCTGCTGACACCTAAGGACTGGCCTGACTGCTAGATCTAGGAGTTTCCACTTGAAAAAGCTGGCTTGATGCTCATTATTGGCCGGAGTGTCTTATCAGGAATAAATAACCTAACAAAATATCAACATTAGGAACCATCCTCTTGAGATTGCAAACACAAGATCATTTTGCCACCTAATTTGATGTCTGTCCTCTGGCTAAAATCAGTGACAGCTACTTCTTTACAAATTGGAGAGTTATCTTTATGTTTGTGTCCACTTATTATAAATACGATATAATGGGCTACTTAATCACTGAGGTGTAATTCCCCAATTGCACCCAACCTACA
This sequence comes from Mus minutoides, assembly GCA_902729485.2. Classification (NCBI taxonomy): domain Eukaryota; kingdom Metazoa; phylum Chordata; class Mammalia; order Rodentia; family Muridae; genus Mus; species Mus minutoides. The sequence continues at coordinate 66,803 of LR752264.1, read as the reverse complement.
GCTTTCTGAGACATCCCTGAACCCTACAGGAGTTCTTTGCTTCATTCCTTTTGTAAAGATTGTCAGCTGTGCAGAGGTCCCGACAAGAAAGAGCTGTTCGTCCAGAAATCCTTTCATACCCAGGCTGGGAATGGAGCAAGTCACTTTCTCTCCATTAACTGTCCAGGGAAGGACTGGCAAAGAGTGCAAGGGGTACAGAAATAGTGGAGCAGCTGTGATAGGATCCTTTCAGTCACCATCTACACCTGGAACTTGGGCTGTTCCACAGTTCTCTGTACACAAGTTCATCAAGGAGAGAGCTGTTCTCCCAGGAGTACTGGCACAGGCTTACAGATGCACAGAAGGGACAAGCTCCATCCAGAGACAGCAAGGCTGTTTAACACCAAAGGTAACTAGATGGCAAAAGGCAAGGGCAAGAACCTTATAAACAGAATCTGAGGCTACTTGGCATCAACAGAACCCAGTTATCCCACCACAGCAAGTCCTGGATATCCCCAACAACCGGAAAAGCAAGGTTTGGATTTAAAATCACATCTCATGATGCTGATAGAGGATTTTAAGAAGGATATTAATAAGTCCCTTGAAGAAATACAGAACAACAGATTAAAAAGGGAAAATGCTTTAAAGAGAAAACACAAAAATTCCCTTAAAGAATTACAGGAAAACACAATCAAATAGGTGAAGGAATTGAACAAAACCATCAAGGATCTAAAAATGGAAGTAGAAACAATAAAGAAATCACAAAGGGAGAAAACTTGAGAGATAGAAATCCTAAAAAAGAGGTCAGGAATTATAGATGCAAGCATCACCAAAAGAATAGGAGAAATAGAAGAGAGAATCTCAGGTACAGAAGATACCATAGAAAACATTGACACAACAGGCAAAGAAAGTGCAAAAGGCAAAAAGATCCTAACTCAAAACATCCAGGAAATCCAGGACACAATGAGAAGACCAAACCTAAGGATAATAGGTATAGAAGAGAGCAAAAATTACCAACTTGAAGGCCAATAAATATTTTCAACAAAATTATAAAAGAAAACTTCCCTGACCTAATACAAAGATCCCCATGAACACACAGGAAGCAGACAGAACACCAAATAGATTAGACCAGAAAACAAATTCTATCTGTCACACAATAATCAAAACATCAAATGCTCAAAACAAAGAAAGAATATTAAAAGTGAAGGGAGAAGGTCAAGTACCACATAAAGTCAGAGCTATCAAAATTATACCAGACTATCAGAATTACACCAGACTTCTCTCCAGAGACTATAAAAGCCACAAGATCCTGTGAAGACATCATACAGACCGTAAGAGAACACAAATGCCAGCCCAGGCTACAATGCCCAGCAAAACTCTCAATTACCATAGATAGAGAGACCAAGATATTCCATAATAAAAACAAATTTACACAATATCTTTCAAGGAATCCAGCTCTTTAAAGGATAATAAATAGAAAACTCCAAGAAAAGGAGTGAAAACTACACTCTAGAAAAGTCAAGAAAGTAATCTTTTAACACAAAAAAAGAGGATAGCCATCTTATAATACCTCTAAATAAATCCACCTCTAACAACAAAAATAACAGGAAGCAACAATCACTATTCCTTAATGCATCTTAATTTCAATGGACTCAATTCCCAATAAAAAGACACAGACTAACAGACTAGATACTTCAAAAGGAACCAACATTTTGCTGCATACTGAAAACACACATCAGTGACAAACACAGATACTACATCAGAGTAAAAAGCTGGAAAAGAATTCTCCAAGCAAATGGTCCCCTCCAAAAAAAAACAAGCTGGAATGGCCATTCTAATATCAAATAAAATTTACTTTCATCTGAAAGTTGTCAGAAAAGATAAGGAAGGACACTTTATACTCATCAAAGGAAAAATATAACAAGTCTCAATTCTGAACTTCTATGCTCCTAATGCAAGGCCGCCCACATTCATAAAAGAAACTTTACTAAATCTCAAAGCACACATTGCAACTAACACAATAATAGTGGGAGAGTTTAACACCCTACTTTCATCAAAGGACAGATCCTAGAAACAGAAACTAAAAAGAGACACAGTGAAACTAACAGAAGTTAAAAACCAAATTGATTTAACATATATCTATTGATCATTTTATCCTTAATCTAAAGAATATACCTTTTTCTCAGCAGTTCACATTACCTTCTTCAAAATTAGCCAAATAATCAGTCAAATAACAGGCCTCAACAGTTACAAGAAGACTGAAATAATCCCATCCATTCTATCAGATCACCACGGACTAAGGCTGGTTTCAAATAACAAACAAAACCAAAACAAACAAACAAACAAAAAACAATGAAAAACATCCATTCACATGGAAGGTGAACAATACTCTATTCAATGATAACTTGGTCATGGAGGAAATAAAGCAAGAAATTAGAGGTTTTAGAGTTTAATGAAAATGATGCCACAACATACCCAAACTTATGGGACACAATGAAAGCAGTCCTAAGAGGAAAACTCATAGCCCTGAGAGCCTCCAAAAAGAAACTCTTGAGAGTATACACAAGCAGCCTGACAGCACACCTAGAAGCTTTAGAATGAAACGAAGCAAATTCACCCTAGAGGAGTAGATGGCAGGAAATAATCAAACTTAGGCCTGATATCAACCAAGTGGAAACAAAAAGAACTATTCAAAGAATCAACAAAACTAGGAGCTGGTTCTGTGAGAAAATCAACAATATAGATAAACCCTTAGCCAGACTAACTAGAGGGCACAGGGATAGTATCCTAATTAATAAAATCAGAAATGAAAAAGGAGACATAACAACAGAACCTGAGGAAATCCAAAATATCATCAGATCCTTCTATAAAAGCCTATACTCAACAAAACTGGAAAACCTGGATGAAATGGACAACTTCCTAGACAGATACCAGGTAATAAAATTAAATCAGGATCAGATTAATGACCTTAACAGTCCCATTTCCCCTAAAGAAATAGAAGCAGTCTGGTGGTTCCTAAGAAAACTGGGCATAGTACTATCAATTGATTCAGCAATACCTCTCCTGGGCATATACCCAGAAGATGTTCCAACTGGTAATAAGGACACATTCTCCACTATGTTCATAGCAGCCTTTTTTATAATAGCCAGAAGCTGGAAAGAACCCAGATGTCCCTCAACAGAGGAATGGATACAGAAAATGTGGTACATTTACACAATGGAGTACTATTACTCAGGTATTAAAAACAATGAATTTATGAAATTCTTGGGCAAATGGATGTGTTATAGACCCTCTGGATCCCTTGTCTGCGTATGTCAGAGTTCTCTGAAGCAAGTGGGCAGGATTCGGTGAATGTGGGGGAGTGTGTAATATCTGAGTGTAATTGTGAGATTGAGCACCAAACTTTTATACAGCAGGGAAGAAACCAGGCGAGGTACATCCATCAAGTTACAATGACACAATTCAATAGGAATGAATACATCACAATTTGCTCTACTCCTTGTGGGGGCTGGCTCCAGGGGTTAATGTATTACTATAACTTCCCTTTCTCTAAGGTCCATGTAGATTCTAAAGAGGAATTTACTAACTTGCTTCTGATTTACAATTAGTTTGCTTTACCTGGTTGTAATGAAGATTCCTTTCTCAGTGGGAAGTCCATCTATTCCCTAAAGCTATTGTCCTAGCAAACATTCTGCAGGCCAGCTCTGAGCTGCAACTTCTTCCTATGTGAATGGTAAATAGTTTCCGTGTCTCTAGAGAGTTTTCTGAATTCCCACTGAAAATCAAGAATTCTCCAAGACCGTTGGAACACTGAAAAGCTTAGCTTATGTCAGGATCCATTCTGTGCTTAATATAAAAATTCCTACTAAATGAACACATAGATCCATACACCAGACTGTGCAGGGATAAATCTGGTTGTGAGAATGTCTACCCAGGAGAATGAGTTTCTCTTGAAACCCATGCGTCTCATGAGTGCTTGTAGGTTTTTAGGCCTGTCAAGCTCTACACTGGGATGTCCGTGGCATTCTCCCCCTTCTTTGTTTTATTTTTCAGCCGAAGTTCCAGAATATCCCGCTTCGTCATGGCTATAAATCTCAGCAGAGCTCTAAGAATAATTGGAAACACGATTTCCATAAAATAATGCCAATAATATATATTGAAACCAATCTAAGGGATTCAAAGCACTTAGGTTATTTTTTAAATCCTTAGCCAACTCATCAATGTTCCAAGTGTCCAAGTGACTTTTGCTAATATCTGAAATTTCTACCTTTTTAGCCTTAATATTTGTTATACCTTGCCCTATTGTTAGGACTACTTCTAGGTCTTAACATTTGCTTCCTATAATATGTTGTTCAGACAGAGCTATGGAAATCTTCCTATGCTTGTCATTAACAAAATGAGCAGTATGCAGCTATTGATATAAAGCTGTGGTAGACAATGTAAAAGAAATTAAAATTGCAATTAATGCAGTAATTCTGAAAATTGCTCATTTAACCTTTTCAAAGTTTGCATTCTCAAATTCTCAAACCATCGATCATTTTTTAACAGGTAGAAAAACATTAGTGGGTCTTAACAAATCATAACAGCAGATTCCTTATCTAAATTAGGATCTATATAGTTAATTGACAAGAATTACAACATATATGAAAAGATTTGTCAAGATCGGTGATCTTAACTCTATCAAAATTACCCAACAATATAGCATATGGGTGATGTACACAAGCTTTCACAGCTATAGGGGAATTGGCCTAAATGGCCAGAATGTGTCTCTGACAAAATTTTGTTTAATACTCTGTAGTAGTCTCTCTGCTTTACAAGTCAGCCTTCTTAGTTGTCTCCAAGTTGACAGCATGCTGGCTTTATTTTGTAGTCTGTGGCTCTGGCTCTCCTTTGTAGTCTGTGGCGGAGATAGGAAGTTTCTTCATTCTGCTTGCAAGTGGCTGCTCTCCAGGAGGGCACCCAGGACTCACAGGTCAGCCTGTCACAGCAATCATTTTGGGAGCTAGTATGCTCTTGCAGCTTCTGTGGAAAGAACACAAAGATTGCCCCCTTTCCCCCCATATTAACTTCCTGTTCAGGATCATGTCATGTGCCAATAAGTGGATCCTTTTCATTTTGACCTAGTCATGATTATGCCTAGTTCAGGATACTATAAGGCATTTAGTAAATTCTTTGACATCTAAATTTTAAAATTTTCTACAATACCTTGTCTTTGAGAATTATAGAAAATCTCAGTAACATGGGTAACATTAAATTGTTGACAAAAAGTCTCAAATTACAATTTGACATGAACATTCTCTGAAAATATCAAAAATATTATCTTAAGCCATTACTATTATGATGATGTAAGGAATGAAATTATATGGCCAATTATTCTTGTATAAAGTCTATAATCTGCCTGGGATAAAAATCTAGTATGGCATTGCTTTAAGAGGTTTTGTCCAGGCAATCTAAAGCAAATTCTTAAATATCTAAAGATAATTCCTTAAAAGAGCAACATTATTTCTTGAGCTNGGAGGAAACTCAAAAGAATAAACATATGATCTAATTTATATATACTTTTCTCCCATATGCATGCATAAAGTTATAGAAGATATGAAAGCACACATAAAAATAATTTTTAACTTGTCTTTAGGAAAATGATTACCAATTGTATTTAAAATGATGGTATGCAATAGGCCAAAATTTTATTTTATTTTATTTTATTTTATTTTATTTATTTATTTATTTTTTGCAACAACCAATTTAATTGCTGTCTGGAACAAGGAAAGACACCTTGTCATGTTTTTAAGACACAATTTTTTGTTATACCTTTTTTATAAGCAGCAAAATGACTGTAATGAAGTAGTCAGAAAATCATTTTATGGTTGGAGAACACTACAACATGAAGAAGCTGTATTAAAGGATTAGGAAGGTTGAGAACCTCTAGGCTAGTAGATCATAATAGAAGTGACTGGAACACTCTGGCAAGAGATCTTGTAAGCTTACTCTCAAGATAGCTGGAACGAGAGACACATTTATAGAGAAGCTTCATGGTGTTGAGACAATGTGAGGTACCAAGAACAAATTGGTATTTTCTGTATCTTTATTTAGATAAATGTTAGAGTTATTGTGATTAATATCATGACCAAAAGAAACCTGAGGAGGAAATGGTTTATTTTAGCTTATAGTCCATCATGAGGGGAGCCTGGGGTGCAGAGCGTGGGGGGAGGTAACTCTATGTGAGAAAGCAGAGGCAGGAACTAAAGCAGGGGCCTTAGGAGAACATTGCTTCCTGACTCATTCCCTGTGGATTGTGAGCCTACCTTCTTATATAACTCATTACCCCCTGCCCATGGTGGTATTTCCATAGGGAGTAGGACCCTCCTGAATCAGAATTATAGAGGCATTTTCTCACTTGAGGGTGCCTTTTTCCAGATAATTCTAGCCTGTGTCAAGTTGAAACAAAAACAAAAATAAAAAGTTACTAATAATGGTTAAAAAAAAAAAGAAAGAAAGAAAACAAAAAACAACCAAACAAAAAAGAATTCTACATGAGAAACAATAAAATTACTGCCTCTGGCCAATGTTTTGAAACATGATGTCTGTATCCCTATTGTCAAGTCAGTATGAAGGCATCTGATGTACTGTTGACTGATATATACAGATGCTGGATGCATGAGACTTGCCACTCTGACACACACATAAAGATGCTGTTTTGAACTTTTGTGATGTAGGCAGGTCTGGTTTCTGTCTTTCTTTTCTTCTTCTTTCTTCATTACTCATAATTTTCTGTGTGTCATGTTGCAAATAGCTTTATATATTATGCTCAGGACTTCTCTCTTGACATGCATTGAATGGAACCCTATATAACTGCATTTTATAGGTCTAAAATGCCAGTGCTGGCAGTTCATACAGTTCCCCTCAATGGAAGTGATCCTTCTGTGGATGTAAATTCTTTTTTATCTAAAGCATGATAAGTGGTTTTAAATATCAGAATGGAAAAATACTTTAGCCACAGATGTGAAAACCTTAAAACTGAAAGCCCAAAAAATTGCTTAGGGCTGGAGAGGTGCCTCATTCATTAATACTATCTCCAGACCATCCTTCCAGAGGACCAGATGAATGGAAGTTTTCAGCAGCCATGTCAAGCAGCTCACAAGCTCTGTCAGCCCAGTGACCCTGTCAAGCTTCAGCATGTACCTGCACACACACACACACACACACACACACACACACACACACACACACAAACACACATACACAGACACACACACACAAAAACACACATACACACACACACACACATACATACACTAAAATTAATTAATAAAAATCAGCAAAACAAATGGTAAATATGGACTTATTATATGTTTCTATGTGGATGATACGGCAATCACTGGCTTCATCCTTTGTAATTAATTTGAAAAAACATCAATTCAGAATTAATTTCATTGTAAATTTGACAATTGGTTTTCTTATGAGATAATCACTTTGATTTTATTTAGATGCAAAAGAAATTTAAATAGTTTTTGAATGACTATAGGGAATGGACCTGCTTGAAATGGATATTCATAAAAGATCAAACAAATCCAATACTCAAATACACTATAAATCTAGTGTCAGACATTTGTTTATAAATAAGAAAATAACTAAATAAGCTCTGCAGTGCAGAGAAGTTCCATGTGTTTGACATTCCATGCTACTTGTTGTGGTGCTCAGCTTAGTTTCCTGCAGCTTAATCCATCCACTAGGCAGTAAAATTTAATTAGATATATAGAGACATGAAGGGTGACTGTCAAATACTACTGACAAGATAAGGACTAAAACTCTGGAGATGGGATAGGGCCGCCTGCACACTCTCCAAACCCCAGGACATTAGGCACACTTCGGGGTTAAAGGTGAGTGGAGCACACTGGGGGCCTTGAAATCGCAGAGGGTCCAGTGGCCAGTTGCAGCAGCAGCTGGAACAGAGGACCTCAGTCCAACCAGAGGCTGGGACCCCTCCCAGCCAGCCAGGACATCCCCCGCCGCCGGACCGCCATCATCCCTCTCTGAACGCAGGGGATAGGGCCGCCTGAGCACTCTCCAAACCCCAGGACATTAGGCACACTTCGGGGTTAAAGGTGAGTGGAGCACACTGGGGGCCTTGAAATCGCAGAGGGTCCAGTGGCCAATTGCAGCAGCAGCTGGAACAGAGGACCTCAGTCCAACCAGAGGCTGGGACCCCTCCCAGCCAGCCAGGACCTCCCCCCGCTGCCGGCCGCCATCATCCCTCTCTGAACGCAGCGGATAGGGCCGCCTGCGCACTCTCCAAACCCCAGGACATTAGGCACACTTCGGGGTTAAAGGTGAGTGGAGCGCACTGGGGGCCTTGAAATCTTAGAGGCACACATCAAGGTGAACAGCTGAACGCAGCATCTGTTCCTGCCCAATCCCTTGCGACCTAAGTCACCAGCCAGGACAGAGTTAGAGGCCCAGCCCAGGAGGGACTCTTCCTTCCCCTTCCGGTCTGGTCCTGTGCACCCACACCAGCCCAGGGCTAGGGCGCGAGCTCTGCGCACTCTCCGCGGGACCCCTCAGACTGTCTTGGGACCACAGGTGAGCAGCTGAACGCAGCATCTGTTCCTGCCCAATCTCGTGCGACCTGAGTCACTAGCTAGGACAGAGATAGGCCCAGACCATTTCAGACTCTCCCTTCTGGCCTGCACCAACGCCAGGTCTCCTTGGTTAGAGATGGCAGGAGGTAAGCATAAGAACAGAAGCAACAGAATCCAAGGGTACTTGGCATCACCAGATCCAAACTCACCCACCCCATCAAGTCCTAGATACAACAGCACACCAGAAAAACAGGACATGGATATAAAATCACTCGTCATGATGATGATGGAAGACTATAAGAAGGAAATACAGGAAAGCATAGTTAAACAACTAAGCAGTTATAGAGGAAAAATTTAGAGAGCTACAGGAAAACAATACCAAACAGGGGATGGAAACGAACAAAGCCATCCAGGACCTAAAAATGGAAGTAGAATCAATTAAGAAAAACCAAAAGGAGATAACCCTGGAGATAGAAACCATAGGAAAAAAATCAGGAACCATAGATATGAGCATCAGCAACAGAATGCAAGAAATGGAAGAGAGAATCTCAGGCACAGAAGATTCTATAGGGAGCATAGACAAGACA
>LR752264.1:28687-55481 GCA_902729485.2 Mus minutoides | reverse complement strand
GTAGCTCTGTTAAGCTCATCTATGTCTGAAAGAGTAAGAACTGAACCTCAGTAGACACCTGGACTCTGAGGAAGCTCAAGAAATTGGTGTTGAGCGCTCACAGTGCAAGTGCAGCACGGGCACGGTTGCCCCCTACTGGCCAAGATGAGTGTTGCGCCGTCTCCTACAGCCACACTGCAGGCTCTTCCTTTCTTTTGTGCCTGTTAGGTTTCTGCTCTGTAAATACATATTAAATTTATATGTATATTTTGAAGCCAGTAGCTGGAGAGTTGGAGCACAAAACATGTGCTCATTTTGGTCCTTTTTAAAAAATTGAGAAATTGAGTCTAGATAGATAGATAGCTCAGTGGTAAGAGCACTTGATGCCCTCACAAATGACCTGAATTCAGGTTCCAGCATACACATGGTAGCTCATGACCATCTACACCTCCAGTTCCAGAAGATCTTACACCTTATTCTAACCTCCTCTGGCATGAGTCATATATGTGACGAACAGACATACATGCAGTAAAACAATTATATACATAAAATAAATCTAAAAAACATATAAATAGCAAATAAATATAAGTAACAAATCAGAGGGCTAGAGAGGTGCATTATCAGTTAAAAGCACAGGCTGTTGCTTCTGAGGACTTAGGTTTGGTTTATGGCACCCACATGTTGGCTCACAAACATCTGTAACTCCAGCTCCAATGGATCCATTGTTAATCTACTTTAAAAGATTAACCTCATCTTTCATCACAAATGTTTCAAGCTACCTTTCAAGGAAGTCTTGGTTACTAGTGTTTTAATCTCTGAGTTATATTTTTTTGTTCTTCAAGTGCTGAGGATTGAACCTATGGTGTCAGGGTTACCAACTCACCAAACACTGCCAGGGGGCTATACTCCTATCTGCGAACTTAGATTCTTCTACAGAAGTTATTTTAGATAGTCTGAGCTCTTTCTCCATAGGAAACTGTTCTTGGTCCATTTGTTTTAGACAGTTTGTCTCAGCTTATGTGGTATCACACATTTTTCCCATTCTAGTGCCTTTCTAAATGCCTTCATTACTTCTTACCCAATCAAAATCAAATATAAATGCCTCTGTGGTATTGTATTAGGTGGGGTTCTCTAGAGGAATAAAACTTACAGCGTATATGTGATTTGTTTATTAGAATGGTTTACAGACTGTGTAGTTCAGCTAATCTACTAACAGAAATTCCAAGAATTCACTAATTGTTCAGTCCTCAAGGTTGGATGTCTTAGCTGTGTTTCAGTATATGACAGATTTCTAAAGTAGACCCTAATTCTCATGAAAGAATACCCTTGTGAGCAAGTGTAAGGGGAAGCTCTCTAGAGGGAGTGTCCTTCTTCCATGTCTTTTATATAAGCTGCCAACAGAAGATGTGACCCAGTTTTAAGGTGTTTCTTGGATCCTCAAAAAAATCTGGATTAATAGTGAGTATTTCCAACTTGAATTGACTTTTATTTCCTCAAAGAAATAGATTTATTATCTCTTGAAGGTGTACTGACCTGCTAAGGTTTTAGTTGATTACAGATGTAGTTAACAGCAAGAATAGTCATTAAGAGCCCACCCCTTGTGTCTTGACACACAATCATATATTCCTTTGTCATGCTTATCTTCCAAATAGTAGTAATAGCCAGGCCATAATTATACCTATATAACTATTCCATGGACAATCTCAAAAGCATTGTATATTTAACAGAGTCATAATTGTGCACAACATGATATAAATATCCCTCATACAACCATAAATGCATTATACATTTTATAATGTCCACTCAAGGGTCATTCTTTGATATCTCAAAATTTAAATATGACAACCACTGATATTCTTTTAATTGTTCTGATATTACATGACAAAGAAAGAAAACATGAAAATCTGTACACACACATTCTTTTTTTTTTTTTTTTTTTGGTTTTTCGAGACAGGGTTTCTCTGTATAGCTCTCGCTATCCTGGAACTCACTCTGTAGACCAGGCTGGCCTCGAACTCAGAAATCTGCCTGCCTCTGCCTCCCGAGTGCTGGGATTAAAGGCGTGTGCCACCACACACATTCTTAACAAAATACAAGGTGGGGTCCCCTGGTGCATACCCAGTTGCTTTGAGCTGTGTGCTGCCCATCCCCCATCCCAGCTCCATTGTCCAGCCACTGCTCCACTGGCCTCCACCACCTGCTGTACCTGGAATATACAGATTAGATCCTATTTGCTGCCCCCAATCTCTTGCCCTTTCTGTCACCTGGAGCACAACCAGCTTCTCTGAGACTGCCCCATGACTTCCATTGTCTAGCCCAAGGCTGCCCACCAGAGGCCTGCTACACCAGGAATATCTAGGTTAGACCCAATTTCCTGATACCTGTTACACCTATAACATCCAGGGACAACCAGATGACTAAAGGCCAGCATAAGAGCATAACCAACCAGGGCCACTGAAATATGCCATCTTCAGAGCATAGATATCCTACTACAGCAACCCTAGATATCCTAACACAACTAAAGCACAAGAAAATGACATTAAATTCAATCTTATAAAGATGATAGAGGCCTTTAAAAAAGAAATGAATAAATCCCTTAAAGAAATACAGGAAAATACAATCAAACAGGTAGAGGTCTTCATCACCCCACTCTCACAATGGACAGGCCATTGAAGTAGAAAGTAAACAGAGAAAAAAATGAAAATATCAGAAGTTATGAATCAAATGGACCTAACATATATCTAGAGAACATCTCACACAAACAAAAAAGAATAGACCTTCTTTTTAGCATCTCATGGAAACTTTTCCAAAACTGACCACATAGTTGGTCAAAAAGCAGTTGGTCTTGTATCTCAACAGATACAAGAACATTGAAATATCTCCTAGTATCCTATCAGACGATCATGCATTAAATCTAGACTTCAACAACAGAAACAACAGAAAGCCCAAAAACTCATGGAAACTGAACAATTCTCTACTCAATGATCATTGAATCAAGGAAGAAATAAAGAAATGAATTCTCATATTAGCAATTTAAAAGTACACCTGAAAGCACCAGGGAAAAAGGAGAAGCAAGCATACAGAAGGGGAGTAGTTGGTTTGATATTATCAAACAAGGCTGGAATCAATAAATTAGAAACAAAGAAAAGAATATAAAGAATCAAGGAAACCTAGAGCTGGTTCTTTGAAATATTCAACAAGATGAACAAATCCTTAGCCTAACCACCTAAGAGGCAAAGAGACAGTATCCACATGAACAAAATCAGAAATGAAAAGGGAGACATAACAACATACACCTTAGGAATTCAAAGAATCATTTGGCCCGACCTACAAATTCTGTACTCCATAAAATTGAAAAATCTAAATGAAATGAATGACTTTCTAGATAGAGACCACTTATCAAAGTTAAATCAAGATCAGGTAAAGTATTTAAATAACCCTATAAGCCCTAAGGAAATAGAAGCAGTCATTAAAAGTCTCCCATCCAAAACAAAACAAGGCCCCAGGGCTCACCCTGTGCCACTGCTCTCCATACCCAAAAGGATGTTGAACATTTCTTTAGGTGCCTCTCAGCTATTTGGTATTCCTCACTTGAGAATTCTTTGTTTAGCTCCATATCCTATTTTTAATAGGGTTATTTGGTTCTCTGACATCTAACTTCTTGAGTTCTGTGTATATATTGAATATTAGCCCTCTATCAGATGTAGAGTTGGTAAAAAATCTCCTGCCAGGAGAGAGCTGGTCTCCCAGGATTGCTGACACACCTGTGAACAGAGGTAAGACCACCAGTTTTGCCCTCTAGTTAGTCTGGCTAAGGGTTTATCTATCATGTTGATTTTCTCAAGGAAACAACTCTAGGTTTGGTTGACACTTTGAATAGTTCTTTTTGTTTCTACTTGTTTGATTTTAGCCCCGAGTTTGATTATTTCCTGCTGTCTACTCTCTTGGGTGTATTTGCTTCTTTTTGTTCTAGATCTTTCAGATGTTGGTAATGTATGTTCTCTCCAGTTTCTTTTTGGAGGCACTCAGAGCTATGATTTTTCCTACTAACACTGCTTTCATTGTGCCCCATTAGTTTGGTTATGTTGTGGCTTAATTTTCATTAAACTAAAAACTCTTTAATTTCTTTCTTTATTTCTTCCCTGACCAAGTTATCATTGATTAGAGTTTTGTTCAGCTTCCATGTGTATGTATGCTTTCCATTGTTGTTGTTGGTATTTAAGACCAGCCTTAGTTTGTGGAGTTTTGATAGGATGGATGGGATTATTTCAATCTCCTTGTAGCTGTTGAGGCCTTTGATTTGACTGATGATATGGCCAATTTTGGAGAAGGTTCTGTGAGGTGCTGAGAGGAAGATATATTCTTTAGCTTTAGGATAAAATGATCAATAGATATATGTTAAATCAATTTGGTTTATAACATTTCTTATTTTTACTGGGTCTCTCTTCATTTTCTGTTTCTAGTATCTGTCCATTGATGAGAGTGGGGTGTTAAAGTTTCCCACTTTTCAATGTGTGCTTTGAGCTTTAGTAAAGTTTCTTTTATGAATGTGGGTGGCCTTGCATTAAGAGCATAGTTGTTCAGAATTGAGATATTTCTTGGTAGACTTTTTTCCTTTAATGAACATGAAGTGTCCTTCCTTATCTTTTTTGGTAACTTTAGGATTAAAGTCAATTTTATTTGATATTAAAATGGCTACTGTAGCTTGCTTTTTGGGACCATTTTCTTGGAGAATTGTTTTCCAGATTTTTACTCTGAGGTAGTGTCTGTGTTTGTCACTGATGTGGGTTTTCTGTATGCAGCAAAATGTTGGGTACTTTTTAAGTATCCAGTCTCTTAGTCTATGTCTTTTTATTGGGGCATTGAGTCTCTTGATGTTAAGAGATATTAAGGAAGTAATTGTTGCTTCCTGTTACTTTTGTTGTTAGAGGTGGAATTATATTAAGATGGCTATCTTCTTTTTCTTCTAGATCTTTCAGATATACTGCCTTGACTTTTCTAGAGTGTGGTATCACTCCTTTTGTTGGAGTTTTCCATTTATTATCCTTTGAAAACTGGATTTCTTGAAAGATATTATGTAAATTTGTTTTTATTATGGAATATCTTGGTCTCTCTATCTGTAGTAATTGAGAGTTTTGCTGGGAATAGAGCCTGGGTTGGCATTTGTGTTCTCTTAGGGTCTGTATGATGTCTTCCCAGGATCTTCTGTCTTTTATAGTCTCTGATGAGAAGTCTGTTGTAATTTTGAAAGTCTGGTGTTATAGGTCTGCCTTTATGTGGTACTTGAATTTTTGCCTTACTGCTTTTAATTTTTTTCTTTGTTTTGTGCATTTGGTGTTTTGATTATTATGTGACAAAAGGAATTTCTTTTCTGATCTAATCTATTTGGTGTTCTGTCTGCCTGTGTGTTNTTTTTTTTTTTTTTTTTTTTTTTTTTTTTTTTTTTTTTTTTTTTTTTTTTTTTTTTTTTTTTTTTTTTTTTTTTTTTTTTTTTTTTTTTTTTTTTTTTTTTTTTTTTTTTTTTTTTTTTTTTTTTTTTTTTTTTTTTTTTTTTTTTTTTTTTTTTTTTTTTTTTTTTTTTTTTTTTTTTTTTTTTTTTTTTTAGATCAGGGAAGTTTTCTTTTATAATTTTGTTGAAAATATTTACTGGCCCTTTAAGTTGGGGATTTTTGCTCTTTTCTATTCCTATTATCCTTAGGTTTGGTCTTCTCATTGAGTCCTGGATTCCTGGATGATTTGAGTTAAGAATTTTTGCATTTTGCATTTTCCTAGAAAACTCAACTTTTCTACCTCTCTGATTTCTTCATTGTTTCTACTTCCATTTTTAGATCCTGGATGGTTTTGTTCAATTCCTTCACTATTTGAATGTGTTCTACTGTAATTCTTTAAGGGAATTTTTGTGTTTTCTCTTTAAAGCATTCTCCCTTTTTAATCTGTTTTCCTCTATTTCTTCAAGGGAGTTATTAATATCCTTCTTAAAATCCTCTATCGGCATCATGAGATGTGATTTTAAATCCAAACCTTGCTTTTCCAGTTGTTGGGGATATCCAGGACTTGCTGTGGTGCATGCGATAACTGGGTTCTGATGATACCTTGGTTTCTGTTTGTAAGGTTCTTGCCCTTGCCTTTTGCCATCTGATTACCTTTGGTGTTAAAAGGCCTTGCTGTCTCTGGATGGAGCTTGTCCCTTCTGTGCATCAGTAAGCCTGTGCCACTACTCCTGGGAGAACAGCTCTCTCCTGGCTGAACATGTGTACAGAGGGCTGTGGATGGTGACTCAAAGGATCCTGTCCCAGATGCCCCAATGTTTCTGTACCCCATGCACTCTTATTCAGTCTTTCTCTGGAGAGTTAATGAAGAGAAAGTGGGTATCTCACCTCCCAGCCCAGGAGTGAAAGCACTCCTGGGGGAACAGATCTTTCCTGTCTGGGCCTGAGCAACTCTGACAATCTTTATAAAAGGAATGAAGCAGGGAACTCCTGTAGGTTCAGGGATGTCTCAGGAAGCTCTAGGTTGGGTGCAATTGGGGAATTACACCTCAGTGATTAAATAGCCCATTATATCCTATTTATAATAAGTGGAGACAAACATAAAGTTAACTCTGCCATTGGTAAAGAAGTAGCTGTCGCGGATTGTACCCAGAGGACAGACACCATTTTAGATGGCAAAATGATCTTGTGTTTGCAATCTCAGGATGATGGTGCCTAATGTTGATATTTTGTGAGGTCATTTTTTCCTGATAATACATTCGGGCCAAACATGAGCATCAAGTCAGCTTTTTCAAGTAGAAACTCCTAGATCTAGAAGTCAGACCAGTCCTAAGGTGTCAGCAGCTGCTTTGATCTATAGAATGTTTGGTCCTGTCACTTCTACACACACAGGCAGTTTTATTCTTTCTGTATGTCATGTAAGGTTTGACATCCATCCTCAAAATCACTCTGCTTCAGTCCTTGTTCCTCTGAGGCTGCATGCTCATGTGACATCCTTGGGCCTTTTTGACAGTTGTTCCCAACCCTCTATGCTTCCTTAGCTGTAATCTACTCCCAGATCCCAGAGAATTGTACAGTTCTACTGCATCAACCCTCACCTCTTCCCTGTCTTCTTCCCTTACAAAGGGATTGCTCTGTCTGAGGTTTTGAATTTCTTCCTTAGCTTTGAATGTTTTCAATTTTTCACATATCATTTCTACAAAGTGTTTGCTGTTGAAAGGGAGAGGGTTTAGGGTGAACTCAA
Source organism: Mus minutoides (assembly GCA_902729485.2). Lineage (NCBI taxonomy): Eukaryota > Metazoa > Chordata > Mammalia > Rodentia > Muridae > Mus > Mus minutoides. The sequence goes on along the minus strand of LR752264.1, from coordinate 48,269 downwards.
GATGCCATGGTGACCTGGGAATAACAAAGGATTTTCTGTACCTTTCTCTGGGTTGTGGTCTTTTGAGGTATGGAAGCATTTTCAAGCCTTTTGTGTCTTTAACAGAGTACTGTGTTGGGACTCTTACTTAACTACATATGGATTCCCAATGATAGCTTAGCTTGTGAAAAAAAATTTGTCTCTTAAATTTTTGCCAAGACTGAAAAAGAAGAGCTGGGCATGGTAGTCCATGGATGGAGTTGAAGCCACTTAGGAGGTCAGAGAATGAACCACCCATCAGGGCAGTTGTTAGAAGGGAGGTATTTCATCATAATTGCCTGGGTTTCTCAATAGTATTTTGCCATCTTTTAGCAAACTAGAGCAAAAACTCTGGGGACCACTCCCCGTCTTCGGTGCCTTCTGCTCTCTGGAACCAGAGGACTAGCTGACTTTTGCCAAGGAGTGCTGCCAACTAGGCATGGGACCTTGCCTGCCCTGGACACTATCCACCACACTTTCCTGACACCTCCCCAGGTACAGATCACTGCCACCCATGCTCCCAGATGCTCCAGGACACACATATACCTAGCAGGGCTGCCGACTGCATTCTCTCCTTGTGCCCACAGGCACTAGCCTGGGACCTTCATGGAGGTCCTAGCCTTTCCTCCCATGCTCTAGCCTTTCTCAGGCTGCACCAAAGATTCCACCTTCAGGGCCTACAGCGTGAGAAAGTCTCGCCCACCAGGAGCCCAAGCCCTCCCTTGGATCAGAGAGAGAAGCCCTCTCATGAACTGCCCGGTTGGTATTGAATCCCATACCACTGAAAGTGCCAGTCACCACCGCTGCATCCGGGCTGTACAAGACTACACACAGTGGGAGGTTGGTGGGGAGGAGGAAGACAACTGAACATTTGTATAAAACGTAAAAAGTTTACTGATGGAGGGGGGGGACAATATTTATTTGTTGTAAATAGAAAATGCTAGATTGAATATTATATTAAAACCCCGTTTCTACTAAAAAAAAAAAGTCCCAATGTTTCAAGTGTCCTGAGTTGAACCAATTTAATCTCTTGATCTAGGGGCCAGAGTATGCTATGAAGAGCTAGACACCTTTTTCTCTATATCAAAAGAGACTCTAATTACCAAACCTACCTTCTTTAGCCCACCCCCTCGTCATGTCCTGAAACATATTGAGTAGGCAGAGCCTTAGAAAATATGTGTCTGGGGGCTGGTGAGATGGCTCAGCGGGTAAGAGCACCCGACTGCTCTTCCGAAGGTGATAAGTTCAAATCCCAGCATCCACATGGTGGCTCACAACCATCCGTAACGAGATCTGGCGCCCTCTTCTGGAGTGTCTGAAGACAGCTACAGTGTACTTACATATAATAAATAAAATAAATCTTAAAAAAAAAAGAAAGAAATATGTGTCTGTCCTATGTTCTATTGGAAAAGAGACTATGGATGGAGGAATCGTGCAGCAAGTGTCGTGCTCCCATGGTACTCATGAAGCACTATAGCAGGAGAGCTAAAGAGCAGGCAGTACTCCTCAGGGCTTGGGATTGCTGCAGGGGAGGCAAAATCCTGAAACTCAGGTTACATTCTGGGCCAGAAGGAAGGATCATGGGTACAGGACACATGAGGTCCTCTCATTCACTCACTGTCAGACCCACATTTCTCTGGACACAGACACATATATTTAAGTGCAAGGGTAATCATTTATTGAACAGGAAGAGAAAGAAATTCATGGAGAATTGTCGTAGGTGTGGCAAAGAGAAATTTAAAGAAAGTCTTTGATTCTTGATGAGTTATCCCTAGGTAACATGCTGGAGAGACAGGGATTGACTACTCTGTGAGACAGGATGGAAGGCAGATCACAGAAGTTGTCACTAGGTACTGTATGGATAGGAAGGGATGATGTTGGAGTCCTGGTGAGAAGTCTCCTCTCAACACTGTATAAGCCAGGAAGAAAGAATACAGAAACTCATTAAACACTTCTTGGATTGACTTTGGGAACAGAGAGACATTTTATTATACAGAACAAAGGGGATGAAGAAATGGATCTTCCCTTGCAATCTAACTGGAATTATTTGCCAGAACACAGGGGTGAAAGTCAGAATAAATGACCGTAATGGAATCTGAGGCCTGTTTCCACAACCTTTGTCATAAGAAGCTGTGAAGAATGTTAGGTAAATTGTGGAATAATGATAAAAGTCTTGGGTACATTTAAAGACTTCACACATTATATGAGTAAAGTCTTGAACTATATGAGAAGGGAGGGCCAGAGGAGTCTGCTCTCCAGACTGGTTGAGAAGTGGTGATCAGGTCATCCACTCCCAGGTAAGAAGCCTAGTTTGTAAGGAGTTCAGATTAAGATGTTATTATCTTGAGTGGGATGGAGGGGGACCACAGACATTGAAGAGCACCTATACCACATCCTGCTACTCTGTCTGTTAATGATATTGAACCCATGGCTGAGCCTTTTGCACACAACTATACAACAACTGTATATAACTCAAATCCTTATTTTCTTGCCTAAGTGCTTGGGTCACTTTACTTCAAAAGCTTAAAGTAGGACTAGATCACAAATCCAAATAATTCAAAGCCAAATTTCAAGCTTTCCTCAAAGATTCCTTATCAAACTATCTTTATTGAAATTTGGGCTCACAGTACTAATACTTTTGGAGGGCCTCTCCATGACCACCAACACCCCCACTTGCTCTAATTGGATATTGCCTACCTGGAGGCTCAGGCCATTCATCTTTCTCGTGTCTCAAGGCAGCGATCTGTAGTGTGAGAACAAGAACATGCTCAGGTACCAGCTCTACTTTATTTCCCCAAGAGAAAGGATAGGACTCTCCAGTGTTCAAAAATGACTGGTACAAAACTGGATTTGTTTCCTCTATGATAAAATATTCAGGATGAGAAAAATAAATGAACCCTGACTTACCGGCATTGGATAGGTCAATGACATTTTCTCTAACAATTCCATGCTCCTCACATAGTTTTGCAAAGTTTTCCTTGATATCTGAACTCAAATCTGGTTTGCGGCCTGTGAGAAGAGCAACACTGAGTATAGCAGCTGTATCATGTGCATTGACCACAGCCTGAGTGAGGGGACAGGGGCTTCCCCATAAGGATGGGAAAATGGTTGGCAACATGATTGACAGGTATGTGTATGATCTATCCTGGATATGGCATCCATAGAATATTCTTCAGTCACACTGAGAGATTAAAGAGTGTTTCCATCACTATGCTTGAGGGATGATGGTGGAAAGCATCAATTTTTCAGGAGGTGAGAAAGAGGCAAGACCAAGCTGGGAAGACCATATTAAAGCTAGAGGATCTTTCTTCTTTTCCATTCCAAGATCAGTGTATGTGTGAAAATACTTTACCAAAGAGCTCCATCAGCTGGAAGGTTTTCCCATCCTTTTTGTTAATGAGATGAAACATAATATAATTATCATAGTCTGTCTTAAGTATAGTAAATGTATTGAATCCATCATCTGTGGAGGAAATGGAAGACAGCTCAAAAATTCTTTGTTCTGCAGGAAATGATGGATACCCATTTCTTGTACAACCCCAAATATAAAATCATTAAAATACATATCCTGGAATAGATAGGTGAAGTGGCTGAGCCTTTCTATCTTTAGCTTTCTAAAATTCAAGAAGTAACTCCTAAGAAAAGGGACTCTGAGAGGTCCAGACCACTAGTGAACAGTCAGCCACAGGAGCACCACTCTCTCATCCTCTCCTAGCCTTACCTACCTCCCTCAGCAGCTTCAAGCAACATGTTTCTACCTTTTATAAGCTTGCTGTATCAAATATCTGCTCCTACACCCTGAGCAATATGCACATCTGCTAGCCACAGCCAGTATCAGAGATATTCCAACTCCCCCTACTTATCCTACTTGCCTGCCACAGGGTGTTAGCTATTAGATGGCACCCATTTGACTAGTAGGTGCAAGTTTCTGAGTTCAAACTCCAGTAAAACACACATGGGCACACGCATGCGCGCACACACACACACACACACACACACACTAAAGGTATTAAAGTCTACTATTCATGTTGTGGATAGATATATACACATTTTATATACTCACACGTCACAGAATATTCACCAGCATTTTCTGTTTTGTCAGCAACCAAAGATATTTCAGAGCACTGTCCATCTATACTGTAAAACAGAGTGACCTGGTGTGTAAGGGATTTTTATCTGGCTGGCTTATTCACTCACTACAGTATATTTATCTCCGGTGTCTGATTCCATTTAACTCTAGAATATTTTTGTAAATTTAGCAAAAGGCTTTTATTTATGTTATTTCGTTTATATCAGCTGCTTTAGCAATAACAAATTTGCCTATTATTAAAAAAAAAGAAAACGACAATCACTTCTCATCCTTATCACAACTGCAACTACAGTGCTGTGCTTCAGCCAGTGGTTTAGATTATAAGTCAGATTTCTACCATGTGCCTCAAATTAGCACTCTGAAATGCTGCCTTTTGTAGCTCCCAGATCCAAAGAGGAGAATAATTATTATTGTCTTTACTGCAGGACAATGAAAGTAGAAAGGGATAGATTTCTTTGGCTAACAACTAGCATGAAAAAAAATATAATTCATGATCACATAATCTTAACTTGTGATATTCTGTCTCATTAATGTGGTTTCAGAAGTGTCCCTGATCTTTCCTTATTGAACACCTAGTGAATTAATTCCTTCCACCAACTCTTGTCTCTGACTTTTGAAAAACCCCTGATAATGAGATCTTGGTTCAGTGTCACATGGAGCATTCTAGTTTTGGATACAGACTCAGTATGTGTGTACACATGTGCATAATGAGAGGCACCTCTTCCCCCAATCCCGAGTGTTTGTAGGTATGAGACCATACCAGGTTTTCATTTCCTCTTTCTCATCTAGGAGCATCTCACTTACACAGTATGAAATTTAAAAGCTAAGGAATTCTCCAAGACATTGATGTTATCCACAAAAACTCTCATGCTGCCATTTTCTTCTATCTTTTTTCTTTTGTCAGAAGCCAGGATAATAGAATACCATTTCCCACTAATCTGTAATACATAAGTAAATGGTTAAGGGAGAAAGAGCAGGGATACCACATGCACATGTTTCCACTTGAACTACAGCCTATGGATTAGAGCCTGAGCATATACAGGGGGAGATCTCATGCCAGTTGTCACAATGCTTAGCATACTGTCCCTGCCTCTCAGTGAGAACAGAGGTACCACAACATTGTTAGATCTGAATAGCTGGTGTTACTTCAAGGTCTGGAGCTGTACATTTCTATCATAGATTCGGGCACTATACCCATTACCTCAAAGTACCTACTTGGCTTCAAGTGTACCCCAAAGCACATTCTGAGTCAGAAGTTACTATTCATTGATCTTACCTTTTCTACATTTAAGTTCTGTTTCTCAGAACTAGCTTCTTCTGCTTGGACACAGACCAGGGTCAGTCCCAAACACAGCAGCAGCAGCAGCTTCATGTTGGTAGGGAATAGAATTGTCTGTCTGTCAGGACCACGTCTTTCTGGTGATGGCGCCTACACTCCACTCCCCAGCTCCTTTGCTTGTCCTTATATACGCTCTGGGTTCAGTGGGGTTTTTTTTTTTTTAATTTTTTATTGGTCTGTTTTTACCTCTGTCAGGCTTTGTGGAATGTTTTCTCACTTATTGATGAGAGGCCAAGGATTGTTCCTGCCCTTTGCAAACTTGGCAATTCCATCACCTATGGATTGATTTAGTAGTCTTACATTTCTCAAAACATATTCCCAAGAAAACAGTGGGTGTTCAAGAGAGCTGCCATCTGGAACTAGATGCAACTTTGGATCTGGTTTAGAATCAGAAAGCCAGTTTGGGAGGGGTGGGGACTGAACTGGAAGGTCAAACATGTAGAGAATCTTTGCTTTAAGACAAGTGTGGAAGAACACCAGTGAGTTACTAGATTTTTACAAAAGATTCATTTATATTTAATGTGTATGAGCCGTGGTTTTGCATGTGTACCTGAGTACCATGCACAGGCCTGGTGCAGTGGAGGTCAGGAAAGGAGTCAGATTCTTTGAAACTTGTTTTTGCTGAGGACCCAGGTTCAATTACCAGCACTCACGTGGCATCCCAAAACTGACTCTATCTTCAGTAATAGGAAACCATACACTTTCTTTTGACCCCCTTTGGCCTCCTGTACACATGTGGTGCATATAAACTCATTCAAGCACATCTACATAAAAATAGTAAAGCTTAATTTAAAAATAAGTTATCAAAAAAAGTCTTCAAAGGCTAAGCTGATAGCCAACCAAAAGGCTTCAACCTTTGTATAGATAGGACTGACCTCAGAATCCAAACTGTTGTCAGTAGCCAGGTTGTATCAACTGTTTACCTTTGAGAACATTAGACTTCAACTGAATGGACATAATCTCATCATTAATGAAAAATACAAGTATTGTTCAAAGTCGTAATTGCTGATGGAGGTCCAAGTAGAAATCTTGCCAAAAATCATGCTTCCAAAGACATACAGTTACAATGGGAACATATTTTGTATCAGCAGACATTTCATTTACTCTGGAACCAGAAACATAAACTAGTGTTTTATGTAGAGAAATAAAGAATTCAAGAAGGAGGCAAGTACACGAACGATATGCTTTATTTCAACTTTGCATCAGCTTTATATGTTATGTACTATTTTATTCTTCTTAATATAGTATTAGTTAAGACTCAGAAAGATTAAGTAACTGTATAAGGTCATATAGTCAGTCAACGTGAGAACTTAGATTTCAACCAAGACTTTCTAACTCAGGAGCCTTTGTTCTTATTGACTCCACTACACAGGTCAGGAAGTTTTTACCATGAAGGAGGGATGGTTAAATAGGAGGAAGAGGAATAAACAGTGCTGTAGAGCTCCAGACATGTCAGACTGGCAGGTACTAGCAAGGAAACTGCACGTGGGATTCTTTAAAACATGGAGGAGTAGGTATGGCCTGAGTGAGTCATGACAACTGGCTCTCTCTTGGTCTACAAGCTTTTTGGTAGATGCTCTACTAGGGGATTATCACATTCTTCCCTCCTCTTCTTTCTCTTCCTCCTCCTCTTCCTCCTCATCCTCCTCTTCCTTTTCCTCATCCTTCTCCTCTTCCCACCCTCTTCCTATTTTGGTTGATTATGGTGTCTGCACACATGTGCACATCTTGTGCCTTTGCTAGTATATGCAGAAGTCAGCACAGGACACCAGTTGTCTCCCTCTAGCTCTTTTTAATTCATCCCCTTGAGACAGGGTCTCCCTCTGAATCTGGGACTTAGTGTGCTTTAGATAGGCTGGCTGACCACTAAGTCCCAGAAACCTCCATTTTCCACCATCTACCCAATGCTGGGGTTTAAAGTAGCCATGACCAGCTTTTTAATGTGTGCTCTCAGGTGGACTTGAGCTTACACTGAGGTTCTGAATGGTCTTAGATCTGTGGCAATACTACTGTTCCAGCCTCCTGAACACTGGGATTATGGGTTGTAGCACCTCATCTAGCTATGGATTATTGCTTTTCTAGTAGTGAACTAGTAGTTGCTTCTACAGCAGAAAGCAACAATGAGTCCTTTCCACTCCTGACTTCAGCTCAGGCACCTTCCTTGTCACTAAGCATGTTAACACTCCTCAGCAGTGTAGACTGTTCATGTGACTGAGACGCTGAAGCAGTCAAGAAATGACTAGACAAAGTATGTGGGTAAGGGGTTTAAAGAGTTTTCCTGTAGCCAACAAACAGCCCAGTTATAACTAGCTAGCTTTTTTGAAACTAATAGGAAAATGATTTAATGACCTTGACCTGTGCCTCACTTTCAACTAATTGAACAAATAACTCATTCAGAAAGCCTTTGGACACATTCAACCACTCATGTGATGCCAGGGTGTATTTGGGGCCAAGAAGAACACCAATGAAAACAGTCTTCTTTGATTCATTTCCCAAGGAGGAAATATTCTGTAGTCTCTCTAGCAGCCATAGTGATAGTACACATTGCTGACCCTGGATCAACATCAGTTCTGAAACACCTGCTGTATCAGTGTCAGAGTGTGACTCCCGCCACCCCCACAGCCCTCAGCTGGCTGAACAAGTCTCTGGCACTGGAGCTATTTGTTTTGCTTTGCTACAATTATATCTTCCTCCCAGAGAACTGAGAACTGCTCACCTGCTGAGCTGCTGAAGAGCCTACTTTGTACCTCAATCTAACTGAAATAAGCAAGAGAACCCAGCAGAAACAAAGGGATGGGTCCTTGGGTTTTCCCATATATATATATATATTCAGTGCCTTACATTACAGATTGAGCCTTGATCAGAGAACTTTGTCTTGGCTCATTATTTCTCTTGCTGTCCTTCCCATCCATCCCCAGTTTTCCTTTCAGGAACCCAGTAACCCATGGTTGATGTAGGCTATAGTTGTCACTGGAACAGGAGTCCTGAATATTGAAAGACTGACTGAGGGACACTGTCTTAGTGGGGCTTTACAGAAAACAGAAGATGGTATCCTGCATGGGAAGCAACATACTGCATTAATGTTGGCGCTATAAGTTTCATTTTTTGAAGGGTGTTGATTGCAAGATTACAACAAGAATACAGGCTAGACTGAGTAAGAATTGTCCCAACACGGGTATCAGTTAGGGCTTGACAGTGGAAAATCTGGCTGGAAAATTCTAAACAGGCATTTGTCCACAGTCAAGAACTGCATCAGGGAAGAGGATTAGGACATAAAACAGTAGAATAAAATAAAATAAAATAAATATACACACAAAAAAAGGGGATATGTTAGATATACAAATGACATGAGAGAGGGGGGGCGGGGGAGAGCAAGAGATCAAGAAAGAAGGAAAATGGATTTGAGAGCTTTCCAAGGGACAGAAAAACATCAGCAGACATCCTGCTTTCTGGTCCCTACAGGAGACATCCTTAGTTCTGGTTATATCAAGTGTTCTACCCTCATTGTATTGTCTGTGTTTGGTGCACTAATCTATCCACATGTCAACTCATGTCTGTTTTTGTTTTGTTGTCTTAATGACTGTTGTTCTAAGTTTAATGTTGAAAAGAACACAATGATCAAAAATTTATCTGCTGGCTATCCATCTCTTGATTCAGTCTCAGTTTCCACAGAGGAGGCTGTTCAAAGTTGCCTAGCACCCTTAGCCAGGAGTCAAGTGCATCAGAAGAGGCCCTGCTGAGAAGCTGTGTTTTAGAGGGGCCAGCAAGTTTTTAGTTCTAAGGCAAATAAGCTGACATTTGTTTTTTCCTAGAAAAGGCTCTGTAATTGTGATGATTGGGTTCAACAAATTATAAAGTACTTCTTCTCTTGAAATTATACCCAGAGAAGTAAAAATTATTTGGTATAAATTTATAAGATTCCTGTAGATGCTTCATTTTGTTTTTGACTCGTCTTAAGGGTATAAACATGCTCTTCATGTCTTGGTCATAGAGTATTGGCTTATAAGTTATTGGACATGATTAAAAATCTGTAACACTGGTAACAAGAAAGTTACCTTAATGTACTACAGAGCAATAGTAATAAAAAACTGTATGGTATTGGTACAGTGACAGACAGGTAGATCAATGGAATAGAATTGAAGACCCAGAAATGAACCCACACACCTAAGGTCACCTGATCTTTGACAAGGGAGCTTAAACCATCTAGTGCAAAAAAGACAGCATTTTTGACAAATGGTGCTTGCATTACTGGCAGTTATCATGTAGAAGAATGGGAATTGATCCATTCTTATCTCCTTGTACTAAGGTCAAGTCTAAGTGGTTCAAAGAACTCTACATAAAACCAAAGACACTGAAAATTATAGAGGAGAAAGTGGGGGAAAGCTTCAAAGATATGGGCACTGGGGAAAAATTCCTGAATAGAACAGCAATGGCTTGTGCTGTAAGATCAAGAATTAACAAATAGGACCTCATAAAATTGCAAAGCTTCTGTAAGGCAAAAGATACTGTCAATAAGAAAAAAAAGGCCACCAACAGATTGCGAAAGGATCTTTACCAATCCTAAATTAAATAGTGGACTAATATCCAATATATATATAAAGAACTCAAGAAGGTGGACTTCAGAAAATCAAATAACCCCATTAAAAATGGGGCACAGTTCTAAACAAAGAATTCTCAACTGAGGAATACCAAATGGCTGAGAAGCATCTGAAAAAATGTTCAACATCCTTAATCATCAGGGAAATGCAAATCAAGACAACCCTGAGATATCACCTCATACCAGTCAGAATGGCTAAGATAAAAAATTCAGGTGACAGCAGATGCTGGCGTGGATGTGGAGAAAGAGGAACACTCCTCCATTGTTGGTAGGATTACAAGCTTGTACAACCACTCTGGAAATCATTCAGGAAGTTCCTCAGAAAATTGGACATAGTATTACTGGAGGAACCCACAATATCACTCCTGGGCATATATCCAGAAGATGTTCCAACTGGTATTAAGAACACATGCTTCACTATGTTCATAGCAGCATTATTTATAATAGCCAGAACCTGAAAAGAACCCAGATGTCCCTCAACAGAGGAATGGATACATAAAGTGTGGTACATATACACAATGGAGCACTACTCAGCTATTAAAAACAATAAATATATGAAATTCCTAGGCAAATGGATGGATCTGGAGGGTATCATCCTGAATGAGGTAACCCAATCACAAAAGAACTCACATAACATGTACTCAATTATAAGTGGATATTAGCCCAGAAACTTAGAATACCCAAGATACAATTTGAGAAACACATGAAACTCAAGAAGAAGGAAGCCCCAAATGTGGACATTATGCCCCTTCTTAGAATTAGGAACAAAACATACATGGAAGGAGTTTAAGAGATCAAGTATGGAGCTGAGACAAAGGATGGACCAACCGGTGATTGCTGCAGCCAGGGATCCATCCCAAAATCAGCCATCAAGTGCAGAGACTATTGTATACACCAGCAAGATTTTGCTGAAAGGGCCCTGATATAGCTGTCTCTTGTGAGGCTATGCCAGTGCCTGGCAAACACAGAAGTGGACACTCACAGTCAGCTATTGGATGGAACATAGGGTTCCCAATGGAGGAGCTAAAGAAAGTTCTCAAGGAGCTGAAGGGGTCTGCAACCCTATAGGTTGAACAATATGAACTAACCAGTACCCCCAGAGTTCGTGTCTCTAGCTGCATATGTAGCAGAAGATGGCCTAGTCAGCCATCATTAGGAAGAGAGGCCCCTTGGTCTTGCAAACTTTATATGCCCCAGTACAGGGGAACACCAGAGCCAAGAAGTATGAGTGGGTGAGTAGGGGAGCAGGGGGGGTGGGGAGGGTATAGGGGAATTTCAGGATAGCATTTGAAATGTAAATGAAGAAAATATCTAATAAAAATGGGGAAAAAAGACTTAAAAAATACAAAAAGAAAGTTAGCTTTAAACTGGTAACTCAGGGTTGTGGTCATTTTAAACAACACGTGGCATGAACCTGCCCAGGCAATCAGGCCACTAAAAATACTTCTAAACTGGGATAATAATGGCACAAGCCATTGCTGTTCTGTTTAGGAATTTTTCCCCAGTGTCTGTATCTTTGAGGCTTTTTCCCACTTTCTCCTCTATAAATTTCAGTGTCTCTGGTGTTATGTGGAGTTCTTTGATCCACTTGGACTTAAGCTTTGTACAAGGAGGTAAGAATGGATCAATTCACATTCTTCTACATGTTGACCACCAGTTGTGCCAGCACCATTTGTTGAAAATGCTCTCTTTTTCCCCCTGGATGGTTTTTGCTCCCTTGTCAAAGATCAAGTGACCATAGGTGTGTGGGTTCATTTCTGGGTCTTCAATTCTATTCCATTGATCTACTTGTCTGTCACTGTACCAGTACCATGCAGTTTTATCACAATTGCTCTGTAGTACAGCTTAATGTCAGACATGGTGATTCCCCCAGAGGTTCTTTTATGGTTGAGAATAGTTTTTGCTATCCTAGGTTTTTTATTATTCCAGATGTATTTGCAAATTGCCTTTCTAACTCAGTGAAGAATTGAGATGGAATTTTGATGGGGATTGCATTGAATCTGGAGATTGCTTTCTGCAGGATAGCCATTTTGACTATATTAATCTTGCCAATCCAAGAGCATGGGAGATCTTTAAATCTTCTGACATCTTCTTAAATTTCTTTCTTCAGAGACTTGAAATTCTTATCATACAGATCTTTTCCTTCCTTAGTAAGATTCACACCAAGGTATTTTATATTGTTTATGACTATTGTGAATTTCTTTCTCAGTCCATTTATCCTGTGTGTAGAGAAAGGCCATTGGTTTGTTTGAGTTAATTTTATATCCAGCTACTGCACTAAAGCTGTTTATCAGGTTTAGGAGTTCTCTGGTGGAGTTTTTGGGGTCACTTATATATACCATCATATCATCCACAAATAGTGATATTTTGACTTCTTCCTTTCCAATTTGTATCCCCTTGATCTCCTTTTGTTGCTGAATTGCTCTGGCTAGGACTTCAAGTACTATATTGAATAGGTAGGAAGAATGTCCGCAGCCTTGTCTAGTCCCTGATTTTAGTGGGATTGCTTGGAGTTTCTCTCCATTTAGTTTGATGTTGGCCACTGGTTTGCTTGGATGCTTTTATCATGTTTAGGTAAGGGCCTTGAATTCCTGATCTTTCCAAGACTTATCATAAATGAGTGTTGGATTTTTGTCAAATGCTTTCTCAGCATCTAAGGAGATAATCATGTGGTTTTTGTCTTTGAGCGTGTTTATATAGTGAATTATGTTGATGGATTTCCGTATATTAGACCATCCCTGCATCCCTGGGATGAAGCCTACTTGGTCATGATGGATGATCATTTTGATGTGTTTTTGGATTCGGTTTGCAAGGATTTTATTGAGTATTTTTGCATCGATATTCATGAGAAAAATTGGTCTGAAGTTCTCTTTCTTTTTTGGATCTTTCTGTGGTTTAGCTATCAGAATAATTGTGGGTTCATAGAATATATTGGGTAGAATACCTTCTGTTTCTATTTTGTGGAGTAGTTTGAGGAGAGTTGGAATTAGGTCTTCTTTGAAGGTCTGATAGAACTCTGCACTAAACCCATCTGGTCTTGGGCTGTTTTTGCTTGGGAGACTATTGATGACTGCTTCTATTTCTTTAGAGGAAATGGGACTGTTTAGATCCTTAATCTGATCCTGATTTAACTTTGGTACCTAGTATTTGTCTAGGAAGTTGTCCATTTCATCCAGGTTTTCTATTTTGTTGAGTATAGCCTTTATAATAGAACCTGATGATGTTTTGGATTTCCACAGATTCTGTGGTTATGTCTCCTTTTTCATTTCTGATTTTGTTAATTAGAATACTGTCCATGTGCCCTCCAGTTAGTCTGGCTAAGGGTTTATCTATGTTGCTGATTTTCTCAAAGAACCAGCTCCTGGTTTGGTTGATTCTTTGAATAGTTCTTTTTCTTTCCACTTGGTTGATTTCAGCTCTGAGTTTGATTATTTCCTGCCATCTACTCCTCTTAGGTGAATTTTCTTCCTTTAGTTCTAGTGCTTCTAGGTGTGCTGCCAAGATGCTAGTGTATGCTCTCTCTAGTTTCTTACTGGAGGCACTCAGTGCTATAAGTTTTCCAATTAGAAATTCCTTCATTGTATCCCATAAGTTTGGGTATGTTGTGGCTTCATTTTCATTAAACTCTAAAAAGTCTTTAATTTCTTTTTATTTCCTTGACCAAGGTATCATTGAGTAGAGTATTGTTCAGTTTCCACATGAATGCTCGCTTTCTATTATTAATGCTTTTATTGAAGATCATCCTTAGTGCGTGGTGATCTGATAGGATGCATGGGATAATTTCAATATTTTTATATCTGTTGAGGCTTATTTTGTGACTGATTATATGGTCAGTTTTTAGGAGGTACCATGTGGTGCTGAGAAGAAGGTATATCCTTTTGTTTTAGGATAAAATGTTCTATAGATATCTATTAAATCCATTTGTTTCATAATTTCTGTTAGTGTTCATGTGTCTCTGTTTAGTTTCTGTTTCCAGAATCTTTCCAATGTGAGAGTGGGGTGTTGAAGTCTCCCACTAATATTGTGTGAGGTGCAATGTGTGCTTTGAGCTTTACTACAGTTTCTTTAATGAATGTGGCTGCCCTTGCATTTGGACCATAGATATTCAGAATTGAGAGTTCATGTTGATAGATTTTACCTTTGATGAGTATGAAGTGTCCCTCCCTGTCTTTTTTGATAACTTTGGGTTGGAAGTCAATTTTATTCGATATTAGAATGGCTACTCCAGATTGTTTCTTTGGACCTTTTGCTTGGAAAATTGTTTTCCAGCCTTTTACTCAGAGGTAGTGTCTGTCTTTTTCCCTGAGGTGGGTTTCCTGTAAGCAGCAAAATGTTGGGTCCTGTTTGTGTAGCCAGTCTATTAGTCTAAGTCTTTTTTTATTGGGGAATTGAGTCCATTGATATTAAGAGAAATTTTAAAAAGTAATTGTTGCTTCCTGTTAATTTTGTTGTTAAAGTTGGTATTCTGTTCTTGCAGCTGTATTCTTTTAGGTTTGTTGAAGGAATACTTTCTTTCTTTTTCTAGGGTGTAGTTTCCTTCCTTATGTTTGTGTTTTCCCATTATTATCCTTTGAAGGGCTGGATTCGTGGAAAGGTATTGTGTGAATTTGTTTTTGTCATGGAATACTTTGTTTTCTCCATCTATGGTGATTGAGAGTTTAGCCGGGTCTAGCAGCCTGGGCTGGCATTTGTGTTTTCTTAGGGTCTGTATAACATCTGTCCAGGATCTTCTGGATTTCATAGTCTCTGGTGAGAAGTCTGGTGTAATTCTAATAGGCCTGCCTTTATATGTTACTTGACCTTTTTCCCTTACTGCTTTTAATATTCTGTTTTTATTTAGTGCATTTGTTGTTCTGATTATTATGTGTTGGGAGGAATTTCTTTTCTGGTCCAGTCTATTTGGATTTCTGTAGGCTTCTTGTGTGTTCCTGGGCATCTCTCTCTTTATGTTTGGGAAGTTTTCTTCTATAATTTTGTTGAAGATATGATAGACAGACTGGTCTAGAAATAAATCCAATGTTGGATATTCCAATTACAAAGATAGATTTAAAAAAATCTTTATCAGGCAGCTTACCTGACTCTTACCACTACCTGAGAAGTAAAAGTTTTTTTCTGTTGATTTTCAAAGCTACCTCCCCCACACTAGGAAGCCATACCCTGGGACTGATCTTTGCTAATTTGCAACTGAATTGAGTGCCTCTGAGATCCCCACAGACAACTTTAATCCTGTTCCTTTTAACTTTTGACTTTGTATTTTTATCAGGTTGGTTGCTTCCATACAGGCTCACCTTCAGCACAGCTCAGATATGGCTGTTATTCATCTCTATGAAGAGATGCATTGAGCATATATTGTGGCTTTGGTCTGAATGGGAAAAAGTTGTGCTATGAGGTCCAG
Source organism: Mus minutoides (assembly GCA_902729485.2). NCBI lineage: Eukaryota > Metazoa > Chordata > Mammalia > Rodentia > Muridae > Mus > Mus minutoides. The sequence continues at coordinate 32,830 of LR752264.1, read as the reverse complement.
ATGCCAAAGACTGATGATTCTATGACTCTTATAAACCTAAGACAGAGGCATGTGCCAAAAGTCTATGTTTGTTCATTATAAACACTAAAGGTCTGTTTTTTTTTTCAAATAAGCACAAACAAACTGCATGTGTTCTCTGGGATGGGTCAGAAGGAGATTAGACATTCAGAACCAAAACTGGCGCAGCCACCAGCCCGGGAGGGCTGTGATCCCCAGAGCAGGTAAGGGAGCCATCTTGTCTCCTGGGTCCCTCTGAGACCAGTCTGTGAAGATTAGCTTGCAGACTACAGAGGGTAAGTGAGCAGACTGCAGAAGCAACACAGCTCCTGGGACAGGCAAAAGCCACACAGCTTCTGGGACAGACCCTTGTTTCAGGCTGTAGACACCTCTGGGCACTTTCCCACCAAAGGAGAGTTGGCCTTCCAGGAGGGCTGCAACCCCCAGAGCAGTCTGTGCAGATGAGCGCACAGACTGCAGAGGCAACCCATCTTCTGGGATAGGCCCTGTTTCGGGCCTTCATCTTCAACCAGGAAGTGTAGGATCAAACCAGAAATACCCCTACTCCAAACACGGGCTGTTCACACACCCCAAGAACCAAGAGAGACCTGTCTTGATGCAAACTGCAAGAGGAATTTTAATCGGAGCTCTGGGACGACCCCGTATCCCATGCAGGGGACAGGGGAGTTGACCACGAGGCTCAAAAAGTAGAAGTTTTTATAGCAATGGGGTAGGGGGTTGGGGAAATTGGTGCGGTTTCACATGATTGGCTAGTTTAAACATCAGCAAGATGTTAGGTAATCTACCTAACAGTTAAGTCATGTACTACCTTAGGCAACCTCCTGGGGCGTTGAGACATTCCACAGAGGTCTCTGTGACATTCAGAGGACGTTGGACTATTCTGTGATTGTTCCAGGAAAGGCTTGCCCCGTAGCTAGGGCCATCAGCCACCATAATTCCCAGACAGGGTCATGGAGCATAAGTAAATTTTATACCCTAGTCCAGCTAATTTTTAATAAATAAAAGGGGAGGAACTGTGACCACCTGCCCCTAGTCTTAAGCTGACTGAACAAATCTCTGACAATGGAGCCAGGCATCTGGCTCTGCTACATTTACATCTTCCTACCAGAGAACTGAAAACTGCCTGCCCACTTAGCTGCTAAAGAGCCTACTTTGCAACTCAATCCAGCTGAAACAAACAACAGAACTCAGCCAAAATAAAGGGATGGGTCCTTGGGTTTTCCCATATATATTCAGTGCCATACATTAAAGACTGAGCCTTGATCAGAGAACTTTGTCTTGGCTCATTATTTCTCTTGCCATCCTTCCCATCCATCCACAGCTTTCCTTTCAGGAACCCAGAAACCACTGGCCACTTGTGGCTACATCAGAGGATGCTTGGAGTTACTGAAATCCACTTGCTTAGCACCCTGAACCTAGCATGGTCCCCTGGAAACCAGAGGTAGAGACAGAATTAGGGGGCAAAGAGATTATTGGACAGTTAACATGAAGGATGAAGGGAGCTGGGAGGCAGCAGACTCAAGTAAGAAAAGTTATTCTATATTAGGCAATAATGCTATGCCACAGTTTTGTTTATTCATGGGGGGTTGCACCCCAAAGAGACCAGCATCTCAGCTCAAAGACCAGGGAGTCTGCAGAAGCAGTTAACAGCTGGGAGTGCTAGCTGTTCACACTCCTCACACCCAAACAGTCTTTTTTTCAAGGTTACAGGTGGACACCAAGCTATACTGACTCTTGATATCTGGTATTCCAATCTGCTATTGAACACAGATAGTCTTTTCCTAAGAGGTCTTGTGTCCTCTCCCCAGTAGGTATCTATCATAGGAACATTTCAATACAATGATATTTAACTCGGGGGAATCTGTAATCTGAGGCTAAGAACAATGTGTACACACTGCAAATGTTCAGAAAGGTCAGCACCTTGGCAGGCACAAAGTTAGCATTCAGTCACTAAATGTTGAACAAGGAAAAGCAGGATGACATGGGAGAGAGAGAGCCTGGAGAGATGACTTATGGTTAAGATCACTCGACTGTTCTTTCAGAGGACCTGGGTTAAATTCCCACCACTGACATGGTGGTTCACAAGAATCCATAACTCTAGTTCCAGGGGATCTGACACCCTAGGTGTGCAGTGCATGCATGTGGTGCACAGAGATATGCATATACAAAACACTCACACACATTAAATAATCTATTAAAACAGGAAAGAATTAACCAGACCAACAGGAAGTGGGCATAGGGCCATCTAGGGTGTGGAGAGTGTAAACACAAGCAAAGGCCATGCAAATAGGAGCTCAAGTAGTTCATAGAGCCAAAGGAAAATTTGCAGGAGCACAGTGAGCACAGGAGTTACAAAGTGAGTGAGGCTAGAAAGGGGGTTGTGTCAGTTTGCTGAGGCTGCCCTTAGGAAGTCATGCAGTATGGGTGACTTCAACACCAAGAATTGAACTTTCCCATTTCTAGCAGCTAGAACTCTGAGAGCAAGGTGTTCAATGTGGCTTGCTTCTTCTGAGATCTTTCTCATTGGTTGAATCTTAGGCGACTGTCTTCGGGGGTCTTCAGGAAGTACCCCCTCTGATCCAGCCTGTATCCTAGTCTTTTCTTTTAAGGACACTGATTATATCATCTTAGGGTTCACCCTAATGACTTCATCTTTCCATAATTACACCTAATCACACCCTCAGGCACTCAGGTTACTAAAGCTTCCAATGTATATATATTTGGTGGGCACAGCTCACCCAGTGTCAGCTCATGTGGGTCCAAGAAGAGCTTGGGTAGGGATCTCTTTTCTTGTAACTGGGAAGTAACTGAAACATTTTAGAACTACAGTAAGAACATGGGCAGAGGTGGGCTTTCAAAGTTCATCTGGCTGCATTTGGAGAACAAATGATGAAAGGAAGGCAGGAGAGAGAGAAAGAAGGTGCTATCAGCAGTTCTCAACCTGTGGGTCATGACCTCACAGGGAATTATCAATTCTTGGATCATGACCCCCAGAGGTCACATGTCCTATATTCTGCATATCACATATTTACATAGGAAAGTCACAAACAGCAGGAAAATTATTGTTATGGTGTAGCAAGGAAATAATTTTATGGTTGGAGGTCACTACAACATGAAGAAGCTGTATTAAAGGATCATAGCATTCGGAAGGTTGAGAACCTCTAGGCTAGCAGATCATGATGGAAGTTACTGGAACATGCTGGCAAGAGATCATGTAAGAAAACTCTCGAGCCCGTGCACCCGCACCAGCCCAGGGCTCGGGCACAGGCTCTGCGCACTCTCCCCTGGACTCCCCAGGCTGTTGGGACCACAGGCTGTCTTGGGACCACAGGTGAGCAGCTGAAGGCAGCATCTGTTCCTGCCCAATCCCTCGCGACCTGAGTCAACAGCCAGGACATAGTTAAGGGCCCAGTGGAGGACAGACTCTCCCTTCCCCTTCCGGTCGGGTCCGTGCACCTGCAACAGCCCAGGGCTCGGGCACAGGCTCTGCGCACTCTCCCCTGGACTCCCCAGGCTGTTGGGACCACAGGCTGTCTTGGGACCACAGGTCTCCTTGGTTAGAGATGGCAGGAGGTAAGCACAAGAACAGAAGCAACAGAATCCAAGGGTACTTGGCATCACCAGATCCAAACTCACCCACTCCATGAAGTCCTAGATACAACAGCACACCAGAAAAACAGGACATGGATATAAAGTCACTCATCATGATGATGATGGAGGACTACAAGAAGGAAATACAGGAAAACGCAGATAAACAAGTAGAAGCATTTAAAGAGGAAAAACTTAGAGAGGTACAGGAAAACACAGATAAACAACTAGAAGCATTTAAAAAGGAAATACGTAGAGAGTTACAGGAAAACAATTCCAAACAGGTGATGGAATGGAACAAAACCATCCAGGACCTAAAAATGGAAGTAGAAACAATCAAGAAAAACCAAAAGGAGATAACCCTGGAGATAGAAACCATAGGAAAAAAATCAGGAACCATAGATATGAGCATCAGCAACAGAATACAAGAGATGGAAGAGAGAATCTCAGGCACAGAAGATTCTATAGGGAGCATAGACAAGACAATCAAAGAAAATGCTAAATGCAAAAAGATTCTAACACAAAATATCCAGGAAA
>LR752264.1:5571-15593 GCA_902729485.2 Mus minutoides | reverse complement strand
ATTCTGTTGCTGACGCTCATATCTATGGTTCCTGATTTTTTTCCTATGGTTTCTATCTCCAGGGTTATCTCCTTTTGGTTTTTCTTAATTGTTTCTACTTCCATTTTTAGGTCCTGGATGGTTTTGTTCCATTCCATCACCTGTTTGGTATTCTTTTCCTGTAACTCTCTCAGTATTTCCTCTTTAAATGCTTTTAGTTTTTTATCTGTGTTTTCCTGTAACTCTCTAAGTTTTTCCTCTTTATATGCTTCTAGTTGTTTATCTTTGTTTTCCTGTATTTCCTTCTTATCGTCCTCCATCATTATCATGACCAGTGATTTTATATCCATGTCCTGCTTTTCTGGTGTGCTGTGGTATCTAGGACTTGATGTGGTGGGTGAGTTTGGATCTGGTGATGCCAAGTACCCTTGGATTCTGTTGCTTCTGTTCTGCGCTTTCCTCCTGCCATCTCTGCCCGAGGAGACCTGGCGTTGGTGCAGACCAGAAGGACCCGCTGTTTTGCCCTGGGCCCTTATCAATCTACTGGCTGATGTCTCAAGTTCCACGAGATTGGGCTGGAACAGAGGCTGTGTTCCCCTGCTCACCTCACTTCCAGAGATAGCTTGGGGAGTCCCGAAAGTGCCTAAGAGAGTGCACAGAGCCTGAGGCCCGGGCCCTGAGCTCCTGATGTGGTCTTAAAGTCCTGGAGTTGCTGGGCTCAGAGGAAAGATGGCAGGGTGGTGGGTGCTCTGGCTGGGAGAGGCCCAGCCTCCGGTGGGGCGGAGTTCTCGGATCCTGCCCCTGGGGGCAACTGCTGACCCACTGCTCCCAACACCACCTCTGCACTGCACTCACGCGTAACCCCGATGCGATCTTAAAGTCCTGGGGTCTCCCTAGCTGTGTCCGCTGGGCTCAGAGGAAAGATGGCGGGGTGGCGGGTGCTCTGGCTCGGAGAGGCCCAGCCTCTGGTGGGGCGGAGTTCTCAGATCCTGCCCCTGGGGGCAAGTGCTGACCCACTGCTCCCAACACCACCTCTGCACTGCACTCACGCGTAACCCCGATGCGATCTTAAAGTCCTGGGGTGTCCCTAGCTGCGTCCGCTGGGCTCAGAGGAAAGATGGCGGGGTGGTGGGTGCTCTCTATATGTATATTTTTAAGCCAGTAGTTGGAGAGTTAGAGCACAAAACATGTGCTCATTATGGTCCTCTTTAAAAAATAGAAATATTGAGACTTGAGAGATAGCTCAGTGGTAAGAGCACTTGATGCCTCATAGATGACCTGAATTCAGTTTCCAGCATACACATGATAGCCCACAAACATCTGTACCTCCAGTTCCAGAAGATCTGATACCTTTTTCTGACATACTCAGGCATGAGTCATATATGTCATAAACAGATATACATGCAGTAAAACATTTATATACATAAAATAAATCTAAAAACGTATAAATAGCAAATAAATATAATTAACAAATCAGGGCCTGGAGAGTTGCATCATCAGTTAAAAGCACAGGCTGTTGCTTCTGAGGACTTAGGTTTGGTTTATGGCACCAACATGGTGGCTCTCAACCATCTGTAACCCCAGCTCCAAAGGATCCATTTTTAATCTACTTTAAAAGATTAATCTCATCTTTCATTGCAAATGTTTCAAGGTAACCATTCAAGGAAAAGCCTAGGTTACAAGTCTTTTAATCTGTGAGTTATATTATTTTGTTCCAAATTCTGAGTATTGAACCTATAGTGTCACGGTAACCAATTCACCAGTCACTGCCAGTGGGCTAGACCTCTAGCTCTGAACTTATATTCTTCTACAGAAGTTATTTTACATATTCTGACATTTTTCTCGATAGAAAAATTGGTCCTTTTGTGTTAGACAGTTTGTCTTAACTTATGTGCATCACACATTTTTCCTATTCCAGGTCCTTTCTAAATGCCTTCACTATTTCTTACCCAATCCAAATCAATTGTAAATGCCTCTGTGGTATTGTATTAGGTGGGGTTCTATAGAGGAATAAAACTTACAGTGTGTATGTGATTTGTTTATTAGAATGGATTACAGACAATGTAGTACGGCTAATCTACTAACAGAAATTCCAAGTATTCATTAATTGTCTTGCAGAGTCTTTAGGACTCTCTGAGCATACGTTTTAAAACACTGAAGAACAGATGCTTTGGTTTGTAGAGAACTACTATATGACAGATGTTAGCACAATGCACATTAGTCACTGAGCAGTACCCCTTTCCAGCACACAGCTACAGTCACTTAAATAATTCTGATAAGTATATTGGGGAGAAAGCTAGAGTTCTCTGATGCATGAACAGGATTTGGTGGGACCCCTGGCTTCTCTGTAGTTGCTGGTCCTTATCCTTATACTTCATTGACTACTGAACCACCCTCAGTCCTGACATATAGCTCTTTTAGAGCTTTTTCTTCATTCATCAATGGGAATTTATTTTTACTACACAAAATGACTTGAAGTACTAATGTCAACTGTTCAGGATATCTGTCTAAAATGATGCAGCTTTCTCCAGCTCTATTCATAGTGCCAGAACTCTATTTGGAGAGAAATTACCAACACCAATGGATCGCCTATTGTACGTTCTTCACCCAAGAGCAGTTATTTAGGTATAAAGGCACAATATTCATAAGGTAATCTTCCAGTACAAGCATGTACTTGTGTACACATATACTTTGCTTTGTCCATATTTATGCTTTATTATTCTCTGAATTGAGGATGTTGGGAAGAACCAGAATGAAGTATTTGCAGAGAATATTTAATCACCTATTTGTTTTGGGCCTGCTATGCTAGACTGCCTTGTATGTAAAATATTAAGGGGAATGGAATAGGACTAGACAAGTTCTAAGGACTGGGCAATGGGTGTTTGGAGATGGGATTTAATGAATATGATGAGAGAATATAAAAGGTTACAGACAATCAAATATTTTCTTTGCAGGGAAGGGAGTGAGATGGGCCTGTTTTTGTGTTGTGTTGTTTGTTGATTGTTCCATTTTGTTTTGGCTGGAGACAGAGCTGTGGGTGCTGGGAACTGAATGCTTATTTTTTTGGCTGTGAGATTAGCCTTTAATGACTGAGCCATTTCTCTAGAACAAGGGCTATATATTTTAAACTTGCTTCAAAGTCATGATTTTATTCAACTTCCTAGGTGCTAGGATTATGTGAGGGGATATCAATTAAGAAAATGCTCCCACTAGAAGGGCCTGTGGGAAAGCCTGTGGTGTACTTTCTTGTTTGATGGTTGATTTGAGAGCACTGCTCCGCTCACCATTGGAGATGACACCCTGGGCTGATAGTCCTAATGTCTAGTAAAGCAGGCTGAGCATGCTCTGAGAAGCAATCCAGTAAGCAGTCCTCCTCTACAGCCTATTACCTCAAGGTTTCTGTCTTCAGTTTCTGCCCTGGAATCCCTGGATGATGAACTCTGTGCTACAAGATAAAATTGTACCCTTCCCACAGCCTTAAGCAGGCTGGCTCAGACTTCTCTTGCTTCAGCTGGCTAGCCTACCTAGGGTGGAGTCTTCTGACTTAGGTAAAATCTATTGTCCTGCCACATCTGCAGCTTTCCTTCAAGAGACAATTACCTTCTGTGAGGCTGAACCCGTTTATGACACTATCCTGACAAAGCAACAAGATCCTGATGTGGTGGGGGATGGGTTCTCCACCCCACCCCCACTCTTATAAGCTCAGACTCTTAAGTAAACATGGGCCTTGATCAAAATACTTTGTTTTGCCTCATTATTTCTCTTGCACCCTTTCCCATACAAAACCCCATATTTCCTTTCAGGAACCCAGTAACCCGTGGCAGCTGGTGGCTACAGGTGGCACACAAAGAGTGGTCTGAAAGCATAAAGAAGGACTGGGGTTACACTGTATTGGTGGGGCTCCACAGAAAACAGAAAAAGATGTATCCCTGAACAGTAAGCAAGATACAGAATCAATGTTAGCACTACAAATGTCATATTTTGAAGGCTGTTGATTGCAAGGGTGGAAAAAGGATACAGGCTAGACTGAATCAGCATTGGCCCAGCGCTGATATCAGCTAGGGGTTGACAATGGAAAACAGAATTGGAAAATTCTAAACGGACACTTGTCCACAGTCAAGAACTGCATCAGGCAAGAGGAGTAGGCAATAAAATAAAATAAAATAAAATACGTAATACACACACACACACACACACACACACACACACACACACACACACACACACACACGGATTTCAGAGCTCCCCCAGAGACAGAGGGAAATCAGGACAAGTCCACATCCTGCTTTCTCTCTGGTCCCTACAGGAGACATCCTTAGTTCTGGTTACATCAAGTTCTCTACCCTCTCTCTAATGTCTGTATTTGGTGCACCAATCTGTCCACGTGTCAATTGCTGTGTTTTATTTTGCTGTCTGGATGACTGTTGTTCTTCCTTTCATGTTGAAAAGAAAAAATTGGTTAAAACTTTATCTGTTGGCTATCCATCTCTTGATTCAGTCTCAGTTTGCATAGAGGAGGCTGATTAAATTTGCCCCACACCTTAGCCAGGAGTCAAGCACAGTAGGATAGGTCCTGTTGAAAAGCTGTTTTTAAAAAGGTGTCTGCAGCTTTTTAGTTCTAAGGCAAATAAGCTGATAGTTGTTTTTTTCTAGTAAATTCTCTGCAGCTGTGATTATTAGGTTCAGCAAATGACACAATGCTTTTTCTCTTGAAATTATAGCTAGAAAAATAAAAATTATTTGATTGGTCTGAATTCATAAATTCATGTAGCTGCTTCGTTTGCTTTCTGAATGGTCTTAAAGGTATAAATATGCTTTGCATGTCTTGGCCATAGAGTATTGGCTTTTAAGTTATTGTGTATGATTAAAAAGGTGTAACATTGGTAACAAGAAAGTTAACCATATCTGGAGAAAACCCCTTTAAGTTTTCTATTGAAGTATTTAATTCTAGCACTTGCGATGCAGAGATAGGCACTTCTCTGTGAGTTTAAGGTCAGCCTGGTCTATATAACAAGTTCCGACCAGCTTGGTCCACATAACAAATCCCAGGCTAGCCAGGACTACATGGTGAGATACTGTCTCAATCAAAACAAAACAAAATAAAACAATACAACTCCCCAAAGGTTTCTGGTAAGTCAGAAGCTAACATAGACATTAACAAAGAAAGCTAGACAATACCAGAGAACACCCTCACCCTCACCTGTATTTTACACAGGCTGTAAGTATGCAATAAGCATAAATGCAAATTAAGTACTAACTGTGGAGCTTAAGCACACACCTAGAAAGTTCATGAATTGTCATATTTTACTGTTTGTTGCTCTAATTCATTAACATTTTCACAAATGTGTGTGTGTGTGTGTGTGTGTGTGTGTGTGTGTATCTGTCAACCTTGAGTACTGTTTCTCAGGATCCCTTTTCTACCCTCTTTTTAAAACAGTTCTTTCTTTCTTATGACCTATGGCTTGCAAATTAAATAAGTCTGACTGGCCAAGTGGTCCCGGGAACTCTCCTGTCTCAACTTTCCCAATTGTGAGATTGCAAGAACATGCCCCCACATCTAGCTTTTTACGTAGATCCTGAGGGATGGAATTCAGATCTCTGTACTTGCTTAACAAGCATTTTACTGATTATGATATCTCCTCATCTCCTTATTCACTCTTTTAAAAGATTCATATTTTAATCTAAATATGGGGACAATTTATAACAAGTGTAATGATACAGTATTTTCTGTATATGTAATGATCCATATTCAAATTCTCTCCTGTATCACAAAGAACAGTTTCTTAAGAAAGATTTTCTAATATTATCAAATTGAGAACATGTTTAAGGTTAAACAATACCAAACCAGTCAGTTGTCAGATTTCCTACATTACTCTTCCTCCACAGATTGTTCTTCTGAGAGAATTTTCATGTTTGGTAAGAGAAGCATTTTGCTTGAAGGCTTTACCATATTCAATACATTCATAGGGTTTCTCTCCAGTGTGGGATCTCTGATGAATAACAAGTTGTGATTTTGCATTGAAGGCTTTTCCACACTCATAACATTCAAAGGGTTTCTCCCCTGTATGAGTTCTCTGATGTACAATGAGGTGTGACTTCTGACTAAAGGCTTTCCCACATTCAACACACTCATAAGGTTTCTCCCCTGTGTGACTCTCTGATGTTGGGTAAGGCCTTCAATTTGCTTAAAGGCCACATTGATTACATTCAAAGGTGCAATCACCTGTATATTGTAAGATCAAACCAGAAATACCCCTATTTCAAACACGGGCTGTTCGTGCACCCCACGAATCACGAGACCTGTCTTGATGCAAAAAGCAAGAGGATTTTTAATCGGAGCTCCTGGACGACCCGTATCCCACGCAGGGGACAGGGGGGTCGACCTCGTGGCTCGAAAATTAGGAGCTTTTATAACAATGGGGTAGGGGGGTTGGGGAAATTGGCGCGGTTTCACATGATTGGCTAGTTTAAACATCAGCAAGATACCCAGGTAGGAGACAAGGGGGGGAGGGGGAGGCAATCTACCTAACAATTAAGTCATGTGCTACCTTAGGCAACCTCCTGGGACATTGAGACATTCCACAGAGATCGCTGTGACATTCAGAGGGCGTTGGCTATTCTGTGATTGTTCCAGGAAAGGCTTGCCCCGTACCTAGAGCCATCGGTTAGTTTAGAGGTTCACTTTCCCTCCTGACACAAGGGACTCTATTTTGTCTTTGGTTACATACTACTCTTTCAATATGTTCTCATATGGTAAGATGTGAGATAAGTCCAAAGGCTTTCCCACACTCATTACATTTAAATGTTTCTCCTTTGTATGAGTTCTTTGATATATAACTAGGAGTGACTTTTTGCTAAAAGTTTTACCACATTCATTACATTCAAATAGTTTCTCCTCTGTTTGAATTCACATGTGTTTAGTGAGGGATGAGCCATACTTAAATGCTTTGTTTCCTAGACCCTCCACCCGCTCTGCTCCCCTACACACCTACTCCCACTTCTTGGCCCTGGCGTTCCTCTGTACTGGAGCATATAAAGTTTGTAAGACCAAGGGGCCTCTCTTCCCAATGATGGTTGACTAGGCCATCTTCTGCTACATATGCAGCTAGAGACACGAGCTCTGGGGGTACTGTTTAGTTCATATTGTTGTTCCACCTAAAGGGTTGTAGACCTCTTTAGCTCCTTGGATAATTTCTCTAGCTCCTCCATTGGGGGCCCTCTATTACATCCTATAGATGACTATGAGCATCCCCTTCTGTATTTGCCAGGCACTGGCATAGCCTCACTTGAGATAGTTATATCAGAGTTCTGTCAGCAAAACCTTGCTGGCATATGCAATAGTGTCTGGGTTTGGTGGCTGATTATGGGATGGATTCCCGGGTTGGGTAGTCTCTGGATGGTCCATCCTTTCGTCTTAGCTCCAATAATTTTCTCTGTAACTCCTTTCATCGGTGTTTTGTTCCCTATTCTAAAAAAGAGTGAAGTATCCATACTTTGGTCTTCATTCTTCTTGATTTTCTGTGTTTTGCAAATAGTATCTTGGCTATTCTAAGTTTCTGGGCTAATATCCACTTATCATTGAGTGCATATCAAGTGACTTCTTTATTGATTGGGTTACCTCACTAAGGATTATATCCTCCATATATATCCATTTGCCCAAGAATTTCATAAATTCATTTTTTAATAGCAGAATAGTACTTCATTGTGTAAATGTACCACATTTTCTGTATCCATTCCTCAGTTGAGGGACATCTGGGTTCTTTCCAGCTTCTGGCTATTATAAATAAGGCTGCTATGAACATAGTGGAGCATGTGTCCTTTTTTACCAGTTGGAACAACTTCTGGGTATATGCCCAGGAGAAGTATTGCTGGATCCTCCGGTAGTACTATGTCCAATTTTCTGAGAAAATGCCAGAATGACTTTCAGAGTGGTTGTACAAGCTTGCAATCCCACCAGCAATGGAGGAGTGTTCCTCTTTCTCCACATCCTCCCCAGCATCTGCTGTCACCCGAATTTTTGATCTTAGCCATTCTGACTGGTATGAGGTGGAATCTCAGGGTTGTTTTGATTTGCATTTCCCTGATGATTAAGGATGTTGAACATTTTTTTTCAGGTGTTTCTTAGCCATTCAGAATTCCTCAGTTGAGAATTCTTTGTTTAGCTCTGTACCCCATTTTAATGGGGTTATTCGTTTTTCTGGAGTCCAGCTTCTTGAGCTCTTTGTAGATGTTGGATATTACTCCCCTATCAGATTTAGGATTGGTAAAAATCCTTTCCCAATCTGTTGGTGGCCTTTTTGTCTTGCTGACAGTGTCTTTTGCCTTACAGAAGCTTTGCAATTTCATAAGGTCCCATTTGTCAATTCTTGATCTTACAGTACAGGCCATTGCTGTTCTGTTTAGGAATTTTTTCCCTGTGCCCATATCTTTGAGAGTTTTCCCCACTTTCTCCTCTATAAATTTCAGTGTCTCTGGTTTTATGTGGAGGTCTTTGATCCACTTAGACAGCCCCAAGAACAGAATCCCAACTTTAACAACAAAAATAACAGGAAGCAACAACTACTTTTCTTTAATTTCTCTTAACATCAATGGACTCAATTCCCCAATAAAAAGACATAGACTAATAGACTGGCTACACAAACAGGACCGAATGTTTTGCTGCTTACAGGAAACGCACCTTAGGGAAAAAGACAGACACTACCTTAGGGTGAAAAACTGGAAAACAGTTTTCCAAGCAAATGGTCCGAAGAAAAAAGCTGGAGTAGCTATTCTAATATCGGATAAAATTGACTTTCAACCCAAAGTTATTAAAAAAAGACAAGGAGGGGCACTTCATACTCATCAAAGGTAAAATCAACCAAGATGAACTTTCAATTCTGAATATCTATGCTCCGAATACAAGGGCAGCCACATTCATTAAAGAAACTGTAGTAAAGCTCAAATCACACATTGCACCTCACACAATAATAGTGGGAGACTTCAACTCCCCACTCTCATCAATGGACAGATCCTGGGAACAGAAACTAAACAGAGACACATGGACACTAACAGAAGTCATGAAACAAATGGATTTAACAGATATCTACAGAACATTTTATCCTAAAACAAAAGGATATACCTTCTTCTCAGCGCCACATGGTACCTCTTCCAAAATTGACCAAAATAATTGGTCACAAAACAGGCCTCCACAGATACAAAAATATTGAAATTATCCCATACATCCTATCTGACCACCATGGACTAAGGTTGACCTTCAATAACAACATAAGTAATAGAAAGTGAACATTCTCATGGAAACTGAACAACACTCTACTCAATGATTCCTTAGTCAAGGATGAAATAAAGAAAGAAATTAAAGACTTTCTAGAGTTTAATGACAATGAAGCCACAACATACCCAAACTTATGGGACACAATGAAGGCAGTCCTAAGAGGAAAACTCATTGCCCTGAGTGCTTCCAAAATGAAACTAGAGAGAGCATACACTAGTAACTTGACAGGACACCTAGAAGCTCTAGAACTAAAGGAAGAAAATTCACCCAAGAGGAGCAGACAGCAGGAAATAATCAAACTCAGGGCCGAAATCAACCAAGTAGAAACAAAAAGAACTATTCAAAGAATCAACCAAACCAGGAGCTGGTTCTTTGAGAAAATCAACAAGATAGATAAACCCTTAGCCAGACTCACTAGAGTGCACAGGGACAATATCTTAATTAACAAAATCAGAAATGAAAAAGCAGACATAACAATGGAACCTGAGGAAATCCAAAACATTATCAGATCCTACTATAAAAGGCTATAATTAACAAAGCTAGAAAACCTGGATGAAATGGACAATTTCCTAGACAGATACCAGGTACCAAAGTTAAGCCAGGATCGGATTAAAGATCTAAACAGGCCCATTTCCCCTAAAGAAATAGAGGCAGTCATCAATAGTCTCCCAACCAAAAAAAGCCCAGGACCAGATGGGTTTAGTGCAGAGTTCTATCAGACCTTCAAAGAAGACCTAATTCCAACTCTCCTCAAACTATTCCACAAAATAGA
>LR754545.1:32081-48935 GCA_902729485.2 Mus minutoides | reverse complement strand
TGTTCTTGTGGCTGTCTTCTTTTAGGTTTGTTGAAGGATTACTTTCTTGCTTTCTCTAGGGCAGAGTTTCCGTCCTTGTATTGGTGTTTTTCTGTTATTATCCTTTGAAGGGCTGGATTCGTGGAAAGATATTGTGTGAATTTGAATTTGTCGTGGAATACTTTGGTTTCTCCGTCTATGGTAAATGAGAGTTTTGCTGCAATATCTCAAATTTAAAATGCAAAAGTGAATCAACATTGTAATTGAGACATTTCCCTGACAAAAAGAACATAAGTGATAGGAGAAAAAAGTATAATATTCTTAGATCTCATTTTTTATTGTTTTAGTTTTATACATGTATACAAGTCCTTTGATCAAAACTACCCCGATATTTCAACATAACCATCACATGTCCATAACATATGATCAGCACAATATTTCCACCTTTGTAAACCCTTTTTTTGTTTTGTTTTGATTTGTTTTTTTGTTTGTTTTTTGTTTTTCAAGACAGGGTTTCTTTGTATAGCCCTGGCTGTCCTGGAACTCACTCTGTAGACCAGGCTGGCTCTTTTTTTAAATCACTATTCGTGTGTAGTAGAGCTTGAGGTCATGAGTGGTTATTGCCCCAGAAGTTCTCTTATTTTTGCAAAAAGTTTTCACTATCATGGTTATTTTGTTGTCCCCAAAAATTTTGAGATTTTGTTTTCCATTTTTGTGAAGAATTCAGTTTGAATTTTGATAGGGATTACATTGAATCTGTTGATTGCTTTTAGTAAGATGACCATTTTTCTATGTTAATCCTGCTGATCCATGAGCATGGGAGGATCGTTCCATATTCTAAGAACTTCCTCAGTGTCTTTCTTCAGAGAGATGAAATTCTTGTTGTTCCGATCATCTATTTGCTTGGTTAGAGCCACACCAGATATTTTATGTTATTTGTGACTATTGTGAAAGCCACCATTTCCCCAATTTCTTTCTCAGCCACTTATCCTTTGAGCAGAAGAAGGCTACTGATTTGTTTGACTTATTTTTATATACAACAATATTGTTAAAGTTTTTTTTATCAGCTCAAGGAGTTTTCTGGTGGAATTTTTGGGGTCACTTATGTATACTATTATATCATCTGCAAGTAGTGATATTCTGACTTCTTCTTTTCCAATTTGTATCTCTTTGACCTCCTTTTGTTGTCTAATTGCTCAAGCTAGAAATTCAATTACTATATTGACTAGATAAGGAGAGAGTAGACAGCCTTTTTTGTTGTTGTTGTTGTTTGTTTTGTTTGGTTTGGTTTGGTTTGTTTCTGTTTTATAAGACAGAGTTTCTCTGTATATCCCTGGCTCTCCTAGAACTCATTCTGTAGTCCAGGCTGACCTCAAACTGAGAAATCCACTGGACTCTGCCTCCCAACTGCTGGAATTCATGTCTGGTCCCTGATTTGAGTGGGATTGCTTCCTGAAACTCTCCATTTAGTTTCATATTGGCTATTGGCTTCGGTATATTGCTTATTAAATTAGACATTTTATTTATTTTTTTCTAGACCTTTACTCTGAGTAGTGGTTGTCTTTGTCACTGAGGTACATTTCCTGTGTGCATCAAAATGATAATGTTTAATTTTTTTATCATGAAACATTTTGCTTTATCTATCTACAGTAATTGAGAGTTCTGCTGGGTATATTAGCCTGGGCTGTTTTTTGTTTGTTTGTTTGTTTGTTTGTTTGTTTGTTTGTTTGTTTGTTTTTATTTTTGTTTTCTCTTAGCATCTGTATGGCATTTACACAGGCAGGATCTTCTAGCTTTCAGAGGCTCAGTTGGGATGTATTCTATACTTCTGATAGGTCTGAAATTATATGTTACTTTTCCATTTTCCCTTATCATTTTTAATATTTTTCTTTGTTTAGTGTATTAGTTGTTTTGATTACTATGTAAAGGGAGAAATTTTTTTCTGGTCCATTGTATATGGTATTTTGTAGGCTTCTTGTATGTTCATGGGCATCTCTTTCTATACATCAGGGAAGTTTCTTCTATAACTTTGTTGAAGATATTTACTGGCTCTTTAATTTGGGAATCTTCACTCTCTTCTATTTGTAATATTTTTAGGTGTGGTCTTCTCATGATGTCCTGGATTTCATTGATGTTTTGGGTTAAGAGCTTTGTGAATTTTCCATTTTCTTTGAGTGTTGTATCAATGTTTTCTCTGGTATTTTCTACACATCAGATTCTCCTATCTCCTGTATTCTGTTGGTGATGCATGCATTTGTAACTCCTGATCTCTTTCCTAGGTTTCCAATTTCCAGGGTTGTCTCTTTTTGATTTCCTTATTGATTCTATTTCTATTTCTAGATCATGGATTTTTTTTCAATTCCTTTTTCTGTTTGCTTTTGTTTTCCTATATTTCATTAAGGGATTCATGAGTTTCCTCTTTAAAGGCTTCTATCTTTTTACCTGTGTTCTCCTGTATTTCTTGAAGGGGTTATTTATGTCCTTTCTAAAGTCCTCTATCATCATCATGAGATTTTATTTTAAATCAGAATCTTAATATTCAGGTATGTTGGAGTATCCAGGGCTTGCTGTGGTGGATGAACTGGGTTCTAAGGCTGCTACGTAGCCTTGGATTCTGTCGATTATTACTTATGTTCTTGCACTTGCTTTTCACTATTTTGTCATCTCTAGTATTAACAGGTCTTGCCGCTGACTAGAGCTGGTGCCTTGTGTGAGCCTTTGATTTTGTGAGCTTAGGTTTGTAAATCTTCCTGTTGGCAAGTTATGGCTAGGTGGAATGCGGTTTGGTGGGCTATTTCACAGGGTCACCTCCTGGGGACAGATAGAAACAGGATAATATCCCTGGCTGCAACTCTGTTGCTGGCTTTGCTGGGCCCTGGGTAGGTGCCACTTGGGCCAGATATTGAGAGAGTAGTGGTGGTCTCACCTGTGAGGTTAGGTGTGTCAGCATTCTTGGGGACCAAGTTATCACTAGTGAGGAATGAGTTGAGAAGATCTATGGCTTAGGGCCAGTTTTTAGACATGGGTGGAAACCTGAAACCACAATATATTTCTTAGCATCATATGTTAGTAGGGAAAAATATGTCTCACCTTTGTGTCTTTGCCTAACTAGATATCCATTCAATGATCAATACATCTAACCACTCATCTAATAACTCATTCAATTTTATTCTCTTATACTAGTTACAAACACAGTGCCTCTCAAACTCACTTATGTACAAGGCATAGTTACTTTCTTTCAATCTTTATTTCCCATAGGAAAACGGATTTGTGTGGGAGAGAGCCTTGCCCGCATGGAGCTGTTTCTCTTCCTGACCACCATTTTACAGAATTTTAAACTGAAACCTCTGGTTGACCCAAAGGACATCGATGTGACCCCAAAACATTCTGGACTTTCTAAAATTCCTCCCACTTTCCAGATGTGCTTCATCCCTGTGGAATGAAGATGATAAAACAGAAGTGAAGATGAGGAAAGCTCATGCTATGCTGTTTTTCTCAATCACCCACAGAAGCCTTCATTTAACACTGTCCCAGCAATTCCACTGTGTATTTCCTTCTTCTCACAGCTTCTGTTTTCTAATTGCCCAAGGATAAATGTTCTCCATTATATAGTGTCTGAAGTCAATGTAAAAGATCCTGAGGGAAAAAGTCATTGCAAATAAAAGTGTTCAGCTGTGATACCCTGTTTCTAAACCCATTTTGTGAGCTCCTAAGGGACAAAAACAAAAATTGAGCTGTTAAATCCACATAAGCCTTACACATTTACACACACACACACACACACAGAGAGAGAGAGAGAGAGAGAGAGAGAGAGAGGGAAAGAGAGAGAGAGACTGACAGATAGACTGACAGACTGACAGACAGACAGACAGACAGACAGACAGACAGACAGACAGAGAGCCTGTACTCTTCCCCTGTAAATACATATGGGTTAGAATTTATTGGTGAGGATGATATGAGAAATTTCTTTAGATAGGCATCACCTGAAGTTACTGGAAGTATTTACATTTGAAATAGATAAACTGTGTCAAGGACTAGCTTCACACTCTACAGAAACATGGGTGGAATATACTGTCAGGGTGAAGCCACTACTACTTTGTTGTTAACCAGATAAAAATTAAAATATTTTAAATCTGTTTAAAATGCAAAAGCATTTTACATTTGTATTTCATCTTAAACATTAGTAAATTATTAGCTTTAATGTTGTTTATCATGTCTCTAAGCTATTCTACTTTTTCCAGCAAGAATAATAGTCACAGGGAGCATCATATTTTATTATTTTTAATTACTATAATTCCTTCCCATATCAGTGAAAATTAAAAATGAGAAGACATTGGCAAAGACACATCCATTGGTAATGGCAAGAGTCATGAATTCAGCATAGTTCCAGCAAAGCCACACTGATTCCTAAAATCTATCTTGAACTTTTGGGTTTTGACCCAATGTTGCTTTCTTGAGAACTTTCTGTATAATGCTTTTTCAGCCCTTTTCTGGTAAACTTATGTCTGAGGCTTTTAGGAAAAATCCAAATTTAACCTTTTCTGGCCTCTACTGGGAAATCTTTCTTATGCCCTGGAGATCATTACATACAGATATGCACAAAGCTAAATGATGCAATTACTCGAGAAATCTTCTTTGAGTATTTCCACCTCAGCAAACTCAAACAGTATAATTGGTGACATATAAACAGAGACAGTTGTCAAACTCTGACTGTTCAGAATAGGTTACAGATTGATGGATCTCTCTCTCTCTCTCTCTCTCTCTCTCTCTCTCTCTCCACAGAGATCTCTGAAAAGGTAATTTGAATTTAAGGGTTCATACAATATACATACCTGAAGGAATAAAACTCAGTAAATAATATAGATTTACTAAAATAATACTTTTTTTTTACTTTCAGAGTATATGATGTAACATCTAGAAGAAGTTAGATATTAGTATTTTCTAATGATAAACACAGTGACTTACATATAATCTGTTTGTTTGGAGTACATTAAAACTATAAACATGCTGCACAGTGGTGGTACATACCTTTAATCCCAGCAGTTGGGAGGCAGAGGCAGGCAGATTTCTGAGTCCAAGGCCAGCCTGATCTAGCAGTTGGGAGGCAGAGGCAGGCAGATTTCTGAGTCTGAGTCTAGCCTGGTCTACAAAGTGAGTTCCAGGACATCCAAGGCTATACATAGAAACCCTGTCTCTAAAAAACCACAACAAACAAACAAATAAATGAATAAACAACAACAACAACAAAAACCAAAACTATAAACACTTCTACCCAAGGAGAGTAGATTGTAGGAAACAGTCAAACTCAGGGCCAAAATCAACCAAATAGAAGAGAATGAATGGAACAATGAATGAAGCAATCCAAAAGTGATTCTTTGAGATTATCAACAAGATAGTAAACCCTATCCAAACTAATTAAAGGGCCCAGAGGTAGTATCAAAATCAACAAAATTAGTAAGGAAAAGGGAGAAGTAACAACAGAACCTTAATAATTTAAAAAAAATCATCAGCTCCTATTATAAAAGCCTATGCAAAATAAAACTGGAAAATTTAGATAAATGGATGATTTTCTAAACAGATACAATATACCAAAGTTAAATCAAGAGCAGGTAAACTATTTAAACACTCCCATATCTCCAAGGAAATAGAAATAGTAATTTAAAACCTCACAGCTGCTGGGTGGTGGTGGTGCACACCTTTAAACCCAGCACTCAGGAGGCAGGGGCAGGGGGATTTCTGAGTTGGAGGCCAGCCTGGTCCACAAAGTGAGTTCCAGGACAGCCAGTGCTATACAGAGAAACACTGTCTCAAAAAACAAAAAACAAAAAACCAAATCAACCAACCAACCATCCAACCAACCAAACACACAAAAAACCTCACAGCCAAAATCAGCCCAGAACCAAATGAATTTAGAGCAGAATTGTACCAGACATTCACAGAAAAGCTCTTACCAATATTTCTGGAACTATTCCACAAAATGGAAACAGAAGGAACACTACCTAATTCTTTCTACAAAGCCACAGTTACTCTGATATATAATTCACACAAAGACTCAAGAAAGAAAGAGGACTTCAGACCAATTTCTCTAATAAATATCAGTGAAAAATACTCAATAAAATTTGCACAAACTGAATCTGATAACTCATCAAACCCACTATTCTCCATGATCAAGAAGGCTTCTTTCCAGGAATGGAGGGATGTGTCTACAGAAGAAAATCCATCAAGGTAAGTTAGTATATGAACAAACTCCAGAAAATGTCACATGACCATCTCAGTAGATGCACCATCATTGGGAGGAGAGGCCCCTTGACCATACAGACTCTATATGCCCCAGAACAGGGGAATGCCAGGGCCATTACATGGGAGGGGGTGGGTAGGGGAGCAGGGCGGGGACGCGGGAGGGTAAGGGAAAATTTCTGAATAACATGTGAAATGTAAATGAAGAAAATATCTAGTAAAGAGGAAAAAAATACAATACCTTTTCAGGAGCACAGGTTCTTTAGAGCTTGCATGTGTGCTCAGAGCAGAACCAGGGCTCTGGCTCCCCACCCACTTCTGGAAAACCAAGAGAAAGCTTGAATTCCTAGGAGCTCTGAAACAAAGGATCTCAGGAGCTTGGTCACACCAGGTTTTCAGGATCACAGAGGAAGCTTGACTACTAGGAGCTTTGACACACCCCAGGACTTGGATCCCAGGATTCCAGAATCCCAGAGTAACAGAGACAGCTGGACTGGAATGAGTTCTGACACAGCCAGGATCACGGGAGGGACAGGCTCAATTCAGAGACAGAAAGGGCAGTTAGCATTAGAGATAACCAGATAGTGGGAAGCAAGAACAAGAACATAAACAATAGAAGTCACTATATTTTGTCATCATTACAACCCAGTTCTCCCACCACAGCAAAACTGCATACACCAAAACACCTGAACAGTAAGATTCTAGTCTAAAATCACATCTCATGATGATGATAGAGGACTTTAAGAAGGACATAAATAAGTTCTTTAAAGAAATACAGGAGAATACATGCTAACAGATAGAAGTACTTAAAAGAAGTACTTAAAGAAGTACTTAAATCCTTTTTAAAAATTACAGGAAAAAAACAAGAAGGTGTTTGTGTTGATTCTTTCTATCCCTCTTCTCTCCCATAGTGCTAGCTATCACCCTTGTACCATTCCACACACCACAGCCTCCTTTCAACTTTAATGGCTTTGTGTCCTATTGAACAATGGCCCTTCTGCAACACCTTTATTCCTTTGTCTTGGTCTCCTTTTCAGCTTCATGGCCTATATGAGAGTGGGTACCATTAAAGTAGCTTTGGTTTGGAAAAAAAATTACAGGAAAATACAACCAAGAATGTGAAAGAATTCAACAAAAACATCCAGGATCTAAAAATGGAAATAAAATACATAAGATAGGATAGAGAATCTCAGATATAGAAGATACCATAGAAAACATTGATACAACATTCAAACAAAATGCAAAATGAACAAAGTTCCTAACCTAAAACAACCAGGAAATCCAGGATATAATGAGAAGACAAAACCTAAGGATAAGTGGTATATAAGAAAGTGAAGATTCCCAACTTATAGGACCAGTAAGAGTCATCAACAAGATTATAGAAGAAAACTTACCTAATGTAAAGAAAGAGATGCCCACGAACATACAAGAAGCCTAGTGAACCCCAAATACACTGGACAAGAGAAGAAATCATACTGTTTGCATTCGTATATGCTCTTCCCCATTTTGTCCAAAGAGAGTATGCCTTGTAGTTCTCAACCCTTTGTGACACTTACACTTTAGAAAGAGTTTAAATTAGAGAAACATATTAATTTTGAACCTCTTATACACCATAGATTACCAGATAAAAAAGCATGGTGTCAGACACAAATTCCTCTATTGAAAGGAGGGTCCAGTTGCAGCAGTGGCTGGAACAGAGGAACTCCGCCCAACCAGAGGCTGGGACCTCTCCCAACCAGGACCTCCCTGGCCGCTGCTGTCCACCATCATCCCTCTCTGAGCCCAGCGGAGTCCACTAGGGCTGCTTGTGCACTCTCCACATCCCAGTACATTAGGTACAACCCGGGGTAACAGGTGAGTGGTGTGCACCATGGGCTTTGAAATCGAGGAGGGTCCGGTTTCAGCAGCAACAGGAACAGAGGAACTCTGCCCAACCAGAGATTGGGACCTCTCCCAGCCAGGATCACACCCCACCATCTTCCCTCTGAGCCCAGTGGAGAGGCTAGGGCCCTCTGTGTGCCCTCCACACCCCAGAACATTAGGATCACCTCCGGATTATGGGACCTTGGGATCACCTCGGGATTACAGAAGAGAGGCAGCCTGCTGGGAAAGTTCTGACCCTAGAACTCAGGAAGTGGATCAGAACTCCAGTCTGCTAGACGTTGGACAAGCATGTATAGAGCTTACCTTCAGAGAGTTCCCTGATCACTGGATCTTTAGGGGGAGTTGGACTACCAGAAGTGCTGTCAGAGGGTAACAGAATCACAGGAGGATCAAGCTCAAACCAGTGACAGCTTGGACATTATCATCAGAAATCTCCAGATGGTGAAAGGCAAATGTAAGAATCGCACTAACAGAAACCAAGAACAATGGGCATCATCAGAACCCAGTACGCCCACTGCAAGGAGTCCTGGATACCCCAACATGCCTGAAAAGCAAGATGCATATTTTAAATCATATCTCATCATGATGGTAGAAGATCATAAGAAGGACGTTAATAACACACTTAAAGAAATACAGGAGAACAATGCTAAACAAGCAGAAGCCCTTAAAGAAGAGAAAAAAAATTCTTCAAGGAACTACAGAAGAACATTGCTAAAAAGGTAGAATCCATTAAAGAGGAAATACAAAAATCCCTCAAGGAATCACAAGAGAACACTGCTAAACAAGTAGAAGCCCTTAATGAGCTATAGGCAAACACTGCTAAACAGGTAGAAGAAATGCAAAAATCCCTTAAAGAACTATAGGAAAACACATCCAAACAGGTGATGGAATTGAAGAAAACCATTCAAGATCTAAAAATGGAGGTAGAAACACTGAAGAAAATCCAAAAAGAGACAACACTGGATATAGAAATCCAGGGAAAGAAATCAGGAACCATAGATGTGAGCATCAGCAACAGAATACAGGAGATAGAAGAGAAAATCTCAGGAGCAGAAAATTCCATAGAGATTATGGACACAACAATCAAAGAAAATGCAATATGCAAAAAGATCCTAACTTAAAACATCCATGAAATCCAGGACACAATGAGAAGACCAAACCTACAGATAATAAGAGTAGATGAGAATGAAGATTCTCAACTTAAAGGGCCAGCAAATATCTTCAACAAAATCATAGAAGAAAACTTCCCATACCTAAGGAAAGAGATGCCCATGAACATACAAGAAGCCTACAGAACTCCAAACAGACTGGACCAGAAAAGAAATTCCCCCCGACACATAATTATCAAAACAAAAAATGCACTAAATAAAGATAGAATATTAAAAGCAGTAAGGGAAAAGGTCAAGTAACATATAAAGACAGGCCTATTAGAATCACTCCAGATCTCTCACCAGAGACTACGAAAGCCAGAAGATCCTGGACAGATGTTATGCAGACACTAAGAGAACACAAATGCCAGCCCAGGCTACTATACCCAGCAAACTGTCAATTACCATAGATGGAGAAACCAAAGTTTTCCACGACAAAATTAAATTCACACAATATCTTTCCACAAATCCAGCTCTTTAAAGGATAATAACTGGAAAACACCAACTCAAAGAAGGAAACTACACCCTAAAAAATAAGAAAGTAATCCTTTAACAAAACTAAAGGAAGACAGCCACAAGAACAGACTCCCATCTTTAACATCAAAAATGACAGGAAATAACACTAAGTTTTCTTTGATTTCTCTTAACATCAATGTACCCAATTCCCCAACAAAAGGCATAGACTAACAGACAGGCTACACAAACAAGACCCAACATTTTGCAGCTTACAGGAACCCTACCTCAGAGACAAAGACATACACTACCTCAGAGTAAAAGGCTGGAAACAATTTTCCAAGCAAATGGCTCGAAGCAGGAGTAGCCATTCTAATATCGAATAAAATTGACTTCCAAGCCAAAGTTATCAAAAAAAAAAAAAACAAAAAAAAAAAAACAAGGAGGGGCACTTCATACTCATCAAAGGCAAAATCCACCAAAATAAACTCTCAATTCTAAATATCTATGCTCCAAATGTAAGGGCAGCCACATTCATTAAAGAAAATTTAGAAAAGCTCAAAGCACACATTGCACCTCACACAATAATAGTGGGAGACTTCAACACCCCACTCTCACCAATGGACAGATCCTGGAAACAGACACTAAACAGAGATACAGGGTTACTAACAGAAGTTATGAATCAAATGGATTTAACAGATATCTATAGAACATTTTATCCTAAAACAAAAGGATATACCTTCTTCTCAGCACCTCATGGTACCTCCTCCAAAATTAACCATATAATTGGTCACAAAACAGGCCTTAACAGATACAAAAATATTGAAATTATCCCATGCATCCTAACAGATCACCATGGACTAAGACTGATCTTCAATAACAGCAGAAATAATAGAAAGCCAACATTCACATGAAAACTGAACAACACTCTACTCAATGATACCTTGGTCAAGGAAGAAATAAAGAAAGAAATTAAAGACTTTTTAGAGTTTAATGAAAATGAAGCCACAACATACCCAAACTTATGGGACACATTGGATCTTCCTGGCAGCCACCTCTCCTCTCAGATATCTACGTTGTTTACTTAAATTATTTTATTAATTACATTCTAGTATTTGCTCCCTCCCTCAGTGCACACCTCTCACAGTTCCTCCTCCCATTGTCTCTGAGGTATTCTCCCTCACACCAGGACTTTACCTTCCACGGGGCCTTATGAGTTTCTAGGATTGTTTCTTCTTCCACTAGGGCCTGATCAGGTAGAACTCTGCAACAGAGCTGCAAAGGGTTTCAGACCAGCCCATGTATGCTTCTAGTTACTGGATCAGTCTCTGGAACCTCCATGTGTTCTTGGTTAGTAGAGATTGGGGTCACATTCTTAATATTTCAGCTGCTTCAATCTTTCCTTTAATTCAACCATAAGAGTCCCTGACTTTAGTTCAGTGGTTGGGCATAGCATCTGCTTTGTCTCAGTCAACTTCTGGTAGGGCTCCTCAGAGGACAGCCACACCAGGCTCCCATCTATTAGCATATCATAGCAGAGAGTGTTAGGCCTTGGTGACTCCCCAGCCCAGACCCTATGAGAAGAACTCGAAGTTGGTTGGGTCACTGAACATCCTTTTCTTAGTTTTCTTCTTCATTTTGACCCTGAACTTCTTATAGACAGGAAGACTTCGGGGTCATAGATTATGACAGTGGTTTAGTAACATTGTCCCTCCCCTTGTGGGCCTGTCTATCTTCTGAAGGGGGACTCTTCAAGTTCCCTCTTCCCAATGTTGAGCATTTTGGCTAATGTCACCGCCAAATTTTCTAAAAGTGTTTCACCTACTAGGTTTTAGTTACTTTCCAGAAAGTCTCCCCATATCCTACTCCCAAAGCTTCTTATTTCCATTTATTCTCTTGTCCCTCTGGGCTTCTCTTTTGTCCCCTCTCCCATGTCTGATCCTGGTCCCCTTTTCTCCTTAAATTCTCCTCTCAAGTTCTTCCCTTACTCCAGTTCTCATGATTATTTCCTTCCCCCTTCTTTGTGGGGTTGAAACCTGCTCCCCTGGGACTTTCTGCTTCTTATAGTCTATAGGTTGTATCCTAGGCTTTCTGTACTTTTGGCTAATATTCACTCATCAGTGGGAATATACAATGCATGTGTTTTGGGGTCTGAGTTACCTCACTCAGGATTATATTTTTGAAATTCATTCATTTGTCTTCAAAATTCATGAATGTCCTAATTTTTAATATCTGAATAGTATTCTATTATATAAATGAAGCACATTTTCTGTATCCATTCTTCTGTTGTGGGGTATTTGATTGCTGGCAGACTCCCTTTACCAGCAAGAAAGTCACGCCACCACCAGGATCTTCTCAGTCAGCTTTATTCAGGAGCACCTTGATAATAGATTCCCAGGACCCTGGACAGCAGCAGAGCTGTGGCTTTTATACTCTCCCAGGGAGGGGTAGGGGGTGTCGTAGTGGATGTGGATTGGTGCACCAGGATACACCTCATTAGCATGTGGACCTTTAATTGGTGCCACAAGCCACACCCATTAGCATATTGCCTGTTCATTGGTGCCACAAGCTGTGCCTCATTAGCATATTTCGCCTTCAGGAGGGGCTATTGATTGAGGAGGGCCTGAAGAGAGAGCTGTGCATGCGTGCTAGGCTCTCCTCTCTGGCATCTTGCCGGTCCCGCGCCATCTTGTAATGGGTGGAGCTGCAGGCTCCCGGAGCCGCAGGCCTTCCATATGCCTGTCGGCCTTCCCAGAGCTCGGGTGGCCTTGCCGGAGCTTGGGCGGCGCCCTGTCAGTCCTAGCTCGGTCAGTGGTGCCCTGCCAGTCCTAGCTCAGTCAGCAGCCCCCTGCTGGTCCTAGCTCGGGCAGCAGCGCCCTGCTGGTCCTAGCTCGGGCAGCGGTGCCCTGCCGGTCCTAGGTCGGGCAGCGGCACCCTGCCGGTCCTAGCTTGGGCAGCGGTGCCCTGCCGATCCTAGCTCGGGAAGCGGTGCCCTGCCAGTCCTAGCTTGGCAGCGGCACCCTGCTGGTCCTAGCGCCGGCAGCTTCCTACATCTTCCCCCTCCTTGTTAATTAAATATGAAGTCCTGCAAATCTGGTCAGCGAACACCCTGGCCTGGGGGAGCAGCCTTTGACAAGTGACTGATAGGAAATTGGGCTACCATCAGTCATGACCACCAGTCTGTCTCTGAAGAGATCTGGAGTAGGAGGAGATGCCACTAGCACATTGCTGGTGGACTTGGCTGTAACAGAGGTCAAATCTTTTTATGCAATTTTGAGACATTGTAATGAATTTCCAACCTAGTCGTTGATAGGCATACTTTAGCATACCCATCTCTGTTATATTGTGACACTCTGTCAGCAAAATTAAGTTTCCTTACTCTGTCATCCTTTGAGGTGGTATAGTGGGAGTCATTAGGTCTGTCCCTAAACTGAGGATGTATCGGCAAACCAGTCTGCTAGGAAATCATTACAAACTCTTAAGAGAGAGCAACCAGAACTCAGGCGAAATGTCCTCGTCTATGGCCATCAGGGCTTGAACAATGGCAGCCTTCTGCCGAGCCTGAGTGCGTCCCATACAAAATAACAACCAGAGGCAAAGTACACAACCTGAAAACACCAGGACACCCCAAAGTAGCATCCTAGCCCATTCTTTAGTAAAGGAAAAGGCATTGGACAGCCAAGAGGTGACGTCTCTCAAGGGGACAGAGTCGACTCTGGTGCCATTCAGGATGGAAATCTGGATAAGGAACTTCTGGAATAGTCGTTCTGCCTCCGCAGTCCAAATCCCTTGAAGATACTCTGACAACTCCCTGCTATAATTAAAGTTTTCAGACATATCAGCAGTTAGTGGGGTAATACACAAATTCTTAAAATGGGAAACACAGGAAAATTGAATCAACCGAAAAAGATCTTCCTTTTTTTTTTTTTAAGTACTATGTACTGGCATAGGGACTGGCCAGGTACAGGCGACAGCCCACAATTTTAACGTATTACCCATTTGTAAATTCATCAGGAGTATCAATAGATATAGGTGTTTCTTCATTATCCTTTTTCTCTGCTGCGTCTTCCAAGGGAGGGGGCACTCTTCATATCAGTCTCTCAGGTATCCAAATTGGTTCTTTGTCCCTAGGAAAAACACAAACCACTTCCCGGGACTGTGAAATAATCAGGTCTGGACCTAGCCATGACCCGAATTAAACAGATAGTAATGGAAAGGTTTTAATTCATAATTTGGCATCTTCAGGTAACATCAAACCCGATTAATGTCACCTAATAATCTTTGGAAATCATTTAAAGTCCTCAAATTATCCTTCCTAAACTCTACCGTTTGTGGTACTATCTGTTTTGCTCCTACTTTGTCTCCTAAATAATCTCAAAAAGCTATAGATATTAATCTTAACATCCTGTCCAGGTGAACTGCCACTCTCTTTCAGCTCTGCATCGAGCTGTCTACCTAGGTTGAGGAGGTGCTGCTTTACTTGTGGGATGCCCATATTTGGAATAAGCCACAGGACTCCATCCTGATACCAAAGAAATCATCTTATGCTTCCCACATGGGCTCTTTTTATAGGAGAACAAAAGCTACCCTTCAAAGATACATTAAACAAAACATTCCTTTTCCATGACTGTGGGTGGCAATTGTAAAGATTTATTGGTTCCAAAAATCCTAAGAAAAACCATAGCATCCACTCAAGTTTCATACCTGCTTTCAATGTGCCCTAATTCCAGGAAAAATCTAGGTCTCTGCCAAGTTTGTCCCAGCAGGGAAGAGTAAGACTCCCCGATACCGCAAACCAAGGGGCCACGATATCACACTCCTTCAAAAACCTCTCAAGGGTGGATTGTTTGCTTTAAAATTTTTTTGATACAAGCAGCTCCTGAAGAGCCAAAAAATTAGGTGCAAATGAGAAGCACCCATAATTACTTACTACTTTTCTAACTGCACTCCTTTTCTTTATTGTCTCTTACCCGAGAACTTTCTCTTGTCCCATTAACCTGGGAACTTTACTGAGGTTTATCTTCTTCTGACCTTTTCTTGCTTTACTTTTGAGCTGATACCCTTTATCAGCTAGGTGGTATCGTTCCCTCTCATTTTTAACAGCCTCCTCATCCACCTCTTCTTCCAAAGAGGAGTCGAGGTTGGAAAGCTGCAATTCCTTGAGAGATGTGTAAATCCCCTTTTCTTGTTCCCCCTTAATATTTAAGAATAGGTTCTAGCCTCCCTTTTGCTGTTTTGTCTTTACCACTCTGCTTTTTTGAATAGTTTTTGGAGGGCCATTAAGACAACTAAAATGGCCACCCCAATCCTAAATAATCTCAAAATGGATCAATATAGGGAAGCATCCTCTCTAAAATATTCCAGGAAGCTTACCGGTACCGCCACTCTGTAGCTGATGAGTTCTGATCCCACGAAAATAATCTTCAGTTCCTGAAGAGTTCAGATCCCACGAAGATCTTCTTCAGTTCCTGAAGAGTTCAGATCATCTTCGGTTCCCGGGTTCTCGGCACCAATTGCTGGTGGACTCCCTTTACCAGCAAGAAAGTCATGCCACCACCAGGATCTTCTCATTCAGCTTTATTCAGGAGCACCTTGATAGTAGATTCCCAGGACCCTGGACAGCAGCAGAGCTGTGGCTTTTATACTCTCCCAGGGAGGGGTAGGGGGTGTCATAGTAGATGTGGATTGGTGCACCAGGATACACTTCATTAGCATGTGGACCTTTAATTGGTGCCACAAGCCACACCCATTAGCATATTGCCTGTTCACTGGGGCCACAAGCTGTGCCTCATTAGCATATTTTCCCTTCAGGAGGGCCTGAAGAGAGAGCTGTGCATGCGCGCTAGGCTCTCCTCCCTGGCAGCCTGCCGGTCCCGCGCCATCTTGTAATGGGCAGAGCCACAGGCTCCCAGAGCCGCAGGCCTTCCCAAAGCTGGATGGCCTTCCTGGAGCTCGGGTGGCCGTGCCCTGCCAGTCCCAGCTCGGTTGGTGGCACCCTGCTGGTCCCAGCTTGGCCAGCGGTGCCCTGCCGGTCCTAGTGCCAGCAGCTTCCTACATTTGATTAGTACTAGCTTCTGGCTAGTACAATATAGGCTTCTATGGACATAGTAGAGTATGTGTCCTTGAGAATGATGAGATAACTTTTGGGTATGTGGGCAGGGATTGTAGAAATGGAAGAATGTGAAAAATCCCAGGTAAAAGGGGCAGAAATATCATCAAAGAAACCATAGAATAGAAGTTCCTTAACCTAAAGAAAGAGATGTCCATAAATTTAAAAGAAGCCTACAGAACACAAAATAGATTGGACCAGAAAAGAAAATGCTCTCATAACAGGATAATCAAAACACTAAATACACAGAAGAAATAAAGGGTGTTCAAATATATAAGAGGAAAAGGTTGAGCAACATATAAAGGCTTATTTATAAGAAGTATATGAATTTTGTCAGTAGAGACAGTTAAAGCCAGAAGATCCTGGACAGATGTCATGCAGCCCCTAAGAGAACACAAATTAGATCCCAGAGTATTAAGCCAGCAAAACCCTCAACCAACATATATGGAGAAACCAAGATTTTCCATAAAACAACCACAGTTAAACAATATCTTTATACCAATTTAATCCTAAAAAGGATACTGTACCTTCCTTGGGAACCCTGTGTTCCATCTAATAGCTGACTGAGAGCATTCACTTCTGTGTTTGCCAGGCACTGGTATGGCCTCCCATGAGACACCTGCATATATAGAAGATGGCCTAGTTGGCCATCACTGGGAAGAGAGGCCCCTTGGTCATGTAAACTTTATATGCCCCAGTACAGGGGAATGCCAGGGCCAATAGGGAGGAGTGGGTGGGGTGGGTAGTGGAGCAGGGTGGGGGGTTGGGGAGGGTTTAGGGGATTTTTTTGGGAGAACATGTGAAACATAAATGAAGAAAATATCTAATAAAAATGGGAAAAAAAGTAAACAAATATTCTGAGCCTTTCAAGTTTGGGAGTTACCATTGTTGTAAGCTGTGAGTTGCTGTTGGGGGCTTGTTTGGTCTTTGGTCTATTTTTTTTATTTTTGGCTTGTGTGATATTCTCACCGGATAAGCAGTTCTTTGTGGAAAAGTCTAAGACTGTTCAAGATATTGCTACATTAATGAAGTGCCTTGCTATTG
>LR754545.1:0-31084 GCA_902729485.2 Mus minutoides | reverse complement strand
GGTCCCTGATTTTAGTGGGATTGCTTCCAGCTTCTCTCCATTTAGTTTGATGTTGGCCACTGGTTTGCTGTAGATTGCTTTTATCATGTTTAGGTAAGGGCCTTGAATTCCTGATCTTTCCAAGACCTTTATCATGAATGGGTGTTGGATTTTGTCAAATGCTTTCTCACCATCTAAGGAGATGATCATGTGGTTTTTATCTTTGAGTTTTTTACGTAGTGTATTACGTTGATGGATTTCCGTATATTAAACCATCCCTGCATTCCTGGGATGAAGCCTAATTGGTCATGATGGATGATCGTTTTGATGTGTTCTTGGATTCAGTTGGTGAGAATTTTGTTGAGTATTTTTACATCGATGTTCATAAGGGAAATTGGTCTGAAGTTGTCTATCTTTGTTGTGTCTTTATGTGGTTTAGGTATCAGAGTAATTGTGGCTTCATAGAATGAATTGGGTATTGTACTTTCAGATTCTATTTTGTTGAATAGTTAGAGAAGAACTGGAACTAGGTCTTCTTTGAAGGTCTGATAGAACTCTGCACTAAACCCATCTGGTCCTGGGCTTTTTTTGGTTGGGAGACTATTAATGACTGCTTCTATTTCTTTAGGAGATATAGGGCTGTTTAGGTCATTAATCTGATCCTGGATTAACTTTGGAGCTCGGTACCAGTCTAGAAAGTTATCCATTTCCTCGAGATTTTCCAATTTTTTTGAATAAAACATTTGTAGAAGAATCTGATGGTGTTTTGAATTTCCTCAGGATCTGTTGTTATGTCTCCCTTTTCATTTCTGATTTTGTTAATTTGGATGCTATCCCTGCGCCCTCTAGTGAGTCTGGCCAAGGGTTTGTCTATCTTGTTGACTTTTTCAAAGAACCAGCTCCTGGTTTGATTGATTCTTTGGATAGTTCTTTTTGTTTCCACATGGTCGATTTCACCCCTGAGTTTGATTATTTCCTGCCGTCTACTCCTCTTAGGTGACTTTGCTTCCATTTGTTCTAGAGCTTGCAGATGAGCTGCCAAGCAACTAGTGTATGCGCTCTCCATTTTTTTGTAGGAACTCAGAGCTATATGTTAACCTCTCAGGAATGCTTTCATTGTGTCCCATACGTTTGTGTATGTTGTGGCTTCATTTTCATTAAACTCTAGAAAGTCTTTAATTTCTTTCTTTATTCCTTCCTTGACCAAAGTATCATTGAGTAGATTGTTGTTAAGTTTCCAAGTGAATGAAGGTGTTCTGCTTCTTATGTTGTTATTGAAGAATAACCTTAGTCCATGGTGATCTGATAGGGTGCAAGGGACGATTTCAATATTTTTGAATCTGTTGAGATTTGTTTTGTGGCCAATTATGTGGTCAATTTTGGAGAAGGTGCCATGAGGTGCTGAGAAAAAGGTATATCCTTTTGTTTTAGGATGAAATATTCTGTAGATAACTGTTAAGTCCATTTGTTTCATAGCCTCTGTTAGTTTGACTAAGTCTCTGTTTCGATTCTGTTTCCAGGATCTGTCCATTGGTGAGAGTGGGGTGTTGAAGTCTCCCACTATTATTGTCTGAGATGCAGTGTGTGTTTTGAGCTTTACTAAAGTTTCTTTAATGAAAGTGGCTGCCCTTGCATTTGGAGCATAGATATTCAGAATTGAAAGTTCCTCTTGGAAGATTTTGCCTTTGATGAGTATAAAGTGCCCCTCTTTGTCTTTTTTGATAATTTTGGGTTGAAAGTTTGTTTTTTTCGATATTAGAATGGCTACCCCAGCTTTTTTCTCCAGACCATTTGCTTAAAAATTGTTTTCCAACCTTTCACTCTGAGGTAGTGTCTGTCTTTTTTCTTGAGGTGTGTTTCTTGTAAGCAGCAAAACGTTGGGTCTTGTTTGTGCAGCCAGTCTGATAGTCTATGTCTTTTTATCGGAGAATTGAGTCCATTGATATTAAGAGATATTAAGGAACAGTAATTGTTATTTCCTGTCATTTTTGTTTTTAGAGTTGGGATTCTGTTCTTGTGGCTGTCTTCTTTTATGTTTGTTGAAGGATTACTTTCTTGCTTTTTCTAGGGCATAGTTTCCATCCTTGTATTGTTGTTTTACTGCTATTATCCTTTGAAGAGCTGGATTCGTGGAAAGATATTGTGTGAATTTGAATTTGTCATGGAATACTTTGGTTTCTCCGTCTATGGTAAATGAGAGTTTTGCTGGGTACAGTAGCCTGGGCTGGCATTNCCTTTTGGTTTTTCTTAATTGTTTCTACTTCCATTTTTAGGTCCTGGATGGTTTTGTTCCATTCCATCACCTGTTTGGTATTGTTTTCCTGTAACTCTCTACGTATTTCCTCTTTAAATGCTTCTAGTTGTTTATCTGTGTTTTCCTGTACCTCTCTAAGTTTTTCCTCTTTAAATGCTTCGACTTGTTTATCAGCTTTCTCCTCTATTTCCTTTTTGTAGTCCTCCATCATCATCCTGACAAGTGACTTTATATCCATGTCCTGTTTTTCTGGTGTTCTGTTGTATCTAGGACTTGATGGGGTGGGTGAGTTTGGATCTGGTGATGCCAAGTACCCTTGGATTCTGTTGCTTTTGTTCTTATGCTTACCTCCTGCCATCTCTAACCAAGGAGACCTGGTGTTGGTGCAGGCCAGAAGGGAGAGTCTGAAATGGTCTGGGCCTTTATCTCTGTCCTGGCTGGTGACTCAGGTCGCAAGGGATTGGGCAGGAACAGATGCTGCGTTCAGCTGCTCACCTGTGGTCCCAAGACAGCCTGGGGGGTCCTGCGGAGAGTGCGCAGAGCTCGTGCCCGAGCCCTGGGCTGGTGCGGGCGCACAGGACCAGACCGAAAGGGGAAGGGAGGGTCTGTCCTGGGCTGGGCCTCTAACTCTGTCCTGGCTTGTGACTCAGGTCGCACGGGATTGGGCAGGAACAGATGCTGCATTCAGCTGTTCACCTCGATGTGTGCCTAGTGTCCTGGGGTGTGGAGAGTGCACAAGTGGCCCTATCCGCTGCGTTCATAGCGGGATGATGGCAGCGGGGGAGGTCCTGGCTGGCTGGGAGGGGTCCCAGCCTCTGGTTGGTCTGAGATCCTCTGTTCCAGCTGCTGCTGCAACTGGGCCACTGGACCCTCTGCGATTTCAAGGCCCCCTGTGCGAACCACTCACCTTTAACCCCGAAGTGTGCCTAATGTCCTGGGGTGTGGAGAGTGCGCAAGCGGCCCTATCCACTGAGTTCAGAGACGGATGATGGCGGGCGGCAGGTGGCACGGGAGGTCCTGGTTGGCTGGGAGGGGTCCCAGCCTCTGGTTGGTCTGAGATCTTCTGTTCCAGCTGCTGCTGCAACTGGGCCACTGGACCCTCTGCAATTTCAAGGCCCCTGGTGCACTTCACTCACCTTTAACCCCGAAGTGTGCCTAATGTCCTGGGGTGTGGAGAGTGCGCAAGTGGCCCTATCCGCTGTGTTCAGAGCGGGATGATGGTGGCCGGGGAGGTCCTGGCTGGCTGGGAGGGGTCCCAGCCTCTGGTTGGTCTGAGATCCTCTGTTCCAGCTGCTGCTACAACTGGGCCACTGGACCCTCCGCGATTTCAATGCCCCCTGTGTAAACCACTCACCTTTAACCCCGAAGTGTGCCTAATGTCCTGGGGTGTGGAGAGTGCGCAAGCAGCCCTATCCACTGCGTTCAGAGAGGGATGATCCATTCTCTTTATTCATCAAAGTAAGTAAATGAACCAAAACATAGAGTTCTATGGGTCAATAGTTAAGAGCACTGGCTGATCTTGCAGAGAAGCCAGGTTCAATCCCCATCAACCATATAGCAGCTCACAACTGTCTATAACTCCAGAGGATCTGGCATCTTCCCACAGATATGCAGGCAGAACATCAGTGCATCTCCTTGATGCATAGCTAGCCAATCTCCACATTAGAGTCACTGTGTGAATTCATGGCTGTTCTCAAATGCATGGAAGAACACTGCTGAGAGCAGAGGAACCACAGGGAAAAAAATGTTGTAAGAGCCAGAAGTAAAAGAGGTGGGGAATAGCATATATGAACTCAAACAGTTGTGAGAACAAATACAAGACATCTAGACATTCAAACCAGACAACATTCCATCAAGTATGTGTTTGTTGGGAGTGATCCTACTGTCTCACCAATAGCTGAGAATCTACTAGTAACTGAAAGCTTCCAGAAATAGTATATTTGGTTTTCATTAAAATGTGTTCCCTATTAAGTAAAACATCACATACCCTAAAGTATATACTGGACATGATGGGTTATAAAAAATGAGAATGCTAAGTTGGTGGTTCTGGGATCAAGGGCAGATCTGTGAGAAGTTAGAGCAGAGACAAGTGAAATTAAAATGTGATGTATGAAATACAAGGAATTAACAAAGATACATTGAAAAGAATCCCCCCTCTCTAAGAGATTTGTTTCTTGCATTATAGGAATGGATCAGCCAATGGAAAAAAAGGATAAACTGAGAATAATCAACCATTTTTCCATGTGCAAAATGATGCTGCTATTAAATAAATATACAGAACTTACTTATCAAAAAAATAAGGTGTGTGAATTTGGGGGAACTTAGGGCAATGTGCATCACCACAAATTACTGCTTACTGTGTTGTAGACTGCCAAGAGCCCACATCTCAAAGTTCAACAAGTTATAAAAGCAAACTTTTCTGAACTCCATGCAATAAAAACAGTGATAACCTTATTTACTAGATCTTTGTTTATTTTGTTTGATATTGATTAAAGTTGATTTGAAGCATAGGGCAAAGTCAGTAAATGTGGTGGATACAAGCAAATGGAATATTTCTGTCCAGGGAAAAGAGGGTAGGATCAAGTCCCTCTGAGCCACTTTGTCTCAGCTTTCATCAAGCTTATGAATCTATAAATCCAAATTTCTCATTCTCAAATGTAAATAATCATTCTTAGAAAAGAAAGTTGATCACACATAAAAGAGTAAATGAGTGAAAATTGACAGAACTGTCTCAGGAATGTGATGTCAATGTTTTCTATGGTATCTTCTGCACCTGAGAATTCTCTCTTCTATCTCTTGTATTCTGTTGATGATTCTTGCATCTATGACTACTGATTTCTTTCTTAGGTTTTCTATCTCCGGGGTTGTCTCCCCTTTGTGTTTCTTTTTTGTTTCTTTTTGCATTTTTAAATCATGGATGGTTTTGTTCAATTCCTTGATCTGTTTGTGTTTTCCTATAATTCTTTACGGGATTTTGTGTTTCCTCTTTAAAGGCTTCTACATGTTTACATGAGTTCTCCTGTATTTCTTTAAGGGATTTACTTATGTAGTTCTTAAAGTGCTCTATCATCATCATGAGATGTGTTAAAATCAGAAACTACTTTTCTGATGTGTTGGGGTATCCAGGGCTTACTGTGGTGGGAGAACTGGATTCTGATAATGCCAAGTAGCCTTTATTTCTGTTGCTTATATTCTTGTTCTTGCCCTTGCCTCTCACCATCTGGTTATCTCTAGTGTTAACTGGTCCTGTTGTCTCTGACTGTGACATTTCACTTCTTTACAAGCCTCTGTGTCAGTACTCCCGGGTGATCAGTTCTCTCTTGGATGAATTTGGGTATGTAGAGCTGTAGCACAGGGTCAGTTCCAGGGTGCAGTAGAAACCAGAATAACCCTGTACCCATATGTTCTTGGGTTCTTGTGTCCTGATGGCTGTTGATGGGTCCCTCTTGGGCCAGTAATTTGAGCAGAAGTGTTGGTCTTACCTGTTCTCTCAACACTCTTGAAAGACATGCCCTCTCCCAGTGGTATTTGTGTATGGAGCATTGTGGCACAGGATCAGCTTCCACTGCAGATGGAAACCAGAAAGACATTTGATAACATATTTACAGAAGAGCCTTTGATTGAACAATGTTATTACCACTTATATAATACATGTCATTCTTCTAGTAATGAAGTTCCTTTGATACTTAAAAATTTGTGCCTAATATATGAGTTTTTACTGTAGTTACATAGCTCCAAGCATAAATAATGGAGTTGTAAGGAATCACTAGGAAGAATGTATGTCCAACTGCTTGTTTTGCTAGAACCACTTTAAATACACAGTTAAATATAGAAATAGTAATGTATGCATATATTGCTACTAATGGGAGAAAACAGAATAAGAACATTAAATTTGAGGCCATCCTGAACTTCACAGGGAGACAAACCAAAAAAAAAAAAAAAAATCAACGAAACGTAAATTCCTACATGAACACAAACCTGAGAATAGAGACTTTTGAAGAATTTCCATTTATTTAAAAGTTAAATAAAGTAAGTGTGTCTCCTAGGAAAGTCAGGTGCTATATCAATTGTTTCAATAGAACTACTCTCTAAACTAAATGTAGAGGACGACAGCAGTAGATAGGCTTGCATGGAGACCTCAACCCTACACAAAGCACTACAGAAAATGAGGAAAGCTGACAGCTGCAGAAACAATTTTATGGAAGTTAGAGCACAATCAGTTATACAGTTTTATGTGATCGGTCCTGAAAACATGCAAACAGTCATCATTGTATAGATTTAGCATGCTATACTTATATTTTTAGAAATATATATGTGCATACAAATATGTATATAACAACCTCTAAAGAGAAAAGAGGTCATGGATTATGGAGAAAACAAAGAATTATAAATAGGAGAGTAATGGGATGAGAAAATGAAAGAAAAATGACCCAATGATACTATAAATCTCATTAAATAATTTTAAAGATTAAAGTATTTTTAAGAAATAAATATTGGTATTGTAAAAATTTCTTTTATTGTTCATATTTATCACCAATATTGGTCATACACAACTCAATAAATTAGGCAAAATCTCTTACAGGCACCGCATAAAGAATAGGACAGCCAGGGCTATACAGAGAAACCCTGTCTTGAAAAATCAAAAAAAAAAAAAGAACAAGGTAAAGAAAGTTCTTATTTGCCTTGGTATTGTAGCAAAGTCTAGTTGAAAGAGAAATTAAACAATTTTTGATTAGTCAAGAATATTCCAAAGTGCAAAGTGGATTGACCTGCAACTGCACTATAAAAAGCCTGCCCCCAATCACAGCTTCACAGCTGTGTCAGTAAGAAGAATCTTCATGGATCCAATCCTAGTCCTGGTGCTCACTCTCTGCTGTCTGTTTCTCCTCTCACTCTGGAGACAAAACTCTGAAAGAGGGAAGCTCCCTCCTGGCCCCACTCCTCTTCCAATTATTGGA
Organism: Mus minutoides; assembly: GCA_902729485.2. Lineage (NCBI taxonomy): Eukaryota > Metazoa > Chordata > Mammalia > Rodentia > Muridae > Mus > Mus minutoides. The sequence goes on along the minus strand of LR754545.1, from coordinate 23,893 downwards.
AACATCCTTCAGATAGATGTGAAGGACATATACCAATCCTTCACCAATGTAAGTATGCCTTATGCTCCTCCTCCAGTATTTTGCATGGGGATAAATATGCTTTCAATAAAATTCTATCACTGGAGCAATATTATTTTAAAATGTATATTAAGTAGGAAACTGTAATGTGTCTATTCTTTTGTCACTAGTCCTGGTTGGGAAATTACTTATGAGCAAGGTTTCAGGTTGAAGAACAGTTATGTCATTGCATTTTATAATATAATCTCAAATTTTTAAAGTTATGCTTATTCAAATGCTTATTTTTTAAATATTTTCTATTATTTTGGCTGAAGGTGGAGACTGTTAAATATTTCATTCAATGAGTCAGAATTTTAGACACCCATTGTTCCTGGATTAGCATGTGATGCTTAACTCTAAAGACTTAACTGATGCTTGACATGAGGGACAATCTCTGGACATGAACACACACAGGAAATGAAAGCCACAAACGGTGTGTCAGAGGATATATAATAGCTTGCCAATCTATTTTTATTGCTTACAAGACTTGTCTCTTGGGCCCAGAACACTTCCTGGTGATAATGTGTTTTTTCCAGAAGTACTGCATTCTTTGGTGCACTTGCTATGATGCCTGCTTTCTGTAGGTTGTTAACAATGATAAAGAACTAAACACTTTCATTACTGGTGACTGAAGAATTTAAGTTTCCTTGTCAAGGGTTCTGCTGTTTTTATAGGAGAAGCTTCACATCTGATCCTGCTGCAGCCATATGACTACTGATGGCTGTCTCTGTGTGAAGTAAGCATGAGCATCCAATAGAGAATAAGAAGGGTTCTATTTAATTCTTTACTTCTTTGCAATAGGGCCCTAGAAATGAAAGTAGAATCATTGTTCTTCAGTTTCTTTGTGAATTAAGATGAAGAGAGATTCCTAATATCATAGTGTGATATTTTACAGTCCTCAGTAGGTCTTCTGTCTGTGTGGTTCCTTGTTATACTATAGTTCATCCACATATGATAAATACACAAAATTCAAGGTACATGCAATTTAAACTGAGTCTTTCTAGATAAAAATATAATAGCACAGTACTGTTACCAGTCTAAAAGTGTTTTAAACCATTGAGAATAAAGTGGCATTTTTCCTAATATTTCCATTTTCTTTTTAATTCTAGTTATCAAAAGTTTATGGCCCTGTGTACACTCTATATTTGGGCAGGAAGCCCACTGTGGTGTTGCATGGCTATGAGGCAGTGAAGGAAGCTCTGGTTGACCATGGAGAAGAGTTTTCTGGAAGGGGAAGTATCCCAATTTTTGATAAAGCTACTAATGGAATGGGTAAGTATACATGTACTGCATAGTATGCATAGTGAGCTAAAGGATGGAAAGCAGAGGCCAACTCTGTGCCTGAGGCACAGTTTGGTGTTCTATGACTGCCACCAGGCATCTTCTGTCTCCAGGATGTACTCTACTTTGTGTTCTTATATCTTTAGGCATTGCATTTAGTAAAGGAAACATATGGAAAAACACGAGGCGTTTCTCACTCATGACTCTGCGGAATTTAGGCATGGGAAAAAGGAGCATTGAGGACCGTGTTCAAGAGGAAGCACTTTGCCTTGTGGAGGAACTTAGGAAAACCAATGGTAAGTACAGGTTTAGAATCTGGCATTAACTTCTTTATACAGGTATGGCTGTGTGAGTGATTTTGTCCCTATTCTGTTGAAAGTATTTTTTTCTAATTAGGTGCATGGGTCTCATGTGAATGTTCCAGTGCATTGCCAAGTCATACATTACCCTTAGCATAAATGTAGCATAGAATTTATAAAGTATCTTAACATGATAACAAGGGCAAGATATCTTCTATGTGTATTTTAATAATATATTACAATTGTTTCCAATTTTCAGGCTCACCCTGTGATCCCACCTTCATCCTGGGCTGTGCTCCATGCAATGTCATCTGCTCAATTATTTTCCAGGATCGTTTTGATTATAAGGATCGGGATTTTCTTAACTTGATGGAAAAACTGAATGAAATGACCAAGATTCTGAGCACCCCTTGGTTGCAGGTGAAGTCATGATTTCTTGATTCTGAGAATGCATTTTTGCTCTTTCTTACTTGAAGGTCAGATTGAACAAAGACTGAGTAGTGAGGTGACCATACATCACAGCTCTGACGAATGTATTATGGAAAGAATATTTGGAAGCAAGTTCTAAACCTCTTGCTATACAAATGGAAAACCAGAAGGGCCAATGCCAGGATAGCTTTGGCCTAATAGCTTTCTATCCATTGATTTCCCCATTAGCTTCCACATATCTTTTGTTTAAGTACTCTATTCACTTTTAGAAAGTTGGCAAGTCACACTTAAGACATTCTTCTACTATGTAAATTTATTGGCCTCTTATCAACAATTACACACATCTTCATCATATTACCAGAAAGGAATATCTTAGTACAGAAAGACTATTCTCTTAAAGGAGAAAGACTATGTGTGGCAGTGAAAGCTGCCAAGAAGCAGTTACTTCAGTGGTTGGTACATAAGTAAGAACTCTAGGTTACAAGGTAAGAGGAAGAAGTTACAAGGTGCATGATTTCATTCCATGTGGATCATAAGCATCCTCTCAGAATTGTCTTATGCTGAACTAGCCTCTCATGCAAACTGCATAAAGAAAGACTGTATGGAAAATCCCACACGGGTTTTGGTATATAATATATTTTAAGGCATAAACTCTTTTGTGTAAAAAGCTGCTTGGTAAGAATAAAATCTTCAGGTATTAAATTTCTTCTGTAAATCAAGTCACCCAGGCATCTTAAGTTCTTCTGTAGAATATGAGTGTAAGTAATTTACATATGTGGTATTTCAAACACGAGATCAGAGTTCTTGGAGCTATTAAAGAACAGACATGAACATATTTTGCACAAAAAATATATGTGAGTATGAAATTTTTACTATGTTCTTTGACCATTTGGGCAGTAATTTCTCCCTCGAATGTCTCTATTAAAATAGAGAATTAGCATGTATGAAAAGAAAACTACCCATAGGATGAATAAAAGTACATATTTTGATCTATCAATGCAAATCAATCATGTGGTATGATATAAATATACCTTAGTTACTTCATTACAATGTATTCATTTAGTAAATTCTTGAATTTCCCTATAGGTTTGCAATACATTTCCTGCTCTGCTTGATTATTGTCCAGGAAGTCATAACCAATTTTTTAAAAATTATGCTTGTATTAAAAATTTCCTTTTGGAGAAAATAAAAGAACATGAAGAATCATTAGATGTTACAATTCCTCGGGACTTTATTGATTATTTCCTAATTAATGGAGGTCAGGTAAAGAGTTTATTTACATTTATACAATTACTAAATTGTATAAGTTCTTTACAGTACACTGAATACTCACTAATTTCAAATAATGTCTAAAATCATGATGGTACCATGTGAAAAACAATTTAGTAATTATTATTTTGTTTGAGTGTGAATGGAAGAAATAGAATTAATTTGTTAGTTGACACTGGTTTTTAAATTACAAACAAAAGACAGAAATTAAAACCATCTTGTGAGTAGAAATGCCACAGAAAAGGTAGATTGGATGAAACAAATACCAACTTACTCATACATGAACTCTCCTATTTTACCATGAATACAGATATAATCATACCACTGTGATTGATCACTATCATATCCTACAGGTTAAAATTGATAGTAACATACTTGTACTGATATACAGGGGATCTTGAAAAGACTGAATGATGTAGAGAGAGGTGTACCTTGGTAAGAGTGGGTAGATGAAAGAGTAAAGCTTTGAGTATAATCTCCAATTAATTTGCCCCAGTGGGGATAGAGATGGGAATTGTTTTGGCATGTTGTCAGGATTAACTGTTGGTATTGTGTAATTTGGGAAAAACAGTTTTCCTACAGTTTCTGAGATATTCTCAGTTGAAATGCAATCAGTGATAAATATCCATGATTATTGGAGAAAATCTGATCTGCTCCCCTTATCTCTCTTTATATCCTTTGCTAGCAGTCCAGTTCACATGTATTCTTTCCTGAAACATTTTAACAGTATTTAAAATGTGAACTCCTCAATGTCAGTACTCATTTTGCCAGACTGCTTGACCATTCTGGATCCTTTACATTTCCATTTGAATTTTAAGATATGTTAACACTTTCAAAAAAGCGGCCAATGGGTACTCACACAAAAATTGCACTTAATCTCTCAGTCATTTTAAAGAGTTGTTCCATTTTAAAACAGAGATAAAACTAACACATGATGCTAACATATGCATTTAATGCACTGTAATATTACTTAACGCACTTAGAAATACTGCACCTACCAAGTATCTAGTTTCAAGATGCTGTCTCATTCTCCAAAACATACCACAGTAATTAACAACTACTCTTCAACCTCCACCACATTATTAGTAACTCTTAGAGTGATTTCTGCCTTCATAGAGTTTCCTCTGTCTCTGAGACTGAGTAAACTGACATCTAAACCAACTCTTTCTGTACAAAACTTTACTTTGTCTTCTTGCACTTGCATAAAATCTTAGATGTTCCTGTAAGTGTAGTTTGCTTCTATACTTCCTACTTCTTTTACAGAAAATTTCATTTACAAGGTTGAGAACCACAATGCAGATATTCATCATTCATGTATCTTTGTGTTATTTCTACGTCTATCTTGCCTAAGTAATTTATCTGGGAATATCTGTGTACATGATTTTTGACATCGTGTTTTCATTTTATGTGTGCATCTATACAATAACCACGGTTTCTAATTCAAATGGTAATTTCATATTTATCTTTGTAAAGAATATATAATTTAATAGATAAAAGATCCTTTATATTTAAGTTTTATTTCTTGTGTGAGGCAGTTTGGTCTGCACATAAGTCTGTGCATTTCTAGACATCCATGTTCTTTGGGTCTTTATACTTATCAGTGGGTCAAAACTGCAACCCTTTCATTTTTGTAGTCTATAGTAAGTTTACACATTGGGGAGTATTCTCCGCACTTTCATTTGAATCTGTGAATTATATTTCCGGTTTTAACTTTATTATAGTTGGAAGTGATTAATTAGATTACTTTGAGGAATATTTCCATTATTTGAAAACAATTCCAATTTCAAATACTGTTTCATGAGCAATTTTTCACTTACTAATATAGTTTTTGTTTCTTAGTATCAGAAATGGATTGAAGAGTGTACATCTTTCATGTCTTTAATTATGAAATCTTGTCTTTTTTCCACTACTATAAATGTGATTATATCTTTGATTTCGTTTTAGTTCACTAATTTCTATTGTAAAGGGTCATAACTAAGTTTAATTTTTAACCTTAAAATTATGCTGACACAATTTACTACTATTATTTGATTTACAAGGAATTTTTTATATGCTTTGTATGACATTGATGCAGTTAATTTTATTGAGACTAGGTGAAGCTAACATTTCTCTTTCCTGAAGAATATTTACTTCTGTGGTAAATGGAGTGTTCTGTATAGGTGTTTTAGGTTTAGATATTTTCTATTGTTCTAAAAGTCATTTATTTCCAATCAATTCATTCTTTCTAGATGCTCTGTATACAATTGAAAATTAATTTCAATGAATTTCCTACTTTTATTGTAAAACAGTTCATTCGTCATCTCCTGGCTCTTACAATCTTTCTTTATCTCCTTCCAAGATATGCTCAAATTTTAAATATCAGAGTTATATTGTAAATATTATAATTTGAGAGAGGGAAACCCATAGTCAGTTGTTCTCTGCAATTTAAGTAGGTGATTCTTTCTCCATTTCCTCCACAAAGAAGTTTAGTGATGACATGTGAAATCTGTACTAGTCTATTGGTACTAAGAAAATTATTTATAATACAGGTAAGAATTTTACTAGTTTAAGAATTATTACCTCAATAGAATGGTTGGTTAGGTTTCCAGTAGCAGCATGATTCCTATATTGTTGAGCAATACTTAAATACATGTCGACAGCTATTTGTTACTATGAAGATGTAACTTCCACAATTGCACCATTTTGTATCCAAATGCATTCCAGCATATGGAAATAAAATTACCATTACAATGTACAGAAATAAAATTATTAGTTTTTTTTTCATGGTTTAATTCTTATATTCCACGTTCAAACAAAGAAAGTCTACGTACTGTTCAATTCCAGAACATATAAGTTACAGCAAAATTATTAGTTTTTTAGTGTAAACCTTTATAGGTATTTGAGGATAATTTTGATGTAAGCAATGCTATATTTCTGTTTAGAAAATGATTTGGAGCTGCATTACAGAGATGAGTGGTTTTATATGGCAGATATCAATACAGAGAACGTGATTTTTAAAATGTTGGTTATACAATATTAAACAAACAAGAAGACATTTAGAGATTATAAAATTATGATCAATTTGATATTTAAAAATGATAATGATGTTTTATCTATTATCCTCTGTCAGAACATTTAAAGCTCTAGCCTTGTTGATAATTCCGTAGCACATCATCTTCTCAACTTCATGAACTGCTTTTCTCCTAGTATCTCTGTAATCCATTGATGGTCATGAATAGTTATCACTTTTTCTTTGTGACCTATGTCTCCTCAGATTAGGTACTCCTTCCATCCCTCCTTATTCCATAAAACATGTTGCTAGTTAGTACACATGCGATGGACCCAGGTCATCTTCACTGTGTCAATATAATCTTGCTAGATATGCTTTCTTAACGCTTTTGCACTATTTGAACTTTATGGTAAGTCTACAAAAATTTGAGTTCATGAATAACTTTTTTTAAGGTTAATAGCAAATTCTTCATAAAATGTTTGCCACAGCTCTAATACCAAATCTGTAGCTTTCCAATTGCTATTAATTTAAGTTTCCTCACAAATGAAAAAAAAATCTAGTTAGGAGTATGCTATCAAGAATCTATTGAACTTAGGTGCAAAGAGACTTCTGGTAACTCTGTGTTGAAATAGCATATTAGGTATAAAGCATAAGAGTCAAGTGTGTGCCAATGTTCTTCTTATGTTTATGATATGAACTAAACAGATTTTAAAACAGATTTTAATAAGAGAAAATTGACATAAATAAACAAAATCATCTTCTTTTTCCATATTTTCTATAGAATTATCAAACATTGTACACACAAACATACACTCAACTGGGCAAATAATCTTTGGGATTCAATTTTAGACAAACAAAAAATATAAATATAAAAATGAAATTTAGACAATCAATACCACAGTACTTGAAAAGTAATATTTGTTTTGACCACTATTGTACATTTAGCGACAGGGTGTTGGCCACAACATGAAGTTGTCCAATATTGTAGATTTGTTGTAGTTTTGTGTTCAGTAAAAAAAAAATCAATCAATCAATCAAATTATTTTATCAAACCATTCTTAGGAAGACGGCAATCAACCATTGCAAAATAGGCTTGAACACCTGGCAATAACAGTTACTGATCTTTTTTCTGCTGGGACAGAGACAACAAGCACAACACTGAGATATGCTCTCCTACTCCTGTTAAAGTACCCACATGTCACAGGTGAGGATGATACAGGTGTTGAACCACTGCACTCTTGTAAGATGCTGATAAGATTCTGGCTAGCCACCTGCATCATTGAATTTAACAAATATCTGCATGTTGTCATTTAACATCTCAGTATTTCATTTTCTGTTCCACTGTCTGTAATGAGGAAGGTGACTAAGAAAAGTAGAGAATAGGTGTTCTGGGCTCCCAGGCAGGTGATAGGCACCATCTGAATATATTGGACTGTGGTTGCATATTGTTTTATTCCCCTAATTGAGGATTTTGGAACATACAAATAGGTTTTACTTGAATCTTGTCACTGTTGCATAATGAGAAAATAGTTGGAGAAAATAGTTTCAAACTACATATGCATGCATATAAATTGAAAATAAGTATTGGATTTTAACAAATATCTGATTCTAAATGACTTTCACCAATGACTATCATAACAGATAACTATACTTAAATTTATTGTGTAAAATATTTAATTACCTATATTTTATTATGACTCAAAATAATAAATATATGCTAATGAGTAATAATTCTAACTTTATAGGACAATATCATAAATCTATGTCATAGCAGTTCTGTACACCTAAATTTATTCTTGATCATGAAATATATGTTTATAGTTCTGCTGAGGCATAGACTCCATGCCCTGGGTAACCTTGCATTATTGTAACAAACATGCCACATTTCCCAGAGCCCATTTTAAAAGTCTGACATGGTGGCCCATGCTTGTAATCTTATCACTGGATACATGAAGACAAGAGAACTGAGGGATTCACTGGATAGATGTTCTAGCCTAATCAATTCACTGGAGGGCTGTAGAGTCTGTGAAGAAACAAGGAGAATGACTCCTGAAGAACATCTAAGAATCTAAGGATGTCATCCTGCATTCAATGTGTAAAGGGAGAGAGACAGAGACAGAGACAGACAGAGAGACAGACAGAGAGAGAGAGAGAGAGAGAGAGAGAGAGAGAGAGAGAGAAATGCTTACACACAAGTAGTAACTATTTAGGAGGTAAGTGGTATGAATACAATTGCAGTGTATATGGTGTGTGTAGTGTGGTCTGTGAGTGCCTGTGTTTTGTGTGTGTGTGTGTGTGTGTGTGTGTGTGTGTGTGTGTGTGTACTAATCAGTGGTCTTTTCAAAATTCTTACTAGTAAATAACACTTTAAGGTACCTTCATTATGCCCTAGATAGGCCTGCATTGTTGTGAAAAAACATGTCACTTCTCTCCTTTGCCAACACTTCTCACTGTGACCAATAAGCTAAAGTCCAGGAAGAAATTGAGCGTGTAGTTGGAAAACACCGAAGCCCCTGCATGCAGGACAGGAGCCACATGCCCTATACAGATGCCATGATTCATGAGGTCCAGAGATTCATTGACCTCATCCCCAACAACCTGCCCCATGAAGTGACCTGTGACATTAAATTCAGGAACTACTTCATCCCCAAGGTAAGCTTATGTTTTTGCATCTCTATGCTTTTGATGCTCCTAGGTTCACAATGTGATTCCAGTCCACAGAGTCATATAGTGCTGTGAGTGCCTTATGCTGATTCATGGATGAGATAGCAGCTCTACAGGAGGCAGAGACATAGCAGTGCCACTTCCACATTTGCTCTTCGTTCCAAATATTTTAGTAAAGCTTAACTGCTTACATTTCCATGTTTATGTCCCAACTTTTTCTTGATTTTTCCAGAAACTCCTCTGGGCATTTCTGGAAATATTAAAATATTAACAATTACTTAGAAAGAGTTTATATCCTGAATTCTTCAATTCATCGCTAAGTTTGTGTTATTCTTTATTTGGGCTGTTTATTTTTTGGTGTAACACTTTCTTTTCAATGATGTAGCTAATTTTCTTATACTTTTATTGAAATATTTTCACAGACTTTTAATGAATAGTTAATGCTCTCTTACTATAATTTTTCTAATGTCTTTGCATTTTTATATGGTTTGTAGAAAAAATTGATTTTATTATTTTATTTTTTCTTATTTAAACTACCCTTGCAAAATTAACTAATTGTTTCTAATTATTTATCTTTAAGAGTATGTGGAATTTCAAAAGATTTTCTGAGTTAATATCTTTATGTATTTTTTCATATTCTTCTTATTATTTTCTGTTTCTGAGACTATTGCACCAATCAGTAAATTACAGAAAACACTTAACAGACCTGCTTTTTAATTTCTACACTCATTAAAATCCAATGATGATGATGCATAATTGAATAGAAAAAAATAAAATAACTCAAATTAATAACTTGACCTATTCATTCATGTAACCCTCCCAGAAAACAGCTGATGTTGATATAAATTCTATAAGATAGAAATGATTAAATGAAGAGGTTCAACTAATCTAATGGACAAACCAGTTTTATAAATATACACTTCAGGTTAATTATCAAATAGTTTACTAAGTTTAGAATAATAACCCTTTGATTAGCATCTTTCAGGTACTCTCAAATTCATACCTATGTAGCCAAATATTTTAGTTAACAATATAAAGGCTTTCTATTTTATTGTTTTTAAATAATATATGTAAAGATTCTATTTTATGGGGAACATTAATACCAATAATTACTAATATCATTCTATGGCAAAAGTGGTATTGATTTTACAAAGTGGTAATGTGTCTTACCCTCCTAGACTTGGTGGAATGTTTGTTCTTCTCTTTTTTGGACAAAAGACATACCTGGGATAAATTTTTACTTTTCAGTAGTGAAGTTTATGCTATTATAATGTAACTTGTTTATGCCTTTATACCTAACCAAACGCTAAATAGGCTAAAGAATATGACAGGAGTGACCTATTACTGTCTTATATAGGTTGTTGCATCTGCTGAACTAAAACTCCTTCACTGCTTTGCTAGCTGTTCCTGATGTGACTGTTCTCTGTTGGGTCTAGTGAGCTAGAGTAATACACTCTTTTCCTTCATAAAACTCCTGGTACAGAAATAAACATCCTGATGTAGCTGTGATCACAGTCTTTTACAATAACAATGCTGTAACAAACATGTGACCTTCTTTGTCCACCTGGAGCCAAAGATCTCAATAGAGAAAGCAGGTTAAGATAAGAAACAATTAACTTTGCCTGCAGTTACCCAAAGCAATAAAGCACAAAAATGCTGCTAGTCCTTTGAGTTCTGTCATTGTAGGAGAGAGCAGTCAATGATGCTCTGCAATCAAATGAGGAGGGCTGTAGGCCATAGTTATGGAGTCTGAAATGAAATTTTCACAGGCTTTCCACAAACCAAAAAATTCTGTCATTTTTTTTTTAATTTAAAACAGGTTTAGTTAAGTTTTCATGCTCAGAGACAGATGGAAAGAGAAACAGACAGACAGACAGACAGACAGACAGAATGGAGAGAGAGGATTACAGCCTGTGAAAGCATTATACAGAACATTCCCAGCTGTTAGAAGTTTGAGGATTATGTGGTATCAGTTTTGTTATGTAAAGAGAATCTGCCAGCACCAGCTAAAACTATTTATCTACATGTATCTTCAGAAGCTTTTTCTTTTTAGCTGTAATTGCACTAAAAGCATGACCATCACTACTTAATTTTATTTTATTTTTATTTTATTTTTACTTATTCACTTTATATCCTGCTCACTGACTCCTCTTTGAATCACTGCCTCCCACAATCCTTTTCCCATAACCCCTTCCCTTCTCTGAGCAGGTGCCATTCCCACACACATACATACACACACACATGCACACGCACACACACACAAGCAAACACAGACACACACACCTGCCTGCATACCACCACCTTGGCACTTCTAATAGGTTAGGTACTTCCTCCCCCACTGGGGCCAGACAAGGCTGCCCTCCTGTGGAGTTTCTGTCCTCTCCAATCCCTGCAATCCTTCCTCCTATTTTTTGATAAGAGTCCCTAAGTTCCGTCCACCATTTGGCTGTGGGTGTCTGTATTTGTCTGAGCCAACTGCTACGTAGAGTCTCTCAGAGGACAACATGCTCCTCTCTGTAGCCAAAAGAGATTATTTTTTTTTCAACTTTTATTAGATATGTTCTTCATTTACATTTCAAGTGTTATCCAGAAAGTTCCCTATATCCTCCCCCCTCCCGGCCCTGCTACCCTACCCACCCGCTCCCACCCCCTGGCCCCGGGAGATTATTATTAATAGTGTTAGAGATTGATGCTTGCTGATGGCGTGGTCTCTAGTTGGGTTGCTTATTGGATTGCCATTCCTTCAGTCTCTGCTCTACCCCAAGTGCCTGCATTTTTTTGTAGACAAGACAGATATTGGGTTGAAGATTTTGAGGGAGGGTTGGTGTCTCTATTGCTCAACTCAAGTTCCTGCCTGGCTACAGGAGGTGGCCTCTTCAGGTTCCATATCCCAAATGTAGGGAGTCACAGCTAAGGTCACCTCCATTAATTCTTGGACTTCTTCTGTATCCTTGTCCTCTATATCACACTGGAGATGCCCCTCACCTCACCTCCTTACCCCATTGATTGCAGATTTCCATTCATTTTCATGGCCATCTAGCCATCTCTCCTGTCATTCCCCACACCTAAGAGTTCTCTGGTAGAATTTACATATACCATCATATCATCTGCAAATAGTGATACCTTGATTTCTTCTTTTCTAATTTGTACCCCTTTGATTTCATTTTGTTGTTTATTGCTCTAGCCAAAATTTCAAGTACTGTATTGAATAGATAGGGAGAGAGCAAGCAGCCTTGTCTTGTTCCTGATTTTAGTGGGATTGTTTCAAGTTGACTATTGGGTTTCTGTATATTGCTTTTAACAGTAAACATAATAAACATAATATAGGTATGTACATTGAATTCCTGATCTTCCCAAGACATGTAGCATGAGGGATCATGAGATTCTGTTGAAGGCTTATTTTTTTTCAGCATCTAATGAGATGATCATGTTTTTTTATTTTTCTTCAAGTTTGTTTATATAATGGATTGTGTGAAATAAAACCATGCCAGGAAGCTAAGTAGGTAGAACAGGTTGAGACCTTGGAGACTCGGTGGGCACGCAACTCCTCATTCTCTGACAGACTCCTAGCCTGGAATAGGTGCCATGTTCCTCAATTAAAGAAACTTGTCCTGTAGTCACATAGGCCCAAAACAGAGTTCTCATTGTTAATGAAGTACCCGTAGGCCCTGAGGGCTTAGCCAATAAGCTTTCTTTCCCAGACATTCCTCCCTGCAACAAGTATTTGATCTCAGGTTAGACCCTGAGAAAGGGTTTATGCATCCATTTTCTACCATGAACATCTAATATTCTATACATTTAAACATGGACTGTTGCTTTCATCAAGACCAATTATGAGGAACCAGAAGAAGGCCTTTGTCTACAGACCTGAAGCCCATTCTCCTATACAAGACATCTCTGCTCTTCCAGAGTGCCTCTAATAAGCTAAGGACAATCACCTACCTCTGTGTCAAATCGGAGCTCCCTTTTTCTCAGTGCCATGCTAGAGACTGTCCCCAGTCTAAGCCCCCAAACTCCATTATCAGCTCTTCTGTGACTCCCAGAAGTGTCTGGATATCCATGATTTTGAGAATCCAATAGTTCCACTCTCTTTACAGGCCCAGGAACACCCAAAACATTTCTGGCTTTACCACATCTCAAACTATGCTTTCCCAGCATGCTTGTTTGGTATCTTGGTGCTTGCCCCCAGTGGCATGGGGTAAGCTCAGTCCAACTCGCTGCATCCAGCCTCCCCAAGAAGCCATGCCCAGTGGCAGGGCAGATATGGCTCACAACAGAATATATTGGTAGAACCAACCTTGCATCTCTGGATGAAGCCTACTTTATCATGGTGAATAATGGTTTTGATATGTTCATGGATTCCTTTTGCTAGTATTTAATTGACTATTTTTGCATCAATGTTGAGAAGAGAAATTGGTATGAAGTTCCCATTCTTTGTTGAGTCTTTGTGTGGTTTAGGTGTCAGGGTGATTGTGGCTTCATAAAATGAGTTTAGCAGGGTTTCTTCTTTTTATATTTTGTGGAACAATTTGGGGAATACTGGTATAGGTTCTTCTTTGAAAGTCTGCTAGAATTCTGCACTAAAACCATCTGGCCCTGGGCTATTATGGATTGAGAGGTTTTAATGACTGCTACTCTTTCCTTGGGGATATGAAATTGTTAAGATAGTTTACCTGATCTTGATTTGAATTTGATACATGGTATATATAATACATTTCATTCAGATTTTTCAGTTTTTCTTAGTATAGGTTTTTAAAGAAAGACCTAGTAATATTTTTAATAAAAATTTAACCCCTTTTATGGAAGAGACAGTAAACTAAGTTATTTTCCTAATATGTTTTAGCTCCATAATTTCTTTGTAACTTGGTGTCTCTCTTGTGTGTTGTTGCAGGGAACAAATGTAATAACATCACTGTCATCAGTGCTGCGTGATAGCAAGGAGTTCCCCAACCCAGAGAAGTTTGATCCTGGCCACTTTCTAGATGGAAATGGAAAGTTTAAGAAAAGTGACTACTTCATACCTTTCTCAACAGGTAATGCAAACTCATTTTCATGTGTCTGATTTACAGTTTCAGTTGGTGTCATAAAACACAATGACCAAAAGCAATTCGAAGACAAAATTTCATCTTGAAATTTGTACTCTAACATCAGGAAAGTCTAAACAGAAATTCAAGACAGGTACCTGGAGTCTAGAAATGATGTAGAGGCCATAGAGGTGTGTTGCTAACAAGTTTCCTTCAGCCTGCTTTCTAAAGAAACCCAGGACCACCCACTGAGAAGTGTCACTACTCTCAGTGAGCAAGGTCCTTCCAAATCAATCATCAATCAAAAATATAGACACACAGGCTTGCCTAAGGCTAATCTGTCCAGGCATTTTTATGAATGAGGTTCCCTGTTTCTAAATAACACTAGCTTTGGTCAAGTTGACATAAAATTAGCCAGGATAAACTGGCCAAAAGGCAGGTACTTTGTGACTGTGTTGGAACTTACATGGTGACTGCCATAAGGTTTGTAAATTTGTAATTTATGCATAATCAGGAGCATATTTCAAGTGCCCAGGCATTGCCCTTGTTGAAACATGTTCCCTGTCAAAAGAAAAAAAAAGTGAGACCTTAGTTTTCACAATCATTTATGACAATTTGAGAAAACAAGACTTTATGCTATTTGTATTCTGCCTCACCTATATCACAAAGACACAAAGTAGTCGCTAATGACTTCTTCTGGAAATTAAACTTCATTTAGGCTTTATTCACTTATCATGAATTTGGAGATTGCCATATTTTAGCTTCTTTATTTTTGGTGCTCCTTCCTCACCTCCTGGGTTGCTTAAGCTGAAAAAAAAGTTTCTAAAAACACAGAGAAACTCCAAAAATCAAGCTCATATGAAAAACAGATGAGTAAACATAGTGATACAGTTGTACTAGTGCAGTAAGAGAGAATGGCACATCACTATCCCAGGGAACTGTGAAGAATCATCACATTCTTTTTCTAAATTTTTGTACTGGTTATTTTATATATTTACATTTCAAATATTATCTCCCTTCCAGTTATCCCCTCTGCAAACCCCCTAAAATTTCCACCTCCCCAGTTTCTATAAAGGAGCTCCTGCACCCACCTACCCATTAGTGTTAGAGTTCAGGAACAAAAAATGCAGAATATTTAAAAGTATGTATTATTATGAATGTTTCTAAATTGTATCCAATGTTTTAAACAAGTTCACCGGGACTTTACCCCTCCAGTCTTCCCATAAGCCCCAGCACCAATCTCTCTCCCAATTTCATTTACCCACTGAGTCCTCTATATGCTGCTACTGTGTATATGAGTATAGAGACATCCACTACAACTTTGGTAACCTATCAGAGGACACATCTACGATTAAATTAGCTCTCCTTCTCTCGATAGCCATCAGTTGCCAATAGCTCCTCAGTTCAGATAAGTCATTATGAGCAAGTACCTTGAACTTGCTAGAATGGGCCATTTGTACAAAAATAAGAATGGGTTTGAAGACATGACTCAGCAGTTAGGATAACTTGCTTCTCTTATAAAGGACCTGAGTTGAATGCTCTGCAACCATATTCTATAGCTTTCTCTATTTCCTTAAGACTGCATGCTCTTTTCGAAATAAATATGACCCACTTTTGTCAACTAGCCTGATATGGTATCTTCTCAGTCATTCGTCCATCTAACCATACATATAATAACTCAATAATCATTCTAAACTTCCAATATTAGTTAAGAGCTCTGTGTGTCTCAGGCTCTAACTTGTGAATAAGGCATAGTTACCTCTTTGACATTTTTAAACAGGGAAACGGATATGTGCAGGAGAAGGCCTGGCACGCATGGAGCTGTTCCTGTTCCTAACCAGCATTTTACAGAACTTCAACCTGAAACCTCTGGTTCACCCAAAGGACATAGATATAACCCCAATGCTCGTTGGATTTGCCTCAGTGCCTCCTGATTTCCAGCTCTGCTTCATTCCTTCATGAAAATTAAATGCCTGGATCCAGCTGGGACATCTTCTGTGTTCACTCTGAAGCTTTAATTCACTGCTTTCCACACTGGACATACTGCTTTTTATCCATTTCTTTTGCCTCCTCATAATTTCATAAGCTTCTATGAACATATGTTTACCTATTTGCAGATCCTGCACAAATATTTCTGACAGTTCCTATTTTCTAAAACACTGTTACCATATATGCTGTGATGATATGTACCTGATCCCAAGTTAAATATACTCTCATTATAAAATTGAAATTACTATTGTAGGGTAATTCACAGTCACTTCTCTTCTGCGTTTTCTTAATAAAAAAATTGTTTTGGTATACCTATTTTCAGACTTCCAGTTCAAGTAATAAATGAAAGAAAATGGATTTCTAATACATCATTTTGGTGCACTTATGAGACATATAGAGGATGTAATAAGAGAATGCCAGAGAAAACAACTTGATATACCTGCCACATCCTTCTTCCAAAAAGTTGTACTGGATTATGCATCCTATTTTTGAAAAAATACTTTGGACAGCCACATGCACACCATATTTAACATGCTCCACTATGACATCTGAGACCAGCATAGTACTACAGTAAGGAAAAATCTACTCTACCATACAACTGCACCTCACCATGTAGACACTGTGGGGAAAAGTCACAAGGAAGAACACATAACTGCAGGGTGGTGAGCATGGCTTACTTTACTTTTACCTGGAAGGTAAACATTCTAAATGTGATTTTCCCCATTATCAGCTTAGAACCAAGCATGCTATTGCAAACCATTTGCTTGGTGTGCCTCTCTTATCTTTCATCAAGGATAATCATCCAAGGAAGTCATCTCCATTATTTCTAGTTGCTACTTTCCCATACCACTGCATTGAAAGTTACTAAATGAAAAATAATGTCACTCAGGATCCCTTTCTGTGTCAGTCCCAAAGGAGCCACTTTGCCTGTTCTCACTTAGCCATTATGTTACCACCTAATGTAAGCATATGACTGCACATACATACATTCACAGACATAAATTCAGACAAGATATGGAACTGATACACAGATAGTTGTTATGCAGAATGTGAGTGTTTACACTCTAAATAATTATATTTTGTAGAATTAGCAAGTAATAAGTTTAAAGTCATGCTTAAAAGGCCCTCCCACAATTACAAATATGGATTCAATAATTATATATTTAAATTTACTTCAAACTGATACATAAAGAATTAAAATCAGATTTGCTATACCTATATTACTATTACCAACTGACCATACACAAACACAACTGGACAAAAGAATATTAAATCAAGGTACTTTGAACTCAATATAAAAGCCAACAACAAAGGGAACATTCCCAAGTACTAAAAGTTAGGTGGGATAACACAGGATGGTACATTTACCTTAACACTAGAACCACTTCCACTTTTAGTCTACGTCTATTGTCCAGCAGGCCCTGGCAGCTATTGTTTCTTTTTCATTGGCATTTAAAGTTTTAAAAAATGTGATCTATTTCTGGGGCTCTTTGTTACACTTTTCTGATCATTGAGCATATCTTTTAAAGTGTAATTAAATCTTTCTATAACTGTTTGTCCTAAAGGATTGTGAGGTATTGCTGTAATGTGTTTTATGTGATAATATGCAAAAAAAACTGTTTCATTTTACTAGAAAAATATACTACAGCATTCTCAGTCTTAATTTGCACAGGTGTTCTTATCATACACACAAGTTCTAATAAATGTATAATTACAGAATCATCCTTTTTAGAACTTAAAGCAGTTGCCATTGGATTACTGAATATTTGTCTATGGTATGATGCATGTACTTTAATTTTCTAAACTCTGCAAAATGAAACTGTTCATTTATCAAATTTTATTTCTTTGGGTAACTTTTGAGATACTTCCTACAGGTAATGGAGTTTGCTTATACAAAGAACGACTAGGTCATTTTCTGTTGCAGTAAATCTCCATCCACAATCAGCATACAACTCAGTCACAATGTTTATAAGCTGTATGCCTAGCTTGGGAAGATCTACCACTACACTAATATATTCCCGAGCTATGAGATGTCTTGTTACTTGTGGATTCTTCGGGCCATGTTGTTCTCCTCTATCATCCTTCCACCTCTCTTCCTCCACTTTCTAAAACCTCCAGACCTATCTTCTCCTTCCACTGCCCAATCATGTGCTCTATCCTTTGTTTGACCCATTAAAATGGGGAGAAGATACACATGAAATCATCTGAGTACACATAGTAATCAGAACAACAACTGCACTAAATAAAGATAGAATATTAAAAGCAGTAAGAAAAAAAGGTCAAGTAACATATAAAGGCAGTCCTATTAGAATTACACCACACTTCTCAACAGAGACTATGAAAGCCATAAGATCCTGGACAGATATTATATAGACCCTAAGAGAACACAAATGCCAGCCCAGGTAACTATATCCAGCAAAACTCTCAATTACCATAGATGGAGAAATCAAAATATTCCATGATAAAACCAAATTCACACAATATCTTTCCACAAATCCAGCCCTTCAAAAGATAATAGAGGGAAACTGCAACGCGCCTCCCTCGACCAGCAAGAAAGAGGAAGAGGGGAGGGTGGCGTAGTGGTTGCAGATTGGTGCACCAAGATACACCTCATTAGCATGTGGCCCGTTCATTGGTGCCACAAGCCACACCTCATTAGCATATTGCCCATTTGGGAGGGGCTATTGCTTGAGGAGGGCCTGAAGAGAGCTGCGCATGCACGCTAGGCTCTCCTCCCTGGCAGCCTATGGGTCCCTCGCCATCTTGTAATGGTGGGGAGCCGGAGACTCCCGGAGCTGGAGGCTGCCAGAGCTGGAGGCAGCCAGAGCCGGAGGCTGCCGGAGCCGGAGGCTGCCCGAGCCGGAGGCTTGCCGAAGCCCGGGAGGCTTGCCGGAGCCCGGGAGGCTTTGCCGGTCAGAGATCAGAGATCGGGCAGCGTTTCGCCTCTCAGAGTTCAGGCAGCGATTTCGCCAGTCAGAGCTCAGGCGGCGTTTTGCCGCCGCTCAGAGCTGCCAGCTTCCAACAGGAAACCACCAACACATGGATGGAAACTACACACTAGAAAAAACAAAAAAGTAATCCTTTAACAATCCTAAAAGAAGATAGCCCCAAGAACAGAATCCCAAATTTAACAACAAAAATAGCACTCATTGGTAAGTGGATATTAGCCCAGAAACTTAGAATACCCAACATACAATTTGCAGAACACAAGAAAATCATGTAGGAAGACCAGTGTGTGTATACTTCATTCCTCCTTTGCATAGGAAACAAAATACGCATGAAAGGAGTTACAGAAACAAAGTTTGGAGCTAAGACAAAAGGACTATTCATAGACTATCCCCACCAGGGATCCATCCCATAATCAGTCAACAAACTCAGACACTATTGCATAGGACAGCAAGAGTTTGCTGAAGGGACCCAGATATAGCTGTCTTATATGAGGCTATGCCAGCACCTGGCAAATACAGAAATGGATGCTCACAGTCATCTATAGAATGGAAAACAGGGCTCCCAATGGAGAAGCTAGAGAAAGTACCACAGGAGCTGAAGGAGTCTGCAACTTTATAAGAAGAACAACAATATGAACTAACCAGAACCCCCAGAGCACATATGTCTAGCTGCATATGTAGCAGAAGATTGCCTAGTCGGCCATCATTGGGAAGAGAAGCCCCTTGGAATTGTAAACTTTACATGGCCCAAAACAGGGGAACACCAGGTCCAAGAAGTGCGAGTGGGTGGGCAGGGGAGAAGGACAGGAGGGGGAAGAGGGGACTTTCAAGACAGCATTTGAAATGTAAATTAAGAAAATATCTAGGGAACTTGTGAGAGAGCCATATTGGGTCCCAGGTCGCTCAGACCCAGCCTGCGCAGGTCAGCTCCCAGACCCCAAAGGGTAGCTCAGACCCAGTCGGCGCAGGACAGCTCACGGACTGCAAAAGGTGAGAGAACAAACAGTTGAGCAGTGCACCTTCTGCGACAGACCCAGCTTGGGGCTCTAGACATCCAGGCCCCCGCCTGAGGAGAGTTCTCCCTCCACCTGGGAGGGCTTTCCCTGCCAGAACTTGTGAGAGAGCCACATTAGGTCCCAGGTTGCTCAGAAACCAGTCTGTTCAGGTAAGCTCAGGGACTACAAAGGGTCCCATAGAGACCAGTCTGTGCAGGTGAGTGTGCAGACCACAGAGGCAACACATCTTCTAGGACAGGCCCTATATAAGGTTTTCAACATCACCTAAGAGGCAGATCTGAACACCAAAACTCTTTGGACCCTCCCTGCAAGAGGACAGCTCGCCTGCTGAGACTACTCTGACCACTGAGATTCAGTAGAGAGCTGTGCTCCCAGGTCTGCTGACAGAGGCCAACAGAATCACAGGAGGAACAAGCTCCAACCAGAGACAACTATAACAACCAACTCCAGAGATTACCAGATGCCGAAAGGCAAATGTAAGAATCTTAATAACAGGTCTGCAGCCAGGAGATAGACAGGGCGGCAGTGGACCCCTTCCCTTCCGGTCCACACCGCCCCAGCGCAGGGCGCAAGGCCTGGGTGCTGCGCACCCACCCAGGTTTCCAGCTGGACTCTCCTAGCGATCACGGGACCACTGTCCAATCTCGTGGGACCTGAGTCTGCAGCCAGGAGATAGACAGGGCGGCAGCGGACTCCTTCCCTTCCGGTCCACACAGCCCCAGCACAGAGCGCAAGGCCTGGGTGCTGCACACCCACCCAGGTTTCCAGCAGGACTCTCCTAGCGATCTCGGGTCCACTGGTAAGAGGAACACACATCTGTTCCAGTCCAATCTCGTGGGACCGGAGTCTGCAGCCACGAGATAGGCAGGCGGGCAGTGGACCCCTTCCCTTCCTGGTCCACTCCGCTCCAGCGCAGGGCGCAAGACCCGGGAGCTGAGGACCCACCCAGGTTTCCAGCGGGACTCTCCTAGCGATCTAGGGACCACTGAGATCTCGGGAACACTGGTGAGAGGAACACACATCTGTTCCAATCCAATCTCGTGGGACTTGAGTCTATACCCGGGAGACAGACAGTCCAATCACACGGGACCTGAGTCTGCAGCCAGGAGACAGACAGGTGAGCAGTGGACCCCTTCCCTTCCGGTCCACACTGCTCCAGCACAGGGCGCAAGGCCCGGGGGCTGCGGACCCACCCAGGTTTCAAGAGGGACTCTCCTAGAGATCTCGGGAACACTGAGATCTCGGGAACACTGGTCAGAGGAACACACATCTGTTCCAGTCCAATATCATGGGACCTGAGCCTGCAGCCGGGAGATAGGCAGGGCGGCAGCGGACCCCTTCCCTTCTGGCCCACACTGCTCCAGCACCAGGCACAGGAGACACCAGCCAGGAGACTGATAAAGGCCCAGAGCAGGACAGACTCTTCCTTCAGGTCCAGCTCAGTGCACCCCACACCAGCTCAGGGCTTGGGCACAGGCTCTGTGCACTCTCCCTGAGGCCCCTTTGGGACTCCCCAGGCTTTCGTGGGACCACAGGTGAGCAGCTGAACTGAGCATCTGTTCAGGCCCAATTGCAAGTAACCTGAGACACCAGCGGGAGATTGATAAAGGCCCAGGACAGGACAGACGCTCCCTTCTGGTCTGCACCAACACCAGGTCTCCTTGGGCAGGGATGGCAGGAGGTAAACGTAAGAACAGAAGAAAACAGAATCCAAGGGTACTTGGCATCACCAGATCCAAACTCACCCACCACTTCAAGTCCTAGATACAACAGCACACCAGAAAAGCAGGACATGGATATAAAGTCACTCCTCATGATGATGATGGAGGACTATAAGAAGGAAATACAGGAACAGATAAATACACAGATAAACAACTAGAAGCATTTAAAGAAGAAATACAAAGAGAGTTACAGGAAAACAATACCAAACAGGTGATGGAATGGAACAAAACCATCCAGGACCCAAAAATGGAAATAGAAACAATTAAGAAAAACCAAAAGGAGATAACCTTGGAGATAGAAACCATAGGAAAAAAATCAGGAACCATAGATATGTGCATCAGCAACAGAATGCAAGAGATGGAAGAGAGAATCTCAGGCACAGAAGATTCAATAGGGAGCATAGAAAAGACAATCAAAGAAAATGCTAAATGCAAAAAGATTATAACACAAAATATCCAGGAAATCCAGCACACAATGAGAAGACCAAACTTAAGGATAATAGGAGTAGATGAGAAGGAAGACTATCAAACTAAAAGAACAAGCAAATATCTTCAACAAAATAATAGAAGAAAACTTTCCATACCTAAAGAATGAGATACCCATAAACATACAAGAAGCCTACAGAACTCCAAATAGGCAGGACCAGAAAAGAAATTCCTCCTGACACATAATAATCAGAACAACAAATGCACTAAATAAAGACAGAATATTAAAGGCAGCAAGGGTAAAAGGTCAAGTAACATATAAGGGCAGGCCTATCAGAATTACTCCAGACTTCTCACCAGAGACTATGAAAGCCAGAAGATCATGGACAGAGATTATACAGACACTAAGAGAACACAAGTGCCCGCCCAGGCTACTATACCCAGCAAAACTCTCATTTACCATAGACGGAGAAACCAAAGTATTCCACGACAAATTCAAATTCACACAATATCTTTCCACGAATCCAGCCCTTCAAAGGATAATAACAGAAAAACACCAATTCAAGGACGGAAACTCTGCCCTAGAGAAAGCAAGAAAGTAATCCTTCAACAAACTTAAAAGAAGACAGCCACAAAAACAGAATCCCAACTCTAAAAACAAAAATGACAAGAAGCAACAATTACTGTTCCTTAATATCGCTTAATATCAATGGCCTCAATTCTCCGATAAAGAGACATAGACTATCAGACTGGCTACACAAACAGGACCTGACATTTTGCTGTCTACAAGAAACACACCTCAGGAAAAACGACAGACACTACCTCAGAGTGAAAGGCTGGAAAACAATATTCCAAGCAAACGGCCCGAAGAAAAAAGCTGGGGTAGCCATTCTAATATCGAATAAAATAGACTTTCAACACAAAATTATCAAAAGAGACAAAAAGGGGCACTTCATACTCATCAAAGGCAAAATCTTCCAAGAGGAACTTTCAATTCTGAATATCTATGCTCCAAATGCAAGGGCAGCCACTTTCATTAAAGAAACTTTAGTAAACCTTAAAACGCACATTGCATCTCACACAATAATAGTGGGAGACTTCAACACCCCACTCTCATCAAGGGACAGATCCTGGAAACAGAAACTAAACAGAGATTCAGTCGAGCTAACGGAAGCTATGAAACAAATGGACTTAACAGATATTTACAGAATATTTCATCCTAAAACAAAAGGATATAACTTTTTCTTAGCACCTCAGGGCACCTTCTCCAAAATTGATCACATAATTGGCCACAAAACAGCCCTCAACAGATTCAAAAATACTGAAATTGTCCCATGCATTCTATCAGATCACCATGGACTAAGGCTGCTTTTCAATAACAATATAAATAGCAGAACACCATCATTCACATGGAAACTGAACAACACTCTACTCAATGATACTTTGGTCAAGGAAGGAATAAAGAAAGAAATTAAAGTCTTTCTAGAGTTTAATGAAAATGAAGCCACAACATACCCAAACTTATGGGACACAATGAAAGCATTCCTGAGAGGTAAATTCATAGCTCTGAGTTCCTACAAAAAAAAAAAAATGGAGAGAGCTTACACCAATAGCTTGGCAGCACATCTACAAGCTCTAGAACAAATGGAAGCAAAGTCACCTAAGAGGAGTAGACGGCAGGAAATAATCAAACTCAGGGGTGAAATCAACCATGTGGAAACAAAAAGAACTATCCAAAGAATCAATCAAACCAGGATCTGGTTCTTTGAAAAAGTCAACAA
>LR754918.1:0-13465 GCA_902729485.2 Mus minutoides | reverse complement strand
GGTTTCTGGGCTAATATCCACATATCAGTGAGTACATGTTATGTGAGTTCTTTTGTGAATGGGTTACTTCACTCAGGATGATGGCCTCCAGATCCATCCATTTGCCTAGGAATTTCATATATTTATTGTTTTTAATAGCTGAGTAGTATTCCATTGTGTAAATATACCAAATTTTTGTATCCATTCCTCTGTTGAGGGATATCTGGGTTCTTTCCAGTTTCTGGCTATTATGAATAAGGCTGCTATGAACATAGTGGAACATGTGTCCTTGTTACCAGATGGAATATCTTCTGGATATATGCCCAGTAGAGGTATTGCAGGATCTTCAGGTAGTACTATGTCCAATTTTCTGACCAACCGCCAGACTGATTTCCAGAGTGGTTGAATCAGCTTGCATTCGGTGGGGCAGTTTCTAATGGCAGGGCCATTCCTGACTATCTTTCTGAAGTCTGGGTTTTTAGGCCTAATCTCATGAACTGACAAGTTGAAGCCTGTCATGGAGTCAGCCAGTCTCATCCACCCTTACAATGTAAGCTAAAGAATTTATCCTGAAGGAGTTGGGGAAGAATATGGGATGAATTTTCAAAATGAAAGGTGTGCACTTACTGTGAGACTGGCTGACCCTCCTCTGAAGTGGGAAGGTCATTACCAGTTCCTTGGACCTCCGCTATTTCAAAAGCAGTTGGCTCAAGTTCATAGAGACACAGGCCATCCTGATAAATTCCCTTATATCGAGCAATGGTTGACACTTGTTCAAATCCCATCCTTTTGGCTTAAGTTTTGTGCTTCTAAAGATTATCCTGCAAAATCTTGAGATCACCAGCCTCCCACTGCCTGTCTTGCACCCTTCAGAGGGCAAGAACCCTCTGCTAGTTTCCCTTCCTCCTTCCTATAACCCACATTCATCTCTCTCCTCCTTGTCTTCCTGCATCTCTTCCATATTCATCCTCCTTCCTCCAACATCAGAACCCTCTGTACTGTCCCATCCTTTCTTACCCCTATTCTAAATTCTTTCACTTCCCCTTAGAAATCTATACCCCTTGTTTCCAATCCCCTCTCCCTCCCATGATTATCTCAATCCCTCCTGGAGATATGCAGTTTTCCCCAACTTCTTCCATTTCCTTCATGTCCCTTGGTTTTCTGCTTAAGAGCTAGTCATTCTCTGGACCTGACGCAGGTTCAAGCCTGTGTTTTTCCACATTGGCACTACCCACTACTTCCTGGGAAGGACAGTGACTTGGACTATGGGGTTGCCCTTTCCTGATCTAAGGTCCTTTTCTACTTGTGATCTGTCTACCTGTTATACCCTTTTTATGATAAGCCCTGAACACCAAGCCTGCTCCTGTCCTCTGTCCTGCTCAGTCTTCCACCTGGGATGGTTCCAGAAGCTCCTTTTGATAACATTCCTTCAGAGGAAAGGGCTCACTCACATTGAAGCAGGGGCAAGGAAGGCTTTTTCTGGCCTCATCAATTGGTATGGATGCTGAAAATCTACTTGGTTTTGAGGCAACTATCCCATCGAAGCACCCTGATTGTGAGCCCAATATGTATGCTGGTTCCCAGGCCCAGGACATTTTTACTGGTACATGATGCCTGGAATTCTTGGTGCAGTTTGAAAACTCAGATTTTCCTAAGACTCCTATGGTTCTTTAGGGCCCATAAGAGTTTCCAGGGGCACATCTCAAGTAGTTACAGGAAGCTTTCCAAATGTATCCCCTTTCGACTCACTGGACCCAGAAAACGCAGGGCATTAATTCTGGCTTTTATCCACAATCATTCCCAGATATATATGGTAAAGCTCCAAGAGCTAGAAGAATTTGCAGAGATGAATAGCTCCCAGCTCATCAAATGTCCCAGAAGTTTGTTTCTGTTTTTTTTTCCCAGTAACCAACCCTGAAAACAAAAACAAACTGCCTCCCAGTGAGGTCTGCCTTACTTCTTTGCCTGCATTCCTACTGCTGTCTCCTGACCATCTTTTGATTCTTTGTGACCAATCATGGTGTCCTGGTGGGGTCACTCACACATCTAATACATCTAAGCTTCCACTGTCCATCTTACCTTCTGTTCAGGGACAGAACAGGAGTGGTACTTGCATTAAGTCACCAGAATTCCATTTTTGACCTGGATTGTCTCTGAGTTTCTAGATGGAAGCTGGGAATTAGGCTAGTTTTAGTAGAATTCAATACTGTCAGCCAGATATAATTGTCAGGGCTGGACTCAGGTTGAGTTATCTACACTGTACATATACCCCTGTTTCCCTAATCCTATATACAACAAGAGCAGGGACTGTGCCAGCACCCACAGCCATATGTTTGGAGCCTAGAATCGTGAGCTTTGGACTTTAGCACTTGGAACAAACCATTCCATATGCCTGATTACATTCTACACGTTTACTTCTGCTGTGTGCCCACAGAATGTTACTCCCAGAACAACATTCCCGAAAATTTTTGAGAAAGTGGAATGTTGTATGTCACGATCCTACAAACAGAACAATTGNCCTGACTCAGGTTCAAGCCTGTGTTTTTCCACATTGGCACTACCCACTACTTCCTGTGAAGGACAGTGACTTGGACTATGGGGTTGCCCTTTCCTGATCTAAGGTCCTTTTCTACTTGTGATCTGTCTACCTGTTATACCCTTATTCTGATAAGCCCTGAACACCAAGCCTGCTCCTGACCTCTGTCCTCCCTGCTCAGTCTTCCACCTGGGATGGTTCCAGAAGATCCTTTTGATAACATTCCTTCAGAGGGAAGGGCTCACTCACATTGAAGCAGGGGCAAGGAAGGCTTTTTCTGGCCTCATCAATTGGTATGGATGCTGAAAATCTACTTGGTTTTGAGGCAACTATCCCATCTAAGCACCCTGATTGTGACCCCAATATGTATGCTGGTTCCCAGGCCCTGGACATTTTTTACTGGTACATGATGACTGGAATTCATGGTGCAGTTTGAAAACTGATAAATTTTCCTAAGACTACTACGGTTCTTTATGGCCCATAAGAGTTTCCAGGGGCACATCTCAAGTAGTTACAGGAAGCTTTCCAAATGTATCCCCTTTCGACTCACTGGACCCAGAAAACGCAGGGCATTAAGTCTGGCTTTTATCCACAATCATTCCCAGATATGTATGGTAAAGCTCCAAGAGCTAGAAGATTTTGCAGAGATGAATAGCTCCCAGCTCATCAAATGTCCCAGAAGTTTGTTTCTGTTTTTTTTTTTTTTTTTCCCAGTAACCAACACTGAAAACAAAAACAAACTGCCTCCCAGTGAGGTCTGCCTTACTTCTTTGCCTGCATTCTTACTTCTGTCTCCTGACCATCTTTTGATTCTTTGTGACCAATCATGGTGTCCTGGTGGGGTCACTCACACATCTAATACATCTAAGCTTCCACTGTCCATCTTACCTTCTGCTCAGGGACAGAACAGGAGTGGTACTTGCATTAAGTCACCAGAATTCCATTTTTGACCTGGATTGTCTCTGAGTTTCTAGATGGAAGCTGGGAATTAGGCTAGTTTTAGTAGAATTCAATATTGTCAGCCAGATATAATTGTCAGGGCTGGACTCAGGTTGAGTTATCTATACTGTACNTTTTCTGCACACCTGCTGGGAGGAGCACAAGAAGCACTCAGAGTTCTCCAAGAAGTGCTCAGAGAGGATTCAAGACTATGTCTGCTAAAGATAAGGGGAAATTTGAAGATTTGTCCAAGGCTGACAAGGCTCGTTATGAAAGAGAAATGTAAACCTACACCCTCACAAAGTGGAGACTAAAAAGAAGTCCAAGGACCTCAAAGCACCCAATAGACCTACTTCGGGCTTCTTCTTGTTCTGTTCTGAGTACCACCCCAAAATCAAATGTGAGCATCCTGGCTTATGCATTGGTGATGTTGCAAAGAAACTAGGAGAAATGTGGAACACTGCAGCAGATGACAAGCAGCCCTATGAGAAGATGGCTGCCAAACTGAAGGAGAAGTATGTGAAGAATATTGCTGCCTACAGAGCTAAGGGGAAACCTGATGCAGCCAAAGGGTCTGGTCAAGGCTGAAAAAAGGAAGAAAAGGAAGAGGAAGATGATGAGGAAGATGAAGAGGATAAGGAAGATGAAGAAGCAGATGATGAATAAGGTGGTTCTAGTTCATTTCTTCTTTTCTATAAAGCATTTAATCCCCCTGTACACAACTCACTCCTTTTAAAGAAAAATCTAGAAATGTAAGGCTGTATAAGATTTGTGTTTCAACTGTACAGTGTCTTTTTTTGTATACTTAACACACTACTGAGTGCATCTTTAGACAGCACTTTCCTGGTGGTATTTTCAATAGCCAGTAACCTTGCCTGGTACAGTCTGGGGTTGTAAATTGGCATGAAAATTTAAAGCAGGTTCTTGTTGGTGCACAGCTGAAATTAGTTTTATCTGCGGACAGTAGTTTGGTTTTTGTTTCTGTATTTTTCCTTTGGTTTTATTTTTGTTTGGTTTTTTTTTTTTTTTTCTTCTTCAGTTGTCTCTGATGCAGCATATATGAAGATAATTGTTGTTCTGATAACTGAATCCCACTCTGTAATCACAATAAAAAATTGCAGCTACTTCGTTGACATTCTGAATGCTTCTAAGTAAATGAATTATTTTATATTAAAAAACACTAGAAAATCCAAAATTCCAATCAGTAAATTTGATCATTTTGAAAATTTCTGATAAGGATCTCAAATATCAGGTTATAGTTTATTTATTATGACTAACAGCATGAATAAAAATATTCAAATTCTCTGTATTATGAGATTGTTTTCAAATTATATCAAACAAAACCTACATTTCAGTCCGTTTTTATCACAGGATCATGCTGTGTAGTCCACCTAGTCTGCAACTTCCCATCTTTCACTCTCAAGGTTCCCCGGAACTGATAGTATTTGCCTATGCTACTGTATCCATTGAAATATTAAGTAAATTTAACTAACAAGTTATTTTTTGTCTAGTATTCAAGGTGTGCTCTTAAGTGTGGAGAGACTTTTAAAAAATAGTACAGGAGAGCTCACCCCTTTCAAAGGAAAATATGTAAACAAAATAAAATTTTCAAATGCTCCATAACTGGAATAGAAATAAATCTACTTTTAGTTATAGTGTAGAAAATGGGGTCATTTTAGCTAGGATGGTAAAATAATAATGTTTCAAAAATAGAGGAATTAAAAATATTCTAGGGGCCAGGCATGGTGGCGCACACCTTTAATCCCAGCACTCGGGAGGCAAAGGCAGGTGGATTTCTGAGTTCGAGGCCAGCCTGGTCTACAAAGTGAGTTCCAGGACAGCCAGGGCTATACAGAGAAACCCTGTCTCGAAAAACCAAAAAGAAAAAAAAAATATTCTAGGGAACAAACATAACCAATGAATGGAAGGAAGTACATAGCCTGTGGTATAAAGCAACTATATAGAGAGGATGATGTTGATGAGCAGATACAGTAAGTGGAAGGGATCTAGTAGAATAGGGAGTTGTACTTTAAATTTGCAGAAAAGAAAACAACAGCTTAGATAGCTTATTTGGCAGAAATATGGGACCAATTCTCTGCTGAATATTTAAATGGTTTTTTAAACTAAACTACTCTTTTGTGCACTTTAGATATAGGACTGAGAGGACCCAAGGTGGATCTGACCTAAAGGCTCCTCACTGGGAACTAGCTTTCATGGTGGCAGGAAAGTTGCCAAAAGAGGGAGGCAACCAGTAGTCGTATTCAACTACAGAGAATATGAACCACAACAACTGCTAGCAAGGCATAACAACCCTAAAGCTGCAGCAGTGGCANGGACACATTGGCAGTAAACCAAAAACTCTCTAATTGGACTTCAGACCTGCTCTTTGATGTTTTTGGAAATGAATCGTTTTTGAAAGTGTCTTATAGGCAATCCTACAAATGTGTAACAATTAAAACATATTTTGTCATTTATTTATATGGGCATGTATATGTGCACACACATGCATATGGGTGTTCATGAATGCCAGCAGAGGGTGTCCTATCTCCTGAAGCTGGAGTCATGAGCCAATTGAAATGTGAGCTGGCAAGCAAGTTCCAGTTCTCTGAAAGAGCAGCAAGCAATCTTAACTGCTGAGCCACCTCTGCAGCCCCTGCCTGAATCTACAAATTTTAACCCTCACCTTTTGTGTTCTGGACTCACTTTTTTTAACATGATAAAATCATTTTGGCTGTGGTAGTTACTCTAAAATCTATCATGTCAGAAAATATTTCTATAATACATTTGGAAACAAAAGTATTGGACAACCTCAACAAAGCACTTCCTTATTTAATAAATTCTAGGCATACAAGTTCAAATAATTATGTTAAAAAGTTAACATCCTATACATTTGATGCATATGCACATTTCTGATAGAAAGTCTCGTTTCCCATTTGAATAATTCCTCACCAAAACTGTGAAGAGACCTGCCAATTTGCTTATCACTTCAGTCACAGTCAATTAATGCAGAATAGAAAGTAGTTAAAATGTTGTAATGTATGAAGAGAATGCACTGCATTACAATATATTACATACCTTTAAGAAGTTGTCATTTGCCTGCTTAAGTGCTTGCAGGTTGTGGATCTGCCGTGATGGAGTTTGTTGAAAAGTCTTCTCTTGCTGACAAAAGGCTCTCTACAAATATAAATGGATAGCTATGTAATAGCAACTAAGAATGAAGTCTGTTGATTTTGATGCCGTTCTGGGCTTCACTCATGCTGGGTAAAGTCTACAACTCTGCTAACAACATGGACTGAGATATTCAATTCAGTGAAAACAATTTTTAATTAATCTTAAAGGATTTCTTAAAAATGAATTGCGTTTAGAATAAGTGTCATTAATATTTTTATATATTTTTATCACTTAATTTAGGCATTTTTTTGTTTTTGCCACTAAGCAGGAAAAAAAAACAGCCTCAAAGTCCTGGCATAGGGATTTTTAAAGGCATATTATGCACTATACAGAACAGTAGGAACTCATCATCTTCCTGCCTCAACATTTCTAGTAGGTGGTATTACATGCATGCAGCTTGTGCCAATGAGCAGGAATTCTTCATATTCAAGACATAACTTATTCTTGCAACCCCTACAAAGATGATTTTTCAGTAACAATGACCTTTCATCTTCTTAACCTATCTTCCACCAAGGACTTTGCCCTCTAACCTACTTTATCTACTCAATGGTGACAGCACACCTCTCTATATACTGGTAATGGCAAATATGTATTCCTAACTCCATGGCAGATGTTGTTTTGAACCTTAGTATGTAGATGAATTCTGTACAAACTCATTTAATACTTTGAACAATTATAGGAAATAGATGCTCACCATTTGATCTGAAAGATGAAGAAAGTGAAATGCAAGGCTACACTGTCTGCTGTTCAGATCTAAAACATTATACTCCCAGAATCTACACTATAATCATTATAGAAACTCTCTCTCCACGTATTATGAACTCAGAGACACTTTCCACTGTAGCTTACCCTTCTTAGTACTATGGCTGACCCATCCTTCATGACCAAAAATCCATCGACTCTCTTTTTGTCATTGTTATTCCTACTGTTATCTTCAGTTTTTTCCTTTCTAGCCTTAAATTCCATAACTGGTTATTAAAATTACCTCTTTGTCTATGCACCTTCCTCAGTACTTACTGTTTCACATTTACTTGGCTAAATCCTAAATTTGGAAGCCTCAGCTCTAGATAATCTGTCTGACAGCAGCACTTTTAGAATGTGATGACCTTATTTCACGGAGTACACAGAGTATACAAATGTACACATGTTCCCAAGTGATGGTGCAGGCTCTCATCATTGCATCTCCCACCTAGATATGGCTGTATGTCATGTGCTTTCCTTTCCAGTTTTAAAGCTGTGTACACTTCCTTTTGACTAAGTTTCCGTCTCTTCACATACGCCATTATTCCAAACTAGCAGTTGTCTTTGTTTTGCTCTTTTTAAACATATGCCTTTTTTCCTTAAAACAAACAACAGAAACTATTATATTACTCCTTGGACTCTCATAGGTTTTCCTACCATGTCTTATATTTATTTCTATGAAATCTCTGCTCACTTTTACAATCTAATCATGAGGATTCAGGACACCAAAGATGAACTCTATATTGTCAAATCTACCTTATTTCACCTGTAAATAGCATACTGCAAAAGTAACATCCTTTAATTCTTTCAGAAGACTTCCTTTACTTGGAGGAATTTAATTTCTACCTAATAGGTCATTTGTTCTCAATCTGTTTTACTGGCTCACTCTCACCCTCAAGAAGCAATAGACTGAAAGACCCCAGGGATCTATCTGCCCTTACACTTCTCCTTTACAGCTTTAGTCACTTCTTGATGCTTTCATCTGATCTTCATGGCTTAAAAGTTACCTAAAATTAACAATTCTCAACTCTGTATCCTTAACTAATGGCNCAACTCCATCCTCACATACTAGTGGCTTACTCAACTGCTCCACTGAATATCACAACATTTTCAAACGGAATATTCTGCAACTGGATTGACCATCCAATCCCAGAACTCTTTGGATATAATCAAGACCTCAAATGTAATATAAAAATGGTTTCCTAAATACAAAAAGGTGAAAAGAAAGGAATGGAAAGTACAGTTAATGCCATATATGTGTGGGTTTAGTTTTCATGGGAATAGATAAGTAACATGGTTTTGACTGCGGAGGGTAAATGATGTTGTGATCTGGTAGGGTAGCCTTACAAAAGTGTGCTTGCCTGACTTGCAAAACTGCCCCGGGTTAAGTCAAGAAGTCAGAAGGAGAAAGAAGTGGAGAAAAAAGGAAGGAAAGGGGGTGTGAGGCCAGGCATAGGGAAAGAAGGAAAGGAGCATGAAGATGAGAGGAAGAAAATGTGGTAAACCATATTCTGACAACAGTGATGGGTTCAGGAATGGGAAGATGATCCAAACTAGTTCAGTGATCTTTCCTCACAGGAATATTATGGCAGGGCTATCAAAAAGACAGTGTCTCAGTTCTCTACAGCTAATACATTTGTTGTTACATCTAAAAATGGAAGATTTACCATATGGCATTTAGTAAGTTAAGGAAGACCTAGGAACGGCTCAGATATCACTACATAATACATCCCTCATACTAATCAACTATGTACGAAACAAACCTACCCACAATTTCTTTTAAACAAACTAGTAATCTTTCATTTATTCCTTCACAAGTTTTGTTGCTTGAAATTACAAGAATCTTAACTGATATCAAAAGTCAAACGGCTTTTATGAGCAGGGAATATGCCTATATTACTGATATCAAAAGTCAAAGGGCTTTTATGAGCAGGGAATATATGCCTATATTACTGTGCTTGGTGGCTCACCAGGAATAGAACA
Organism: Mus minutoides; assembly: GCA_902729485.2. Taxonomy (NCBI): domain Eukaryota; kingdom Metazoa; phylum Chordata; class Mammalia; order Rodentia; family Muridae; genus Mus; species Mus minutoides. The sequence goes on along the minus strand of LR754918.1, from coordinate 4,116 downwards.
CAAAACTAATAACAGATAACAAAAACCTGACTCATTTCCCTTTGACTTACACAAGCGTAGTTTCTATTTTTACTTGAGACTTAGTTATAATAGATTAAGTACAACACCAATTGTGATACCAACTGTTAGGATATCTTCCAGGTCTTTAACTTTCTTCATATCAAAATCCCACTGCGGAAACAGAGTTATAATCGTCTCAGTATATTTAATTTTAAACTCCCGCCTGTAAAACATAATGATGAATATTGTATTGCATATCAAAATTAAGAGAATGTACAAAGAAAAGTTTATTTCCCATATTATGCAGTATAAAAGGACATAGCAATGTAAATATTCTTTTTTTTAACTTCTTTTTTTTTCTTTTTTTCTTGCAATTTTTTATTAGGTAAATTCTTCATTTACATTTCAATTCTATCCCAAAAGTCCCTTAAACCCTACCCCTTCCCACTCCCCTACCTTGTGGGAAAGAAAAAGTAAAATTAGATTTATATTGATTCCACAAGTATTGTTACTAACTAAAAATTTGTTCTCAAATGACTGTCTTATTAAATAAAGATGACATTTGATCATCCATCTACTTTTATATATACATACATGTGTGTATATATATATGCAAAATCATATACATAAGAATGTGTGGATTTTAGAAAAAAATCACTTTATCATCTGTTTTGTTTCATTTTTTCTACTGAATACATGTTCTAATATCAACACAATATAAGTTCCAAATAAAACATTGCAGTTAAGTTTTTTATCTATTTGACACAGCCACGATCACAAGGGAATGATTAAATCTCATAAAATACATAAATTGTTTACAATTTGAAATTGACATTTTTCTACCTTGTCAAACATATCTATAAAAATGGATAGCTTTATTTGGGAGGCAGAGGCAGGTGGATTTCTGAGTTCAAGGCCAGCCTGGTCTACAAAGTGAGTTCTAGGACAGCCAGGGTTATACAGAGAAACCCTGTCTCAAAAAAAGCAAACAAGCAAACAAGCAAACAAACAAAAAATGGATAGCTTCTATGACATCTACCTTTTACTGTACTTTCAGAATGAACAGAAATTACTTTTTTTAAATGTCAGTTCTCTTCAATTATTATTTAAAAGGAGAAAACAGTAATATTCACAGGATTCCCAGAAACATAATTCAGTCTAGGAAGCTATTAAACTATTATTAACATGGAGAAAAACAGAGCTAAAAATTTTCATTAGACTCCATTTAGTGGAGTAATTAGCACCAATGGATACTATGAAATCATAGATATATGACCATAAAGTAATACAGTCTTACACTTCATCTTGATGGACTTTCCAATGGTGTTTGATATGCCTGTCACAGTCTTTGACAACATCTTTAATATATGACTCCATCCTCTTTTTCTTTTCAACAAGAGCACTGCTAAGGTGAGCTACATAGAAAAAAATATTCATTAAAATTTAATGTTGAAGAAAACAATATTGCTTCTACATATGCAAATAAACACAGATAAAGGTAAATGCCATCGAACAATACCAAAGATCTACCAGCAGTCTCAACTAACCCCAAACCCTGAGATCTCTCCCACACTGACCTTCCAGCCAGGCAGCATACATGAGCTGGTTCTATGTCCCTGACATTTATACAGCAGGGGTCTGCCTGGTCTGGCCTCAGTGGGAGAAGACACACCTAACCCTCAAGACACTTGAGGCCCCAAGGAGTGGGAATGGGATGAGGAACTGTGGGAGGGCTGACAGGGGCAGGAGGCAACTGGACCGTAAAAAAGGAAAAGTAATAATAAAAGCAATCAAACATTAAAATTTTCAATTAAAAAATAACATCAAGAAAATGCCTAATGCATGTTATATTTTATAGCACTTTTAATTTTTAGACCAGATATATTCAACCAGTAGTGTTTATAGAAATATTCCAAAGTCAAATAAAATTCTAAATATATGAAACATCTCTGTTCCTAAGCATTGTGAATGAGAACTACCTAACATTACTATGATTCTGATGTTCCTTCTGAAGATAATCTTTTAAATTTATAGATCATAAAAAATCTAATAAACAAAATACCAGAACAAAAAGTGTAGTGGGAAATATTAAAGAATGGACCAGCAGGCTTCCTGAGCAAATTCCTGAACTGGTGCACCACATGGTTACAGCCAGATGATCTCAATTTGCCTGTCTCTCTGGCAGGGCTGGAGCTACTGAGTTCCCTTGTGTACCACAGCAGCACCACGCAATGANCAACCAAGTAAATCAAAACTCTTGAAGCTTATAATTAACCAATCAGATTTATGTATCAATAAATTCTCAATTTACAAGATGCCAATACAATAATTTCAGAATAACGATAAAAGCTTTATCACAATTATTCTAGTCTCATGATATCATAACTACCTGTGGCTGGTTAAAGCCACGCTGGTTCATGTCTGCCTCCATCTTGGCCTTCTCCTTTCTCCCCCAGATGCTCTCTCTCCCCTGCAACTCTTGGTGCTGCCTCCCTTTCCCCTGTACAATCACAGGCCTCTTGCTCCCTAATATTTTAGTGTGGTTGGACAGGAAAAATTCTGTCACAAAAAGAACCTTTAATTTTTTTCCCAAGGAAAAAAATCATAAGAAAGAACTTTTTAGTTTATAGAATACTCTACTTGGAAGGATGCTTGACTGCATTCTTGTAACTAATTATATGAAAAAACTGAGCAACAACAACAACATCATCATCAACAACAACAACAACAACAACAACAACAAAATACTCTATTAAGCAGCCAGAATCAAGGCTGGATGTGGTTGTCACACACCTTTTATACACAACCTTGGGAGGCAGCTGCAGGCAGATTTTTTGAGTTCATGGATAGCTACATGGTAAATTCTAGACAAAGTAACATTCCATAGTGAGACCTTGTCTCAAAATATTTTTAAGTTAAGTTGAAAGTGTTTTAAACATTGAAGGCAGGCATTCAAAAAGGATAACAATGAAGTGATAAAAATTTATCCATAATACAGCAATGATAATTTGAAATGCATTTTTTACAAATGCAAGCAAAAGCCAAAGATGGAAGAAATCTTAGTTTAGTAATTATTAAGAATATTTTAAGTAATTTTGTGAAGCTTTTATAGTACATATTTACAGTTTGTAAAAATTTTAATGCTTCAAATTATGTCTGCCAAAGATATACCTTTCTATCATAATCAACTGTCACTACCTATGATGAAACTTAACTATTATATAAATACTTTATGTTTTCAGCATCTATAATAAATTTAAAAAAACAGAACTCTGATAAAACCCAGCTGGGAAATATTCCAAGAAGACTTGAAAGTATAAATTATTCCTGAAAAGGAAGAAATGCTTGCTTTTTAAAAAAAATATTGTCTCCTAAACTGGATGAGGTGTTTCCTTAATTGTCAGAATTAATGAAAAACATAAGATTTGAAAAGAAAAGAGACCATGGCTTTGAAATAAAACAAGGGTTGCATATATTGGAGGGTTTGGAAGGAAGAAGGGGAAATGACATATTATAATCTCAAAAAATAAAAGGTTACTACATAAGAAATCAAATAAATATGAGTATTGTCTCTTACAAAGCTCATAAATGGATAATTGTGATTTTTTTTACAGCTGATTAAAGATCGCTCACTGACCAGTAAAACTGTCTTTCATTTTTGATACATACTTTATTGTTAAAATGATATGGGCAGGACTAATTGGATTCAGTGTGGTAAATATATACATGAGAAAAGAGCCTGGTACACGCAGAGGCAGGTATATGCCTTTGATTTCGAGGCCAGCCTGAGCCAGGTGATCCCACCAGAGACCACCACATAGATACTCTTAACGCTGAATAGAAAGTCTTTATTTCAGGCTAGGGGATGTATGGAGAATTTGTCGAGATCATGCAGCGCAGAACCTTACATTTCTTAGCCTTTCATGCGTAAAAAAAAGTCATATCCTGGTTGACATTTCAGGAAGTAATGGGACTACAGGAGCAAAAAAGCAGGGATAGTACATGTATAAAATTTTCATTCAGAGACTCTCCCAATCACATCCTGAAATCGTTGACTTTGCTATTGTTGCTGTTTTGATAGATAAGCTGGCTAGTTTTGGTAGGTGTTTTTGTTTT
>LR752261.1:6491-97434 GCA_902729485.2 Mus minutoides | reverse complement strand
TCAATTCCCAGCAACCACATGGTGACTTACAACCATCTGTAATGGGATCCAATGCCCTCTTCTGGTGTGTCTAAAGACAGTTACAATGTATACACACACACACACACACACACACACACACACACAATAAAGAAATATTTTTTAGAAAAAAACATTGAGCAATTTTGAGGAGTCAAGGAGACCACAAGAAGACCCACAAAGTCAACTAACCTGGACCCATGGAGGTTCACAGAAATTGAACCAACCAAAGAGCATGAAGAGGCTGGACCTATACCTTCTATACATTTATAACAGCTGTGCAGCTTGGTCTTCATGTGGGTCACCTAACAGCTGAATTGGGGGTGGGGGGCAATCTCTGACTCTGTTGCCTGACTTTGGAGTCCCTTCCCTTAGCTGGACAGTTTGGTTGGGCCTCCATGGGAGAGGATGTGCTTAATCCTGCTGCAACATTACCTGTTGGTACCCATGAGTGGGGGAGGAGGCTCCCTTTCTCTGAGGAAAAGAGGAGAGGATAATGGGGGTGGGTTTTATGAGGGTAGGACTGGGAGAATGGGTGGCTGTGATTGGGATATAAAATGAATAAATAAATTAATCAGTGAAGAACAAACATACAAGCAAAAAACATTTAACAATCTACGGAAGCAAAACCAAATCAGTCTTGGCCCCAAACCATTCCCAACTGGATTAACTCTACTATAAGACATAAGTGAGTTTCATTGGTGGAAGTGGTAGATGTAAAGTTCACTGAGATCTTCCAGTCCTGGGGTCTAACATACCTATTAAGGAATAGGGCTCATAGGTCCATTTCTCAACCACAGAGTGTCAGCTATTTACTGTTCATGGCTGAGTCTCTCACTGGAATAATCTCAGAGACAGAGATCTGTTTTAACTAGTATTATACCTTTCCCCAGAGGATGCTACAAACACAATGGCACAAGGAAAGAGAGATTTAAAGCCCCGAGGGCTTTTCTCAAGTCAGGACAACTCTAAAAAGGTGCCCTGCTTCAGAGCACCCATGGCGTAGATTTAGGCCACCAATGCCATAGGGTTGCAGACTGGTTTCTCTAACGACCACACTCTGCTCTCTTCATTCCCACACAAGTCTATCTCCTGTGACTATGTCCCAAAACACCTTATGCACACAATTTTTCCCTATGCCAATATATGGTTCCAGGAAATCCAACCTAAGACACCTTCCTTTTGGCCCCCAACTCTTCCTGCTTGGAGCTTAGGAAAGGGAGCAGATAGATACACTGAATGTCTAGCACGTGCCCTGTGACTTTTGCTAAGTCAGTGTTTTGTGTGAATTCTAATATGGAAAAGGAGCATAAGGACAGCATGTGACCTGGCCAGGGTTTTTCCATACAACTGACAGCTGCTGTTTCCCTAGCTTTTTTTTTTTTTTTTTTTTACAAATTGGATAAAAGAAATCCAGATAAGTAATCGCCATCACTGTAGAAAAACAGCCAGAGTGTTCTGCAAACAATCCCGGTGTTGTTCAATGTTCCGGTGAATCTGCTGATGCAGAGGAAATGCAGAGCTGGGCTCTGTTGGGTCCATCTATCTTAAGGGAACTTATGTCATCAGCTCCTTTCTGGTTAGTGCTCTGTCTTTGTTTTTTCTGTTCTCTGTCCCAGTCTACCACCAATGGTGCTGTTGTCATTTCTATTGAGGTATATTGTTGCTACTACTGAAGTGCCTTTCTCCCTAGTATGCCTAATCTTTTTCTTTTCTTTTCTTTCTTTTTTTTTTTTTTTTTTTTTTTTTTTTTTTTTTTTTTTTTTTTTTGGTTTTGTTTTTTTCTTTTTTGAGACAGGGTTTCTCTTTATAGCCCTGACTGTCCTGGAACTCACTTTGTAGACCAGGCTGGCCTCTAACTCAGAAATCCACCTGCCTCTGCCTCCCAAGTCCCAAGTACTGGGATTAAAGGCATGCGCCACCACCACCCGGCTTATTTTCATTTTTTATTGGTTATTTTATTTATTTACATTTCAAATGTTATCCCCCTTCCCAGTTTCCCCTCCACAAACTCCCTTTCTCTCCCCACCCCCCTGCCTCTATGAGAGTGCTTCCCCACTCTCCCAACCACTCCTGCCTCAGTACCCTAGTATTCCCCTACACTGGGTCATCAAGCCTCCATAAGACCAATGGGCTCCCATCCCAGTGATGCCCCATAAGGCAGTCCTCTAGTACACATCCAGCTGGAGCCTTCCTCCCCTGCCCGGCCACGCCCTACCGCCATGTGTACTCTTTGGTTGGTGGTTTAGTCCCTGGGAGCCTTGGAGGGTCTGGTTGGTTGATAGTGTTGTTCTTCCAAACCCCTTCAGCTCTTACAGTCTTTGCTCTGTCATCTATTATCTATCTATCATCTATCTATCTATCATCTATCTATCTATCATCTATTATCTATCTATCTATCTATCTATCTATCTATCTATCTATCTATCTATCATCTATTATCTATCTATCATCTATCTATCTATCATCTATTATCTATCTATCTATCTATCTATCTATCTATCTATCTATCTATCTGTCATCTATCTATCATCTATCTATCATCTATCTATCTCTCTATCGAATTTCTCCTTTAGTTGTAACATAGAGATGTGGTTTAAGTGGATTTTTTTTTCTCTCATGGTTCAGAACTTTGTCTCAACGTAATCATTTCTTCTCTATGGAACAATCCTGCAGATGTATACAGCATACAAAATTGAGGAGAATGTGTGGTCATCTCTTATAGACTTGAAAGCCAACTTCATAGAAGTGTGCAATAGCATATTTAACCTGTTAACTTTCTTTAAAAATAGTATTTGTGATTAAAACTTGCTTAAAATAGCAGATTAGTCATGGTACTCTAAAATCAATGTTAGCTTGAAACATCCTGTCTATCTTAAATACATTAAGTAAATAAAGAAGTGCAAATAATCTCAATTACCTGACTTTGGATGACCTTAGATATGAGATGAAACAAAAAAGTCTGAAACAGAAGTTTATTAAGACCTTCCTTTTGAACATGGGGAAATATTTTATTGTCTTAACTGGAGGTACATGGTGAGCTTCCTCCCACAGAAGCACAGGTTGGTGATGATCTTTTCTTGATGATTTCTGTGCTGGATTTTCCTTTTTAATGGCTATCACGGGCTTCTCTGGTTACATGCAGAGTCTGTTTAATCTCCAGGCAGAAAGCATTCACTTGGTGTCAGTTCCCACTGATTGGCATAGAGTGTGTTTTTCTTTGGGGGTGGCCTATGAAAATTTGACAAAGGAAGAATGAGACCCATGAAGATGACAGATGCTATCCCCAGTGAGGGGAAGTTTTGACTCTATCAATATATAGTGAATTGCAAAATGATGGTCATAGGGAGCTTGCTTTGACATTCAAATCTTTTTCATGTCAAAATCAAACAAATGGAACCACAAAAATTGGCACCCTCTCCCCAAACTGTTAAATACATAAAACTAACATGAAGAGAGAACAATATTGATGAAAGAATGTTTGATAGATATTTTTTAAAGGATATATCCTGGTTAAAAATAAGAATAAACGTAAAGAAATAGCTACCTTTGAGTGTCTTTCCTTTCAACTCCAATTTGGTTCATTTCTCTTGATTCCTCCTTTTTCAGATTAATTCTCATTTATTTTAGGTGTGTATCCTGAGACATCTGAGCCTCTTTGGTAGCATTTTCACTGACCCTTTACTCAGCCATGGGCCAGAAGCTAAAAACTCCTGGCCCTTCATGGAACCTTCTGAACTATTTTGTTTGACCACTTGGAATGTGAATGCCCTAGGATAGAAAACAACAACAACAACAACAACAACAACAACAACAACAACACACACACACACACACACACACACACACACACACACACACCCCAAAAAAACCAACCCAAAACTGCCCCTAAATCAAGCACAGCACAACTGGACCATGGCTCTACAAACTTTCATGTATGAGAACCAGAGGAATTTGAGTTTGAAGTTCCTGTTCCTCAGCATGCGATGAACGTTCCTTGGCACACATTAAGATTATAGCATTAATAGAAGATTTAAAGGAAGAGCTATGTTACTAGGGTGACTGTTGTCCTGGGGTATGTGGAGAGATAGGGTACAGGGCAAAGGAAGCCTACAGAGATGAATCGCATTAACAGAAGACCTCTTTATAACATATGGTTTTTTATTATTTTTTTTAAAGGAGGACAATTATTGTCCTCTCTGAATTTTTCATCCTTATATAAACGGAAGAGTTGGCATCAAGTCGAATGCTGCTCCTGATTATTGAAGCGTGCACTGTGGTGTTTACATGTATGGATACTTGAACAAGATTGCCTGGTTAAAATATGACCTCATTACATGCTGTGCATGGGAGCTTCCTGATTGTGGTGTAATAAAAGCCACACTGGCTCTACATGCATTTTGTGAGGATTGACAGAATTAACAGAGACTGAGACTTTAGGGTAACTTTTGAGACCCTGCTGCTAACATTCGGTTGTTACTATCAGCTTGTTAATGTATCAGTCATAAATAAAACTCTATTCTCTGGGGACTGTGGTAGGCCCTGAATCTTCAGCTGTGAACAGAATCTTCAGAAACTTTCCAAGAAGGCAAGAATCGTGTTCCAGTGAGTCCTTCACTGAACCCACCCTAATTTCTGAGACCCTGAAGAGCAAGGGGCCATCACGGGGATGATCATCATCGTACAGATGGAAGCTTGTGCCTGTTATCACTTTAGCTCATCGGTGTAGTCTTAATACCCCTTACCCACACTTCTGACACCAATCCTTTTATTCTCTCATAGAAATTAGTCTGTCTCTACCAAATAAAGACAATGAACTGTGTTGAGGCTAAAATGATACCATTTTGTTTACTCACTGTGATCCAGTCCAGGAGCAATTTAAAAGGTCTCATAGGAATGTATAAAGAGTTTCACACCCTCCCTGTACATTAGAGCAAACAGGCCCAAGAACTCTGATGCACTCAAGTTCGCACAGTTGGTCTCAGAGGATGAAGCGGGAAGAAGCTTCAGATGGGAAACGAGGCACATGATCATTATCCCTTAGGGCTCTTCCCCAAGATTCCTGCTTCTACACTGGCTGACTCAAATAGGGTCATGCTCCATCTATAGATTTTTCCATACAAGGAAATTTATTTTCCTGGGCATCATATGGGAAAAGAAAAATGCTAATGAGGTCATGTCACATGTTATCAGTATGCCTGTTTTTATTACTCTATCCATGCCAGAAGTGAGATATTCTCCCTTTAAAACTAGGCCTTTGAAAATATACAGTGTTGGAAAACAGAATCATTTCAGGTTATGTGGAGCCAAGGGCAAGGACTAGCATTTCACATGTGGATTGGAGCATTCTCTCTTCCTATCCAGTGGTATTTCTATACAAATATTATTGGGAAACATTATTGTAAAGAAGACAACAAAATTGGAAAATATGTTTATTTTTATAATGAAATATAGTTTTCTTTGTTGATCAGACCCTTGAAACTGACTTTTTAAAGATAACATCAAATAACTCAGTTCACATATTGACTTCATTAAATTATTAATTGTAGGGAAATAGCCTAATTTTACATGTGCATCAAGCTTTTTTTTTAAACTTCTGGAATGTTCCATCAAGTGGGTGAACATGTTCTTTTTTGGAAAGTCTCTGTTGGCTTGGCATTGATATCTTTGTAAACAGCTTTGGCCAATTTCCTGAACTTATCAGTTTTTGACAAAATTTTCACATCAGAGTAGTGGCCTGAATATAGATATAGGCACTGTAAGTTTCTCTCTCTCTCTCTTGGTTTTTCGAGGCAGGGTTTCTCTGTGTAGCCCTGGCTGCCCTGGAACTCATTCTGTAGACCAGGCTGTCCTTGAACTCGGAAATTTGCCTGCCTCTACCTCCCAAGTGCTGGGATTAAAGGCGTGCGCCACCCCTGGCATACTCTCTTTCTTTTTTAATTTCTTTTTTTTTTTTTTTTTTTTTACATACACTGTATCTTGATCATTTTCTTTACCCTCTCCTAACTCCTCTCATTCCTCTCATACTTCCTTCCCAACCAGCTTCATGATTCTTCTCTGTAAAATAAAACATCCCCCTCCCAAAAAGGCCCAAAACAAACAAAAACAAATAAGACAGAAATACAAAGAAAAGGTGTGAAAAAAACAAAATATAGAATCCATTTTGAGTTAGCTGAGGGTATGAACCTACCCTGGAATGTGGTTGATAAATTCAGTGATACTCCATTGGAGAAAAGTGATTTTCCCTTTTCCAGCAGGTATTATTTGCAAATATCTTTTTGGTTAGAGATAATATTTTGTATCTGCTTCCCTATCTTGATGCTGGAATTTTGTCTGGCCTTGAGTCCCTGGTTTCTCAAAGACTTTATCATGAAGAGATGTTAGACTTCGTCAGAGGCCTTTTCTTCATATGAGATGATCCCTGCATTTCTAGGAAGAAATGTGATCATAGTGAGTAATCTTTTCGTTGTTTTTTTGGATTTGGTTTGCAGGTATTTTATTAGGATTTTTTGCATAAATATATATATATATATATATTCATAAGAGATATGAGTTTTTAACTTTCTTTTTAAAATTTAATTAAAAATTTTAATTGGTTTTGGTATCAAGGTGTCTTAGTTAGGGTTTTACTGATGTGAACAGATGCTATGACCAAGGCATGACTCTTATAAGGACAGCATTTAATTGGTGCTGGCCTACAGATTCAGAGGTTTAGTCCATTATCATCAAGGTGGGACTATGGCAGCATCCAGGCAGGCATGGTGCAGGGAGAGCTGAGAGTTCTCCATCTTGTTTAAAAGACAAACAGGAGAATACTGGCTCCCACATGGCTAGGAGGAAGGTCTCATTGCCCACTCTCACAGAGACACACTTCCTCCTACAAGGAAACACCTTCTAATAGTACCACTCCCTGGGTCAAGCACATTCAAACCACCACGCAGGATAATAGTGACTTTGTAAAAAAGAATTGGGAAGTTTTTCCTCTGTTTTTATTTTGTAAAATAACTTGAGGCATGTTAGTATTAGTTTTTCTTTGGAGTTCTGGTAGTTTTCTGCACTGTACTGCCTTGTACTATTGATTAATTTATTTAGGGTGATTTTTAATTACTGCTTTTATTTCACTGGAGGCTATAGGCCTGTTTAACTTGTTTATGTTATCTTGATTTAACTTTGGTAGGTTGTATATATCAAGAGATTCACCTATTTCTTCTTGGTGTTCCAGTTTGGTGAAATATATACTTAAAAAATTTATCTCTTTATTTTCTCAGAGTCTGTTATAATGTCTCTGTTTTCATTTCTAATTTCATTAATTTGCATATTTACTTTCTCTCTTTTGGCTAATCTGCCTGAACATTTTTCAGTCCTGTTGATTTTGTCAAAGAATTAACTCTTCAGTTCACGGTTGATGTTATTTCTAGTGATTTCAGCACCATGTTTGATCATTTCTTCCTGTCTACTCCTTTTGGTTGTGGTTTCTTTTTGGTCTTTTTCTAGAGCTTTCAAGTGTATTGCTCAGTTCTTAATATGCAGTCTCTTCAGTTCTTTGATATAGGCTCTTAATCACATGAATTTGCAGTTTAGAATTGCCTTTATTGAGCACCTTAGGTTTGAGCACATTGTTCTTTCATTTTCATTCAGTTCATTTTGAATTTCCTTCTTGATTTCTCTCTTGACCTCACTTTTATTTAGTAGTCAGTTGTTCAGCTTTCATGAATTTGTGTACATTTTTTGTTGTTGTTGTTGATATCTATTTTCCTATGTCTGTGGATACTTGCTTTGTGTTCCAATATAGTCAAAAATTTAAAAAAGAAAATTCCATTGGGTGCTTAGAAGAAAGTATATTATTTAGTGTTTGGCTGGAATTTTCTATAGATGTTTGCTAGGACCATTTGATTTATGATGTAACTTCAGCATTTCTCAATTTAGTTTTTTTCTGGATAACATTTCTATTGGTGAAAGTTTTGTACTCTAGCCTCCAATTATTACTATGTTAAGGTCAGTATGTGATTTTTGCTGTGATAGTGTTTCTTTTATGAAATTGGAAATTGTGTTCAAAGTATAAATGATTAGAACTGTAATATCCTCTTGGTGGATTTTTCTTTTAATGACTATGTTGTGGCCTTTTCTATCTCTCTAATTGCTTTAAATCTATTTTGTCAAATATTAAAATAGATATGCCTGCTTGCTTCTAGGCTCCATTTGCATGATTTCAGCACTCTAATATGATGTCTGTCTTTGATACTGAAATGTGTTTCTTGGATGCAGCATAAAGATGGACGTGTTTTTTAATAGAGTATGCTATTATTTTTATAATTATTGAGACAATTAATATTTAAAGTTATTAATTTATGTTATTTTGTTTTGTCCACTTTTGATTGAGAAGGATTAAAGGGCTCCATCAACTTATATCCTCTTTTTTATGGCATCTGGGATTTCTTTTTTTTTTTTTTAATCTTTTAAAAAATATTTTTAGATATTTTCTTTATTTACATTTCAAATGCTATCCCGAAAGTACCCTATACACCCCCCCCCACCCTACTCTCCATACCCACCAACTCCCACTTCTTGGCCCTGGGGTTCTCCTGTACTGGGGCATATAAAGTTTGCAAGACCAAGGGGCCTCTCTTCGCATCTGGGATAACTTTTGTAAGTTTATTACTTCATTAGTAAGCTACAGAGAAAGATTTCAATTGAGGCTAGCAAGTCTTTTGCTAGCCCTGGCTTACTGGAAACTCATTTGGATCAAAGGTATTAACAGAGTCAGTACTGAAAGAATATTTGGCAACATTCAAAAATAAATTTTTTAAAAACATTTTTCTCACCTTGGGAAAAGTACTTCTCCCCTGGATCAATAGAAAACTCATAGTTGTTCCTTATGGATGGTATTCATTCCTAAATACACTCTTTTTGTTATTTGTTATTAGCAGGGGGAATTATGTATGCTGCACACATATGTATGGAGGTCATAGGACGGCTCTACATGGGCTTTAGGAGTTCCTCGACACCTTTTACACACTCATTAGCGCCCAATGCATTTTGTATCAAATTTTGAAATTTTAATTCATTTGAAGATCTAATATTTAAACTCATGCATCCGTTTTGATTACTGGTGCCTCTTTTTTCTGTTGATGTCAACTTCTATATTTTGCTTTAGCTTTTGAAACAGAACAAGGCACATGAGATGCTGGCAGAAGGTACTTTTACAAATGCTATTTTGTTACTGTATTATGGTCAACATAAATATGATTTACTGGGTACAATAATATTAAAACTTTTCTAGTAAAATATACTTTGTGTTTGTGTAACATACTTGTTTAAACTGCTTTTATGTAGTACACAAAATAAATAAATGTGTTTATAACTAGGTTTTAAATCTATACTTTCGTCTGAAGAGCTACATGTTGTAAATTTAAAATGTATCAAGTAGAATTTAAGTAGATAATATGACTTTGATGTTAACAAATGATTCAAATGTGAAGTTGATTTTTCTTTAACCAAATGTAGTTTTAGCTTTTACTGGTTATCTGAATTGGCTTCCTTCACCTTCATTTTACTATCCTACTATGTATAGAAGACGAAAAGTGAGAAATACTGACTCCCTTGCAGCTAAGGCAATGTGTATTAGAACTTTCATGGTATCTATAAGACAAAAGGACATTGAGTTCATATCTCATTAGAGTGTGGATAGATAATTAGGTTCCAATAGAAATTAATTTTCACAGTGGCTATATTTCACAATGACCAGAGTGACCACACTGTAACCACATTGGCTTTGTGGCTAGAAGTATTTTTGAAACTGACTGTAATGGTAATGGTTGCATTAACTGCTTGACTCTGCATTGCCTTTGCAGTAGAGCTAAGCTTACCCAGTCCTTAAATCAAACATTCAGTCTTCTATTCTACTTAGAAAAGTATACTTTCATCAACTGACAAACAATAAATCATATGCTCAACACATATACACTCAGTGCAGTATCCTTCATTCATGAGCTCAGAGTGAACTTGCCCAGCCATTTAAAATGCTGTGAAACATGGATATGCCCTGAGTGTGCCTATTTGGACTGTTAAGACCCACGCCCTTAACCTGTGATTTTACTCATTTTGTACAACTCAGTGCTTTATACCTTCTTGGTGTTATTCAAAGGTTGACAATGAAGTAGTGAATGATAATGTCCTTTGGCTTCATAAAGCTTTTAATCTCATGGCAGGACATAGTGAGTGAATACTGCAACAGCTGAGAATGAAAATAGGTGTTGACAAGAACCCCCAGGAGATGCTGAGGCAGGTGGTTTATATAGTGCTTAACACACATTGAAGCTCCCAAGTAATTAATAATGTCCATATGATCACCAATCTGCTGGCCAGAGTGGATATAGAATAAAAGGGCTCTAATGAGCATCTTCCATGCTGAGATCTTCACTGAGAAACAGCATATGTCTGTGACCTTTGTTAGAGGTAAAGGATATTTCTTTTAATATAACATTTTCTAGTATGTCTCTCAGAAACTGTCCCTGTAGATCCCTTGGTGAAAGCTTCTTGTAATAGTTTTCAAGATATCTTTTCATAGTATTTTTTAAAAAAGTTTCACCTTTAGTTTGAAGCATAGTTAAAAAATAGTATGTTTCATTTCTGGTAATTCTTACATTTATATTTACTAACACTAGCCAACATGTATGGCTGTCAAAGTAAAATGTATACCTGATTCTCAAACTAAATACTAACACCGCTTGGAATATTTCTTGCTAATTATTTATTTATTATTTATTTGTTTTTGTGGTCCTGAGGATTAAACCTAGTGTCTCACAGATGCTAAGCAAGTCGTCTACCATTGAGCATATCTCTAACCTTCTTTCTACATTTCCTGAGGCAGGGTCTCACCAAGTTGCCAAGGCTTGCCTTGAACTTACTTTATAATATAGGCTTGTGGTATTCATACCTCAGACTGAGTAATTAGGATTATTTACTGTACCAACAAGGTTGGCTATATGTCTTATTTTTTTTAATACAAAATACATAAATGGAGGCTGTACTGGATGGTTTGTGTGTCAATTTGATACAAGCTGGAGTTATCACAGATAAAGGAGCCTCCCTTGAGGAAATGCCTCCATGAGATCCAGGTGTAAGGCATTTTTCTCAATTAGTGATCAAGGGTGGGAGGGCCCATTGTGGGTGGTGCCATCCCTGGTAATCTTGGGGTCTATAAGAAAGCAATCTGAGCAAGCCAGGGGAAGCAAGCCAGTAAGTAACATCCCACTATGGCCTCTGCATAAGCTCCTGCTTCCTGACCTGCTTGAGTTCCAGTCTTGACTTCCATTGGTATGAACAGCAATGTGGAAAGTGTAAGTTGAATAAACCCTTTTCTCCCAAACTTGCTTCTTGGTCATGTTTGTGCAGGAATAGAAACTCTGATTAAGACAGAGATTCTGATTTTTCTAAACTTATAATTGGTTGTCTCATGAATGCTTTTAGTATTCCCTATTTTCAGAAACCAGCACATTCCTGAGTGAGAGCATGGAGTCCTATGTTAGGGGCGGTCTCATCAGGAGGACTGTGAAAGGAGTTAGGGTGTGAGGCATGTGGATGTCAAAGGTCAGAATGAGGACCTTCAGAGTGGGAATGAGAGTCTTGACAGTGTAATCAAAGAAAGGAAACCGACTTACCATGAGCCGTGTGACACAGAGGAAGGCTGTAGGGAGACTGCTGGGGAGGCAGATGGGGGAGATTGCTGGGGGAGGAGTATTGCAGGCTACAAGGAGTTTGGTGCTTTTTCACAATCATTGGCAAAATCTGAGAAACAAGATCTTCTTTTAGAAGGGGACCATTTGCAGCAGCCTTCCCAATGACTCACCAAGTCCATCTCCCTTCGTCATGAAGTTTCCTACTTGCCTCTTAGGGACAAGAGTGACCCTGTTCAACAGCCATTTGCTTCAACTTTGTGTGGTGGTCTCTGTCTGTCTGTCTGCCTGTCTTTTTGAATCAGCCATTTATGTAAGACAAATTATCTTTTAAAATGCCTCCTTATTGGAGTACAGTTGACAAATTTTGTATATATTTAAGGAGTAAGGAATGCTCTATTGCGAATATGCACATTGTAAAGTGATCACCACAGTCAGTCTCAGAGTTGTTGGGATTGGGGCTGGGATTGGGATGCAGACAGTTTGTGGGAGACTTGGCACAGCTGTTATCCACCTAATTGCAAGGAAACACTTCGGTATTTTAAGAACTCACATGACCATCCCCCTAAGCAATGGGGCCTGGCTGTTATTCTGATGATTATTCTGGCAGACAAGCACTCTTCTGGAGGCAAGAATTTGCTTATCACATTAAATAACTTCTTTATGCTGATGGTACAAGTTTATGTCTGCAAGCTTCTTCTGCTCTACTGCTCTCTCAACATCTCCACTTGGGTTTCTTACTGACATATTGGACTGAATACTACTACCAAGGCAGAATTTCTGATATCTTCCCTGAGGTCCTGTTCTTTTGGTCTTAATAGTATCAGATGTGTATGGAATATTGCTTTCTTTTTGGATAAGAGGGTTATGACCGGTAATAATTGATGTGTGGTACCTCACCACAACCGTAGCATCAGCAGATACTGCCTGAAGTGGGTACATTG
The DNA here is from genome assembly GCA_902729485.2 of Mus minutoides. Taxonomy (NCBI): domain Eukaryota; kingdom Metazoa; phylum Chordata; class Mammalia; order Rodentia; family Muridae; genus Mus; species Mus minutoides. The sequence continues at coordinate 84,797 of LR752261.1, read as the reverse complement.
TCATTTGATAGCAGTGGCCTTGAATAAGTCATCAGATTTTCATGGACTTGCCACTTCCCTGTTCATGAGAATGCTTCATGATGCCCATGTGCATACAAAGTAGCTTTCACGAAGGGCCCAGTACATAGTAGGCACACAGGTGGCACTGTCATATTTTTTGGAACTTTGTTGGAACTATGTTGATGTTAGAGTCACTCAGATGAAAATGCCAGACAACTGCAGGATGGGCCAGGAAATGGGAATTCATCTGTGTTTTATTTTTTTATAGATTGTCTTTTGTGCGACTAGTGCACAGATCCCTTAATTATCCCGTGTGCTCAAAGCATCCCTCCTCCTGTGCCCTCAGAATGATTCCAGTGTCTTTATTTATTCAGTTTTCAGAGAGGAGCAGATAATATTTTCTACTTATAAGACTTAAACATTTGGAGAAGTTGAAAAAAAAAAAAGGATCCCAAACTTGAAAATAGACAAAAGAAAACACTGGACTGTTTTTATCTCCCTCAAGTCTGTTTGTCAAATTCTTAACCCTCGATGTGATGGTATTTGGAGATGGGACCTTTGGGAGGTAATCGAGGCTAGATGAGGTCATAGTAAGTTCTCATGTGACTTAGAAGAAGAGATTCCACAGTGTCTTTAAAAATAAGAGGTCATATGAGCATACAGAGAGATGGCAGCTGCCTGTAGACTAAGAGGAGAAACCTCAGAATGATGCTGACCTTGCTTAATCTTGGACTCATAGCCACCCAGAAGAAGGAATAATCAAGTTTTACAATGTGAGCCACCCATTCAATGTATATGGCAGCCCCCATGGACTAGGAAATGGTCAAAAAACACCATCTCATATAGAAAAAGTGCTGCATGCATCCAGAGGCCCCTCCATCCTGACAATACACCATCTCTTGGAGGGTTAAATTTATTCCCTACTAACTAATGAGTTAGGAATTTCACAACTCTGGAAAAAGAGGAGTCTTAAGAGAGCTGATAGTGGGCCAGAGAGATGGCTCAGTGAGTTAAAGCTCTTACCACAGTAGCCTACTAACCTGAGTTGGATACCTAGGAAGCCAAGTTAAAACAAAACAAAACTGCTATGGTGACATATCTATAATATTAGCACTCCCGTGTCATCCAGAAGTTATACTGGAATGTGCAGTGCATCCCCGAAGAAACAAGAGAGATAATTTTGCTTCTATGGATTGTTAGGAGAGAAAGGTTTCCTGAAAGTTGTCCTCTGAACTCTACACATGTACAATAGCATGTGTTCTACACACACACACACACACACACACACACACACACACACACACACACATGGTGGTGGTGGTAGTGGTGATGATGATGATAAAACCAAATTTAAAATGAAAGCTGTTAGCAATCTGTCTTACACTTGTCATTGTAGACAACACTTAGCCACAGGGCAGATCATCCCAAAGGTCACAATCTTTGCCTAGTAGGATAGTCCCCAATATTGTACCTATTAATAAACTTAGTATAGCCTCCTATTGCCTGTCTTCTTTGAAGAAGTAATACTATGTTACTGGTTCCTAAAATGAATTAAGGGGAGAAATTGACTGTTTCCATGTATACTTTGCCTTTATCTAAGAATTGTGTTTTAAACTTTTTGAAAGTCCTGTCTTAATGGGAGTACTGGTTGTGTTTGGAGAACACTGGATCTGTCTACACTGTGGTACCCTGTTGCCTGTGTTAAGGGAACACTGTCACATTCAGGACTGGGGATGGAGATAGAAGAATTGCTCAGAAGTTCCAAGGCCGGTTATCCTGGAATTTGCAATGCATTCCCCCTAATTGGTCTCCACCTTCCAGGTTGTACTCTTGCTGTCTCAGACCTTTCTAATGATTCTGGATATGTGTGTGTGTGTCTCGAGCTGATTATGTTGCTGGTACTGAAATGGGGGATGGGAGGTATGTGGGGATGAGGTGGGGAGGACTGCTTACTGCAATCGGCCCAAATGTTTAGAACAGATAAAATGTCACCAAAGTAATTTGTGGTTGTGACATTTCTGATTTCTCTTGTCCCACAAATTAATGAAAACAAACCAGATGTCAGCCACCCTTAAAGTACTTTACTCCAGCTGAGCCATGGGTGAAAGTCAGGATAAATTGCAGGGACGAATAGCTTGGTCGCGTGGTAAATTATGACAGCTTAGTGGTTTTGTCCTCGTTCTAATTTCACCACTGGCTTGACTTGACAGATTCCTCCTAGAGGTCAAAGAAGAAACCAATTCACCAATTTAAATCGAAACAGCCCAATTCCCTAGTGCTGAGTTGTAGGTCAAGGTCACTAAAAGCGTCTGGAGCAGAACTATCAGCAGAGGGTAATTTATTAATCCTGTGTAAACAATCCTCTTTTGTTTGCACAAATGTACCTACATTGATTTTGGTGGCTCAGGATGAACCATCCCTTTGATTTTCGCTGAATCCATGTTGGCTGTGTAGTTTCCCCACAGCACACTATCGATCTCTGCACTTACTCATCCTGTACAACTTTAGGGCTGTACAGCATCTCAGGCGCTCATTGTTGGAATCCCAGGCTGAGAACAATGAATACATCAGATAAGACTGACAGGGACAGTGGACACATGCTACCTAAAATATTTTACCATGCAATTTTGTACATAACTCATACTTTGAAAAAAAAGATTTATTGATTTTATGTATGTGACTACATTATCGCTCTCTTCAGACACACCAGAAGAGGACATTAGATCCCATACAGGTGGTTTTGAGCCACCATGTCATGGCTGGGAATTGAACTAAGGACCTCTAGAAGAGCAGTCAGTGCTCTTAGCTGCTGAGCCATCTCTCCAGCACTATAACCCATACTTTTTATGTTGAGCATGTTCTAGAAGAGCACAAAAAGATTAAAGAAATAACTAATATGAAGAGTGCTCCAACAGGCAGTCCAGGTGTCTTGGGACATGAGCAAACATTTAGGTTTGATACTTTATGTTCTGCAACTATATCTTCCTTCTGGATTTGACACATTATTCAGACCTTTCACTATTCAGCAGAGTGTGTTACATGCCTAGTACCAACTTGTCAGGAATTATCAACACCCGGATCTTTGAAGTACCTGTAGCAGACTAAGTCTGTTTAATATACACCGATGCCTACAGCTACTGGGGTTTTCAAGTAACTAGGAGGAAATAGGTAGATTTGGATGGAAGAGATATATATCATGCACTCAGAAAATGATAGTTCATAGTATCGTATACTGAAAGCTTGTCAAGAAAGTAGATTTGAAGTGTTTTTTGGTTTCTGGTTTTCTTTGGAGGGGAGGGTTGAGACAGGGTTTCTCTGTATAGCCCTGGCTGTCCTGGAACTCACTCTGTAGACCAGGCTGGCCTCGAACTCAGAAATCCCCCTGCCTCTGTCTCCCAAGTGCTGGGATTAAAGGCATGTGCCGCTACTTCCCAGCGGTGATTTGAAGTGTTTTTAACACACACACACACACACACACACACACACACACACACACTCTTATGGAAAATGGTGGATAGGTTAAATCATAAGTATTAGCCCTTCCAAAATGCCTATGCATATCAAAACAGCTGGTTGTATACTTCCAATTTATGATAAAATTAAAAGCCCTTCAGTAAGTGGAGGACCAAGTGAATACAGAGGCATATACCAACTAGAGAACTCAATCAAGTCAGTGTGTTACTTATAACTCAGAAAGTGGAGGACCACTGTGTGCTGAAGGTATGCAGTGAGCCAGGCAGGGCAGGATGAGAGGGAAGCTCCTGGATGTCATGGGAGTAGAACTGCATGTAGTTAAGGAATGCTTCTGGAATGGCTGCGATATACTGGGAGCTAGTCCTGAGTGTTTTACAAATGCAACTCTTAATATTACAAATTACAAATTCAACTCTTATGACAGTCGCATGAGGTTGATACCAACATCATGTTCAGTTTTACAGAAGCACAGAGAGGGCTGAGCAGCTTGGTGAGATCCCAAAGCGTCAGGAGATCCTGAGCCAGGATTTACCCTCAGTTGACACCTGTGACAGAAAGCACAGCCCCAGGTGACCACTTGTGAGTGAGGCTGCTGCCTCAGCATCACCTCAGGCTTTGGAAAATGATCAGAGCTGCAGGGAATCAGCTGATGCGCCTGGCACCTCAGAGTGGTCCAGCAAGCTGCCAAAGATGCATGTGGACTGGAGCTTGTTTGGAGAGCTGCAGCTGGAGTTACAGATCCAGAGGGCTGTTATACGGAGAAGCACAGCAGGAACCCAGGGACATCTGCATAAAGAGCAAACCTGAACTGTTCCCAAATTGGAACACAATCCTTAGTCAGAAAGGGATCTTTTCATTGTCTCCTAATAAAAGGTCACAAAGTAAAAGGATGTAAAGCTGAGTTGTAAGCATACAAAAATATGTGCCACATGCTGGTCCCTGCTGTATCCCTGAGTCCAAAGCCACCAACAGGAAGGAACGCTGGCGTCGGAGATGGGGAAAGTCTCCTTGAAGAACAGCAAAGCTTCTGCAAGTTGCTGCTTTTATTTTGAGATCGGAGACAGACTGAAGTTATGAAAGGAACTCCTTCAACCTTCAGGGTATTTTTCTTTCCTTCTTATTTTTTTTTCAAACTCACTGCAAATGAAATCATATGGCTAAAGAGTGCTCGAACTGCCATGGTTCTTCTGATTAACAATTCAAAGCCCAATTTTGAATTATTCATAGTATTTAAATAACTTATCAGTGTGAGCAAGAGTGATGGGAAGCTGTTGCAATTAGCAAAGCTTACTTAAAGCCTGTAGACAAATACCCCTAATTAAGTAATATTGCCCACTGGAGACAGAGTTTCTGGGAACCAAAGAACTGGAGAAATGGAGGCCCAGGAGTGACAGGAAAATGCAAACTACCAAACCTTATGTTTGAGTGAATCCTTTCTGTACACAGGCACTATTTGATCCCCTGTGAATCATTATACAGGGGTCCTTAGAGGTCTGAGAAAAGTCTTGAAAACAAGGTTTTTAAAGAAAAGAAGAGATGAAAGTAACTTACAATTACTTTCTTGAAGACTGACAGGAAAGGTTAGTACTAACACATAACTAATCAAAGAAGCAGAAAAAGAAAAGTCACCTAGAATCAGTGAAGCTCATCAGGAAGTGGGGAGAGTCCCAGGCCTCTTGAGCACCTGGTCTCTGAGTACCTGGTGAGCATTTCCCGTGCTCCTCCTGCCTTTTCTTTGAGGAACAGCTAAGATTCTGGGGTTTTGGTCCTTTTTCTCCAGACTGTGAAGGCAAAGAAATAAAAAGAAAGTATTATGGACAGATGTGCCATAATAATAAATTGTCCCTGATATTAAGGCAAAAAGGCCTAGTTCTTCTTGCTTCTTAAGTGGAGGAGCAATAGAGACATCCCAGGGTATCTGGAAGCACAACTCAGCACCCTGCCCTTTACGGCTCAGATAGATAAAGTTCAAGTCTGAAGAGACTCAAAGTCATTAGAATTAGGGGCCAACAGGGATCTGACGGATAGCTCATAAAATCCCAGTACTGTTCTAAAGTTCATACAGCAAACAAAAGCTGGTGAATGTATGTATCAGTCTCTGGAAAGGACCTTCAGATCATGGAGGTCTGGAGAGATGGGTTTCAAAAATATGCAGAAGTAGCGGAGCTTGGAGGACAAAGTCAAGCCAGGGTCACCTCCCCTTCTAACTGATGAGGATGGCAAGCAGCTGAATTTTCTCAGAAGCCTGTCATCATGCTACTGTGTTCTTCACTGTTTGTGCAAAGCCCCTGCCTGTTTGTGTTAGGGTCAAACCAGCTGCAAGATGTAGAGTTTGGTGTGGTAGCATCTGATTGCTTGGGCCTCAGCCACATGCCACGGGGTTGAGACATGTTTCATTCTTTTTGTATTCATAAGGGGTAGCTTCTAGAAGGTAGTGTGTGTGTGTGTGTGTGTGTGTGTGTGTGTGTGTGTGTCTGTGTCTGTGTCTGTGTCTGTGTGTGTCTGTACCCGTAGATTAGTGCAGCTCTCAGCTCTTGACTTAGGGTTTCTACTAATGTAATGAAATACCACAAACAAAAAGCAACTTGGGGAGGAATGTGTCTATTCAGCTTATACTTCCATAGTACTGTTCATCACCAAAGGAATTCAGGACAAGAACTCAAACAGGGCTGGAACCTGGAGGCAGGAGCTGATGCAGAGGCTATGGAAGAGTGCTAGCTAACTGGCTTGTTCCTCATGGCTTGTTTAGCCTGCTCTTTTATAGGACCCAGGACCACCAGCCCAGGGATGGCCCCATCCACAATAGGCTCGGTCTCCCATCATTCATTAAGCAAATGCCCTACAGACTTGCCTGCAGCCCAATCTTAGGAGGCATTTTTCTTAATTAAGGGCTCCTTCTCTCTGGTGACTTTAGCTTGTGTCAAGTTGACATAAAAGCCAGCACAGCCCTCATGGGAGAAGCTCCTTTGCAGAGTGGTTGGTGATTGATGCAGAGAACTCACAACTCATCCAAGTGCACAGAGTGAGTGCCTGTGGAGTGCTCAGATGTGAATGAGATGTCTAGATCACAAGGCTGCTCTGAGGCTTAGGGAACAATGCAGGAACTGGGGCAAAAAGATTGTAAGAGCCAGAACCTGGGGAGGATGGATGCAAGTGTCTTTTGTACTTGACAAGACCTTTGCACACAGGATCCCGCAGCAACAGTGGTTACCTGCACAAGACCTGCATAAGATCATGTGAGTCAACATTTTAGTGTGGAGTAGAGAGGGGGCTCATAAGCCTCCCTATACCTGAAGACCTGTTGACAGTTGGTGTCTTCTGGAGGAAGGAAAGCCATTTATTAAAGGGGATAACCACTGGTAGGCCCACCAAGCTCCGGTGGGTAGGCCCTATAGCCATGACTATATGACAGCATGAATTGGACTTAGCAGTTTAGAAAAAAAAATAAAGAAAAAGTGTAAGGAGGAGTCATCATCAGAGATAACTCTGTAAGAGATGAGTATGATTAAAATATGGTATATGGATGTATGAAATTATCAAAGAGTTAATAAAAAAATTAAAGTGTAGCTTGTTTCAAAAACCTGCCTCCTACTTATCTGTGGATTTCCCAGAATAAGTGGTTGGATGTTGTTTTGGTAGGGAACACATCTTCAGCAGCCCCTGTCTCTAGCCAAGTGCCTCTTCCTTTAGCTAGGGAGATGAGCTCTGATGGGCCTCAGGTTGACTTCCAACTCCCTGTGTAGGTGAGAATGGCTTTGTATTACTGATCCTCGAGTCTCTGCATCAGGCAACTTGGATGAACCCATAGATACATAAAGAATGGATAAAACACAGGGCATGTCACACCAGCCAGAGCAGCACATGACTTTGTTGCCAGCCCTAGGGTGGTAAAAGCAGAAGGTTCAGAAGTTCAATTTCATTCTGTTCTACATGGGTACATAGCAAGAGCTGGATGTCAGGCAGGTGCCACTACACACAGTGTAATGTAAGGATGTAGAAACAATGGAACTGTCATTACTTTTAACTATTATAACAGTCTACTTAAGACAATCCAACAAGTGTATCTTCCAGACTGTTTAAATGAATGAAGGGTTCAATGTTTAAGGGTTTAAGCTTGAATTCCAATGGAAGTAGAGTTTTTAGGTCAGTAGCATGTATAATAAAATTAAGATATCATCCACAACAGCAAGAAAACCCATAAGGTAATTAGTAATTAACTTATGCCAAACACATGAGTCTTCAAGCTTTAATTAAGAACATTTAAAATTCTATAAATAAATGGAGAGGCATTTATGTTAATGTTGATGGCTTAATATTGTAAAGATGTCAATGCTCACAAAATTAATCTCTAAAGTTATAGGACACTATTCATCACCCTAGTGTGCTTTACGCAGAACTTGCTAACCCTTCATAAGATTGATTCAGCAAGAAGGAAGACCCAAGAAACCCTAGTTTATCTTTTTTAAAAATTATTTTTATTTTATATTCATTGGTAATTTGACTGTGTGCATGTCTGTGTGAGGGCGTTGGATCCACTGGAACAGGCGTTTTAGACAGTTGTGAGCTTCCACGTGGGTGCTGGGAATTGAACTCAGGTCTTCTGGAAGAACAGCCAGTGCTGTTAACTACTAAGCCATCTCTCCGTTTATTGTAAAAGCATTCAGTACACACTTGTTTTGAAAGAAATTGAGTTTCTTATAAAAAACATTTATAATAAAAAATATGGCTGTGTTCAAGAACAGATTATCTACATTTGAACTAAGCAATGGGGAGAAAGGTGACCATAAATGTATGGAACTCTGTATCCAATAGATGTCGAACCAGCAGCCAAGAGGAAGCTGAGAGCTTAGAGGGTATGTCTTAGTTAGGGTTTTACTGCTGTGAACAGACACCATGACCAAGGCAAGTCTTATAAAAACAACATTTAATTGGAGATGGCTTACAGCTTCAGAGGTTCAGTCCATTATCATCAAGACAGGAGCATGGCAGCATCCAGGCAGGCATCATCTGAAGGCTGCTAGTGGAAGACTGGCTTCCAGGCACCTAGGATGAGGGTGTTAAAGCCCACACCCACAGTGGCACACCTACTCCAACAAGGCCACACCTCCTAATAATGCCACTCCCTGGGCTGAGCATATACAAACCATCAAGCTGGAACAAGAAAACCTGATTACTCTGTGGATTGCTACAGTAGATACTACAATAGGGGTGGGGCTTGAGAAGATGTACTCTTTTCTTGACACAAGAATATGGGAATTGTTTTCTTTACATAAAACCTTCAATGAGTACTTAAGTATAAAAAAGATAAATATGATTATATATAATCAAAGCATTTCTTTTTTGCAGAGATAGTATATAGGAAGTTGATAGATAACATAATGAGATAAAATAGTTTCAATATTTAGAACTGACAAGGGATTGCTGTGCCCACCATATCAAGTAGCAAACCCAGGATAACAACAGGTGAAGGGGACACACAGACAGATTCATAGAAAGCTCAAAAGTTCATCGAGCCAATGGAAAGTTTCTGAGACTCATTAGTAATCAAATAGATGCAAATTCAAATAACAGAATATCATTTTACATCTCTAAATTTGGCAAAAGGTAGGAGGTTTCAAAATGCCACCAGTTTGCAAGAATGGGGATATGAGAAAGAAGAGCTCAGGAGAACCTCTGGGGAACAATTCAGCACTTAGAAAAGCAGGAATATGTATAGACATGGAGTCTGCAGGGATCCTTCCTCAACATGGATGCAGCTTATATCCACATTAAGCAACTTAGAGAAACTACAGAGACATGATGCTGAGTGGATAAAGCACAGGAAATGTAATACTGGGGCTGGGTAGCACCTGCCTTTAATTGCCAGCTCTAAGGAGGTAGAGGCAAGAGGATCAGAAATTCAAATTCATCCTCCTGATCCTGGAATTCATGAGATCCTGTTTAAACAAAATAAAACAAAACCCAAAATATAGACCGGTAGTTTCACATAACCAGATTAGGCAAATTAAAGTTATATGTTTAGGGAACAGTATGGAGTCCATCTTGCAAGAAGACAGACAAACAAAACCTGTGCTTTAAATTAAGTATGTGCGCCTATTAGTGGCGGTTAAGCGAGTGGTGGGGAGTAGGAATGTAAAATAGGGCTTCGAGGCAAATTTTATAAACTTGCCTTCCAGGAGAAGCAAGCTACTTAATTGGATTTTGGGGAAAGAATATTTGGTATGATGCTCTCAGTCTGTCAATTAGAAAACACCAGGCGAGGTGTTTGGATGCGTCACCTCCTGGAGCTCAGCATCTCCGAGGCTGGAAATAGAATCGCAAGCACCAGAGACTGCCTCCCACAGATGGGGTCAGAGGTGTTAGACGCTGGGTTTCAAATTAGATAAGGCTGTGTCAGAGTGCGGAGCAAGGCTTCTAGCACAGCACAGGAAGTATGTTTAGCCTTTATGATGCATCTTAAAGGGTATCAGAAAAGGAACAGTGACACTCCTGGATCTTGTGGTGGAGCAGCTAGGAGGCTGCTACTTTACAGTTTAGACTACATCAACCATCAATGGAATTGCTCTCCTAACTGCCCTTGAGGTGCAGTGGATCTATTTCCTGAAGCTTAAAGATTTTCTAAAAACACAGAGGCCTTTTTTTTCTTTTTAGACAAATAATTGAAATTTTGCATATTTGAGACTCCCTCTTTGGAAAGTAGCACTATAATTTCTTTGTTTCTTAAAGATTTGGTTTCTTTTTAATATTGCATTTGTGCATGAGGGTGGGGGTTGGCAAGCAGGAACAGTATGCACTCCAGAGTGTACGTACTCTTGAAGGCCAGAATAGGGTGTCAGATGTCCTGGAGTTGAGATACAAGCTCTTGTAAACTATGGTTGTGGGAAACAAATTCGGTCCTTTAGAAGAGCAGCAAGCCCTCTTAGCGACCAAGTCCTCTCTCGTACCATAGAGCTCTTAATTTCTTTCAGCTTCTTCCTGAATCAGGTATCACTTTCACAATCATATTTTACTATAGGGTAAAGGTACACAGATACAACAAATGACCTGTTGAGGTTCTCTCGAGATACTAGAAGGCTGATTCACTCACTGGCTGGAGCAGCCATGACTCCCTAAATCCCTCCGACCTTTCAGCTAGCCATGGATGTCCTTTACCTGTAAGTTAATGCACCTGCCTTCACTGGAATTGCTCTAGCCTTTCCCGGGGCTTGGCCAGGGGGTTGGAGGGTGGTGGGGGTGGAGCGGAACAGAGCTGCGTCAGCTTTCCCATCTTAGAGGCACACTGGGCCTCTACCCACTTATTAAGCCTTTAGTCATGCACATCTTATCTGCCACAGTGAGGCTCCTGGTGTGACACACTTACTCCTCATGAGACCAATGCATATTTGTTCTTTGGTAGAGCCTCTCACAAGTGCTAAGAGGTAGGATAAGGTCAGCAGAGACAGTCCTGGAGCCTTCTCCCTGGGAGCTTCCGGGCTACTCAAGGTGACCTAGAAACAAGACATGGGATGACTAAAGAAAGTCCTGTGAGGGAATGCGCGTGAAAATGTGCCCCACACTTTGTTTAGTCAGCATGGTAAAGGTGTGAAGAGAAAGAAATGTAGATGTGAAGAATATTCATGACAAACGACCTCCATGTCTGTGAGTGCTTCATCTGCAGGTACCTCATGGATTCAACAAGGCACAGATGGACAGCGTTAGGGATTTAACCTGAGCTGACCATGTGCAAATTGAATCTTTGCTCACTATTCCAGAGACGGGACTGTAGAAAGACTGTTTACATAGCTTTTACATTGCATTTAGTGTTAAAAACCACTGGAACTGATTTGTTATATATGGGAGGATTGTGTCTTATATGCAACATTATTGCAATTTGATTGCATTGGATTGCATTTTAATTAATTTGTGTGGGGGTTGGCCTTGACAACTCCCTCCACCGTGTGGGAAGGAACCAGGACATTAGGCCCTGTTACCTTTACCTGTGGCCCATCTCACCGCCTCTATGCTATTTTATATACGAAACCTAAGCATCCTCAGATTTTGGGCTACTCATAAGGTGTCCTGGAATCAATAACCCCACTGATATTGAGAGATGATCCTACAGGTCTCTTGAAATGAGAGGCACAGCATACCATGCGGCCACATAGGATGCACTGGGATTGGTCAGGAGGTAAGGAGGAGAAGATGGCAGAATAGACCCAGGACCTTTATTGCGGTTATTAAAAGAAAGAATGGTCAAGGCAGGGTAGGTACAAAGAGTAAATTCAAGATTGGCTAGTCTTAGTGGTCTTAATTCTGGTGGCCTGCTAAATTTTCCTATAATATTCTGGCCCTCAGTAATTTGGATGGAGGGATCCTGGCTTGCTTCACAGATGTTTGGTAAAAGAAATAGAGATGTGGGTTCTGGATTTGTTGTTGGTTTGTACACAGAAGATGTCTTTGCAGGAGAGCCATTTTCTGTCTGTAAGAATCGAGGTCCTATAGTCTAGAGCACCAAGTACATCAAAAAGAAAAAAGAAAAAAGAAAGAAAGAAAGAAAGAAAGAAAGAGAGAAAAAGGAAGGAAGGAAGGAAGGAAGGAAGGAAGGAAGGAAGGAAGGAAGGAAGGAAGAAAACTTAGTAAATTCAGTAAGAAATTGGGTTGAAAGTCTGTGAAACAGGAACCTGCTTTACCCTGGGGAGTCAGGGGATGACATCCTTTAGGAGCTCATCAATGAGATGAGGACAAGAGACTATGCATGTAAGCTCAGGAATGATGTAGAAACCTATTCCATGTAGAAGACATAGCATGAGGAAAAGTCCTAGCACAGCAGGAAGTCTTGAACAGAGAGCAAAGAGGCTAAGCTTGAGAGATAGGAGGGATACAATCTCTGTGGACTGGTAGGCAGTGTGGAGAGCCAGGGCATTTACCAGAGAGCAGCGGCCATTCTCCGAGAATCTTTAAGCTGGAGGCACTCAAAAGTCACAGGTTGGGTTTTCATGTCTATGAACACAGTGCCCCTCTGGAGAGCTGAGTATTGCCACGGTTCCTCTAGCCATTAGATCACAAGTAGGTTGCTCTCATATTAGTAGACACCCAGCTTCTCAGCCATGAGAGCATTAGCTCCTCCTGGCTGCTTCTGTGGTTCAGCCTGAGCCAGGACTTCTTCTGATCTTCCATCCTCTGGCTCTTGTTTGTCCATCTTAGCTCCTGTAGCTGTGGTGTCATCTAAAGGAGTGCGAACTGTGGTCCCTGAATGAAGTCTCATCTCATCTACACTGAGCTAACTCCTCTTGCTCTCTCTCTCCATTGTGACAGTTTCATACATGTATATAATGAATTATAGTTATGTTCACACCCCTTTGCTCTTCCTTACTCTCTTCCCCCGACTCTCTCCTGAAACCCTTCTTCCTATCAATTTCCCCTTCTGCTTTCATGTCTTCTTCTGTCCCACGGAGTCTAGTGAGTTTCTCACCCAAGCACGGGTGGGAGGTGATTTACTGCAGCAAGAGCAACTTATCAAACTAACAAAACTGACTCTTCCCACCCCCAACTGTTAAATGCCAATAATTTCCTACACCCAACAACTTATAGAGGCTCATCAACTTGATCAGAATTCAGGAATTGTGGGAAGGTTGCAAAATTGTAGCTCTGGAGCTAAATACCTTAGCCTAACTTCCCTCCCTAAACAGTTATTTATCACTCAGTTCTCTGTGTGACTTAATGTGGCTATCAGGTAAACTCTTGGGATGTATAAATGGACTTCTGGCTTCCAACACCACAAAAGCTACGAATGTAATCAGCCAGCATCAGTGGTCTATAGCAGAGATTTCCCCATGTTGTTGCAACTTCTCGACTTGATGTTCCCACTGACTTATTTGAAAAGTGACTTGATTTATAACTTTTTTCTGCTACTGCAAAAATTTATTGAAATGGGTGCCATGTTAGAGTAGGGTATTTGGGCTGATCTAATCCAGGCCATGCTCATTTACATTTTACTCCAGAATAAAACTCTCTTATTCCTTTTTCGGTGAGACCTGTGGTTCTGTTTTACAGTGACAGGCAGATGATTCTCCTGGGATTTTGAAATTATCCAAACTTTCAGGAAGTTAAATGACTTGCTGAGAAGTTGCTCTGTCAGGCAGGGAGGGCTCTGTCCCCCTGAGAGCATCTAGCTCAGGAATGAGAGGTTACTATGGAAAGAACCCTGGCACTCAAATGATGCAGCCTTTCCACCCATTAAAAATGCATGGCTAACAAGTCAGCACGGCTTTAATGCAATTAGAGGCAAACCCTAATCTGGGACAATTAGGTGCAAGCAAATAGCTCCATGTGTTATTTGTGAAGCTAGAGGGGCCTAAGTCCTATGCACCTTGAGTTCCACCCTCATCCGTAGAATCCTGTGTTTAAAAACAGAGAGAACTTGACCTTCTGCCTGTACTACAGGGGCCTCCCAACTGTTTAATTTAACTGGGTAATTCCAGGTTATCGACTTTCATTTGATCTCTGACTGAAAGCAAGAAAGAGGTTGTGAGAAAAGGAGAGACAGGAGACTAGGAGATGTGCCAGAGTGCTCCTCTTGGTGGCCATGAGCATTGGAACCGCACCCTCCTAACTGCTGTTTGCCCTTCCCTGGCCAGAGGTTTAGTCACAGGAGAATGTCAGCAGCCTTGGGGTATGCTTCTGCTGGGTTAAGTATCAGACTGGAGATGTAGCTCAGTTGGCACTGTGCTTGCCTAGCATGTATAATGCTCCGGGTTCCATTCCCAGGATTGCATAAAGCAGGCATGGGCCAGGGATGGGATGGGATGGGACAAGGGGCCACTCATATAGCCCCAGCATTAAAGAAGCAGAAGAATGATCCTAAAAAATGTTGTAAAATTGGGATTTAGTAGTGTTGGAAGGAATGCTACTAGACTTGATCGAACTGATCAAATTATATTATGTGTATACACGAAGCTCTTATTCAATAAAAAATTTTCAGGGACAAAAGAAGAAGCAGGAAGATCAGAAGTTCAAGGTCATCTTTGGCTACATAAGCAGTTGTAGATGAGAACCTTGGAGCTAGAACAAGACGCTGACCTTAATAACAAACAATGGAACAATCAAAACCCAAAGAAATGTCACCTGAACTGTACAGGGACAGGGATCTAGGATCTGACAGAGCACTGGGCATTGTCCCTCTCTTCTGTCACATGCCAGCCTAGAACTTCAGGCCAGACAACTCAAGTGTTCTCTTCCATAATCTATAAAGATAAAGAATCCCTTCGAAAGGGCTGGAGCAGATTCTTTTCCAGCAGGGAGCTATCTTACCTAGGAGGGTGGTCTTAAAGCCAATGTTGCCCCACCCAGCTTGATCTGATGACTCTAATGTTTCAAGCTGTTTGAAAATCTCAACTTACAGCTTAGTTAAAAGTTCTGGCTCCAGGCATTCAATGTTCTCATTAAAATGCAAATTTATTCCGAACACAGCTGCCCCAGTTGTTTTCCTCTTGTTGTCATCTATTTCCTTTCTCTCCTCAGAATGTTTGACAATAATGAAGGCCAGACTACTCCGCGATGCATCCCCAGCCCTCTGGTATATACCAACACTCCATTCTCTGCGCTTTTAATCTCCCATTTGCATGAATCTACTTATTGCCAGCCTCTTGGTGAGACCCAAGCAGACAGTCAGCAGACAGACGGGTAGCATGGTGTCTTCCTGAATAATTCAATTAACAGGCAAATGAATGAAAGGTCACCCAAATGGTATGTCTTGTCACTATTACCGCATACGTTTCAATGTAGTTGGTACTGAAGGTGGCTGAGTTATAGGTCAAGATGAGGTGTAGTCTCTCCTTCATACACACACACACACACACACACACACACACACACACACACACACACACACGTACATACCTACTTCTCTTTATAAAAGGGCCTGTCGTCTGGGTTGGAGTTGACGGCAGAATTAAATGAGAAATGCTGGTCATAACACAAAGCAACACTGTGAATCTAAATGGAGTACCTTGATGGCTTTTATGGCTCCTATCAGTAGTAGTTCTTAAGAGTGAGGGAGACTTAGGTTATGTACAGAGGTGTGTTCCAGCAATATACATAATATTACATAAATATACATTTATTCCAATGGAGATTTCGCCTATTTAAAACATGACCACCAAATTCTCAAGATTAAATTTATGTCAGCAAGTAATCACATTTTAAACTTGTGGTAGTTTGAATAGGAATATCCCCTTCCCCCATAGACTCATATGTTTGAATACTTGGCTCTCGGAGAGTGACTCTATGAGAGGTGTGGCCTTGTTGGAGAAGGTGTGGACTTGTTGGAGGAGTATGTCACTGTTGGGGCGGGCTTTGAGGTCTCCTATGCTCAGGCTATGTCCAGTGTGGCACACAGTTGCTCCTGCTGCCTGCTGATCGAGATGTAGAACTCTCAGCTCCTTCTCTAGCATGATGTTTGTCTGCTTGCTTCCCACCATGACGATAGTGGACAAAACCTCTGAAATTGTAAGCCAGCCCCCAATTAAATGTTTTCTTTGTAAGAGTTTCCATGGTGTCTCTTCACCAAAACCCTAAGATACAAATTGAAAAAAAAAAACAGTGATGTTTGAGGTTTGAGACATAATCTTTATAGAGTTAAGGTTTTCTGTTGTCGTGCAGTACATCTAACATGATGCTTAGCTCTCTGTAGCTGGCCAAGGACACCTAGGAGACAGTACCGGAGCAATGTTTTAGAAAAGAACATTCCTGTGCCTTCTGGGAAGTAGCTGTCAGTGACATCAGCATGGGATCCTTGTGACACTATTTTTTACTTGCTGTTTTTTAATATTCTTTGCCCTGGCAGTTTTTGTCAATTTCTTAGTGGTCACATTAAACAAACCTGATATATTTGCTCTAGATCTGAAGAAAGCCAACAGGAAGCCCCACGGGCTTGGTGCCATACACCTTTTATAGTTAGGTTACTTAGGGGATCAAAACAGAAGACTCTTGGGTTTGACACCACCCTGGGCTGCATAGGGAGAGAGAGGAGGTAAGGGCATTATTAAAGGAAGTGGCTCTGCCTGGCTGCCCTGTCTTAACTCAGAGGCCCTTCCAGGTTCTGTTCATCACGGAATCCTCATTTGCATAGTCTGCTCATTTACATTCTTGTTCAGCTTCACCCTCCTGTCCACCTTCCTGAGCAGTCATGATTGATTTACCACGACTTTCTTGGCTCCAATCTAGCCCTTTGCTGAACTGCTACTGAAAATGCTTCCTTTTTTTTTTTTTTTCTAATTTTTGGAGAAGGGCCAGATCTGGTGTTCAGCCTGGGGTACTATGAGGCCCAGTACCCAGTTCCCAGTTCCCCAACCCCTTGATTGCTTAGAAGTAGGGATCAGTTTGATTATTCTAGGGTTCATCAAGGGCCTGTCACTACAGACAAAAGAATTTTGTCATCTGCTGAGGTGCCAGGTCTCCATAGCCCTTATAAGTATGAGAACTACCAAGCGATATTTCCAGAAATCGAAACTAGGCAGTTGACTATAGGTTGCTTCTGTCGATTCATGACCCAGTTCTCTCCTCAGTTTCCTCATCAACAAGATTATAACGGTATTTGTTTGAATTACAGAAACATGTCCATTTTTTAAAAATCTAAAAATGGTAAGTTAATATCACTTAAGTAATATTCCCAATGGGTTATTTATAAAGGTATAGTAATTATAAGAGAGGTAGCACATATTAAAATTAATAAACATGTGTTATAATTACAGTACTCATTTCATTTTCCTCTCCTAAGGATTCCTGAAATCTTTAGTGTCCCATTATGGCTACTTTGTAAAAACTATAGAAGAGAATTCTAAAGCCTAGACCTTGGGATATATTGATAAAATACTGTGGCCTCTCCATCAAAAGTCTGTTTTTTTTTTTTTTTTTTAATTTTTCTTTTAAACTTGGCTTGATATGTTTGGGCTCAGGGGGATAGCTAGATCCTAGAACATGCAATGTCAGCTGGAGGACCAAAAGTCTACACCCTAGAGGAGGCTTCGGTACCTATACACACTGAGTGGGAGCAGACCCAGACTGGTGAGGGAAGCTGAGATGAAACACATCTTTTTATTCTTCAAGCAAGCTTCTGGCTAGCTTTGACTGCCAAATTCAAAAGTTCCCTGTTATCGGAAATCTCCATTCCTCCTAGGCAACACCAGTCCCGGTGTCCCTGTACTAACTGCTTCTGTTTACACACTTACCCCAGACCACAGTGTCTAGCAGCCTACCAATCTTGTATCCTAATACGATATACATTGGACACACTGGCACACAGACTATCATCATTTACCATGTTTCTGTAATAATCATACTATATTTACTGAATGCTTGCTGTGCTGTTGAAGCCATACAAACCTCACGAAATACCTATTCTGATGATTATTGTTAAGGGACAGGGTCACAGAGAGAATAATGAAATAGCTCAGGGCTCCTCACTGCTTAAAAGAGAAACAAGGTTCTACCCCAGGCTGTCTGGCACCAAAGTCTGCCCATCAACTCTTTCTCTCCTTCTAATAGATGGGTGATTCTTGGCATCTAGCAAAGATGAAGATTAATGAAGCAGCGTTCAGGGGGAAAGAAATTCACCATTCTAAGAGGGAAATAAGAATTTATCTCATTGGCTTTGGGTTGCTATTGTGAAAAGACCTGTCTCCATCTTCGGGGGATAGATGCTAGCCAGCCAGACACAGGTAATTTAGAGACTCTGTTGTTAAGATCAAGAAATAGATAACGAAAATGGGATTCTGAAGAAACTCATTCACCCAGAGCCCTCTAATTGGCTGACCAGCCAACATGGCTGGCAGTCTTCGATATGGCTGTCATCACCAGGATGGTGTGCAAGGTTTCTTCCTGGTTCCTTAGTTTGACTGCGTCATCAGCATCCTGTATCTTTCCTTTCAGAAAAAGACGCGAAAGCCTCATGACATTTAAGCCTTGCTCCGGAGCCTCATTAGGGCAGAGCCAGGGGAGAAAAGTAATGAATGGCTGTGTCTCCATGAATGCGTAATGAGCAAATTCCTTCCACCAAGCCCCGCTATACAGAGACTGATGATTAAAGCGGTGAACTCAGACTGGGGCTGAGTGGGTCTGAATGGGGGGCTGGCTTTCGTTGCTATCTGCCTCCGATTCTTCGGAGCTGCACAGCCCTAGTGGAGCGTGACTCACTTAGCCTTGCCGTTTTACTTAAAATCCACCCTTCTGACGCCACGCCGGGCTGAAGTCAAGGCAGACTGTATCCTCAGCAGCCTCTCCAAGCGCCACCTCTGCAAGCTAGAGAGAGGAGCTTTCCTCCAGCAATCACGTAAACACTTGCGTCTCTCTCCTTCCTCCTTGTAATTGAGGAGAAGTTCCCAATGGCTTGCCTGGCAACGAGTCCGGAAATCGATTCTAATCACATCAGTACCAAGGAAATTATTTTTTAGGTTGGTTACAGTTTTAATATTCAGGTACCGCAGACCCTGTTTCAGTGAAGTCTCTGGGACTCCGAGGTGAATGATAATCAGGTGTGCCTCTGCAGAATGCCTGGAACTTTCCAAAGTCTCCCTATCTTGCTTGCATAATTGAATCCTTTAGGGCATCCTCTGAGGCCCTCAGTCTTGCTAATGCTTCCTTCATTTGGCAACTGAAAAAAAAAAAAAAACCAAAAAACAATAAACAAAACAAAACAGAGGTCCAGGGAGGTTGAGGAAGTAGCTTAAGGCCACACAGCTAGACAGAAAGGCAAAATTCTACCTTCAGTCCTATGAAATCCCTACCTAATGAATTTGCTCTCCAGTACATTTTGCTGTGGAGCAAAAGTGTTCTTTTAAAGATTTATTTTTGAGCCATGGAGCATATAATGCCCTTGGATACAGGAAGAAGAAGGATGGGAGAATACACAATCAATAGATTTGAATTTTTTTCTTTTAAAAAAGCGACATTAATCTGGATCCAAGGTTAAGCTACCATATAGCACAACATTTCCTGAAAATCAGACACTTGAAACATTACTTTATGTCTGAGCCCTTCTGTGCTATTAATATTTTTCTATGTCAAACGTCTTGTGATGCCTAAATAAAAGAAGGTTTATATCAGTGCCTTGACTTGAGGATTTTTATCATTTATATCAGTTCACAACATAAATCCAACAAAATGTAAAAATGTTAATAAATATCTGTTTTGGTCTTGCAAGCTGCAGGAAGTTCAGAGCCTAGGGCTTGAAAAGAATTTTCAAGCACTGAAAGATGCTGAAGATATATCAACCCCCAACTGAGTTTTTCTTTATATATCCTGGAGAATTGTACTAGGAATGAACTGCAGGCTGCACAAGTTGGCATTACTTAACGAAATGTCTATACCAGGCAAAAGAGACATGTGCAATAGTCCCATAGATGTGATGTCTGTGCTCTAGAAACCGTTAAGGAACTTGATCTTCTCCTCTGAGTATAAGAACCTGAGGAGAAAGCAAGTTAAAAGTCTTGTTTCTCTGCTGCTGCATGCAAGGCTAGAGACACACGTGTTTTGAAGATGCTCCACAAGGGTTGACTTCAGGAAAGGGTAGATTATATATGGATGACAAACAATCCAAGGAGATCCATTGCTTTAATAGTTGTATTTCCTGTTCACTCTTCTCAGCAGTGAAAGATGTGGAAGGCATCTGTCCCTGGCAAACTCTTAGGAACCAAGTCAGGTGACCACCTCAAACTTTGCCTGCCTCTGTGGTGAAGGAAAGCTAGCCATGACACATCACTATCCATTAAGCTCATTAACTAGAACTTGTCACTTGGTCCCAGAATGTAAGAAGAGAGAGTTGATCGAAGACCCAAAAGCAATGAGAAGCAGAAATATCTGGTGGCCGGTACTGAGAGCTATACCATCTTATAATCATAAGACACATATGGCTTCTCTTCATATGTCTCTGAAGCTGCTTGTATGGGAGGTGTGTTGGGAGAAGCAAACTACCATCTGCACATAAACATGGAGTATGTATAGGCATGAGTTGGATACTAATTAAGGATTTCATTAAGGGGATGAATCAAGAAATAACATTTTCAATGAATCAAAATGATGGAGAAGAGGAGGCAGAAGATGTTCTAGACAAAGGATGCAGGTGAGGGTGAGACAGAGAAAATGGAGGGTGAAGAACCAGAACTGAAAAGTCAGGGAGAGCAGAACTAGAAGATTCCGCGGAGCAAAAACAAAGAAACAAACAAAACCCAAAAACCCAAACAAAATAATAATTAAACAAACAGACAGACAGACAGACAACAACAACAGTGGAAGACTTTGAATCATGGGACATTATCTTAGTAAACGCCAGCAAAGCAGGAGAGACTCCTGATGGGAAAAATCTTAAATGTAATTTGCTGTGATGTATTTAGGAACAGTCTCTCTTTCTTATACTTAATAGTCAACTGGTATAAACTACATTATTGATTTTTTTTATTATTGAACATCTCAAGTCATTCAGTCAATAGTGCTTGAGTCCTGATTCATGTTAGAAGTAGAAATTACCTCTCTTAAAGTGTCAACATACAATTTCCTGGGGGGTAAAAAGACATGCATGGAAGGAGATGAGTGGAAGATGCTGGGGAGGCAGGAAGGAAATGTTGACTAGGACATAGAAAAGAATAGATAAATCAGAAAGGTGCAACAGGGAAGAGTTAGCAAAAGGTGAGGGTTATGGCATGTGTCAGGGAGTAGCCGGAGTGGAGATGGGTATAGGAGTGAGCAAGAAGATAATGATCTCACCGGTGTAGAGGGTCAGGCATTTTAGTTAGTCATGTAGGGGCTTTGCGAAGGTAAGAGACTGAGCTACAAATGTGCTTACTTGTAGATGTTATTATTATTATTATTATTATTATTATTATGATGTATTTATTGTTAAATGTAAGTACACTGTAGCTGTCTTCAGACATACCAGAAGAGGGCATCAGATCTCATTATGGATAATTGTGAGCCACCATGAGGTTGCTGGGATATGAACTCAGGACCTTTGAAAGAGGAGTCAGTACTCTTAACTGCTGAGCCATCTCTCCAGCCCCAGATGTTATTATTTTAAAGTGTGAGTTTGGATAGATCTTGTGTACACTGTGGGGAGAAACAAAGCAAGTTCCCTGACTTTCTGACCTAAAAGATACTAAAGTCAACTGGGGAGATAGTAGCCAAATAAGAGCATGGGCAAAACTGTAAGATTACAAGTGTACTAACACTTGCTACGAGGCAGAAGTGGTTCCATGAAAGGAGATTCTTGAGATAACTGGTATCTCAGTCAGGGTTACTATTGCTGTGATGAAATGCATGCAATAGTAACCTCGAAATGATGCAATGTGGGTAACAAGAGGTTTATTTACTTATGTTCATCATTGGAGGAAGGAAGTTCATCATTGACAGGAACTTAAACAGGGAAGGAAGCAGGAAATAGGAGCTGATGCAAAAGCCATGGAGGCGTGCAACTTACTGGCTTGCTCATTCTGGTTTCCTCCGTCTGCTTACTTAAAGAACCCAAGACCTTCAGTCTAGAGGTCTTCCTACCCACAATGGTCTGGGCCTCCCCCATCAATCATTAATTGAGAAAATGCCCTAAGGTTTGCTTACAGCTGGATCTGAGGGGGCATTTTCTTAGTTGAGGTTCTCTCCTCTCAGATGCCTTTAGCTTGTGCCAATTTGGCATAAAACTAGGCAGCACATCTGCCTTAGTCAAGGACGGGTTCTCCTGAGGAGAGAGAGAGCTTCCTTTGGAACACAAGGTTGGCTAAACCAGACTCTGAGAGGATGGATGCTCATTGGAGTGGGATGTAATTTCAGTCTTACGTTGGATTAAACCCAAGACTGTACCTCTGGGTTAGGACCCAGCTCCGTGACTCATGAAGAGAATTTAATAGAACCATTTTACGTGGGGGAAGCAAGCTATCAGGGGAGGCATGTGAGTTTGGTTTCAGAAAACAGGGCTGAAACTGGTTGGATATAGCCTTAAAGTTCAGAACTGAACTCCTTGGGGCTGGGGAATTAACACTCAGTACTTAAAAATCTGCCTAAACTTGGCATCCAAAGCACTTGGAGGTATTAGATTACTGCCCATTGTGATACTGCTGGCTCTCATTCATAGGTCCTGTTACAATAGGTACAACCAATACTGGATTGGATTGAAAATACTTGAAACCCAATTGGGTTCATGTTGGAGATGAAGAGACTTTTTCTTTCTTTCTTTCTTTCTTTCTTTCTTTCTTTCTTTCTTTCTTTCTTTCTTTCTTTCTCTCTCTCTCTCTCTCTCTCTCTTTCTTTTCTTTTTTTTTTTTTTGTTTTTCAAGACAGGGTTTCTCTGTGTATCCTTGGCTGTCCTGGAACTCACTCTATAGATCAGGCTGGCCTTGAACTCAGAAATCTGCCTGCCTCTGCCTCCCAAGTGCTGGAATTAAAGGCGTGCACCAATACTGCCCAGCTTGCTTTCTTCCTTTCTTTCTTTCTTTCTTTCTTTCTTTCTTTCTTTCTTTCTTTCTTTCTTTCTTTCTTTCTCTTTCTCTCTCTCTCTCTTTCTTTCTTTCTTTCTTTCATTCTTTCTTTCTCTCTTTCTTTTTTCATTTTTAAAATCATTTCTAGCAATACATTATAATGGCTGTATACAAAGCACCTGTATATTAGGAGGATATGCAGAGGAAAAAAAAATATCTATGATAACCCACAGTGGCTTTTGTGGGAGAAAGCTTTAGGTCCAGTAACCTTGATTCAACCCCCACCATTTAGAAGTGCTGCAGCCCTTTTTCTGAAGGAGGAAGTATCCACACTTCCAGCAAAGATTGAGTGAACTAGGAAAAGTCGTCTGGAGAATCTATGGGAGTCTGGACACAGGATGCTGAACTCAATTCCCAAGATGCTCTGCTTCAATCTTGAACATTTTTCTGTTCCTCTCTACTGCTGATTGAAAGGAAGGGGAGGAGAGTGTAGGTAGGTGATTTTTTTTTCAAGTGGAAAATATCCCTATTGACATATTTTCATGTGCATGCTAAAAATATTGATTCACAAAAACAGTTATGCCAGAAGAATCTGAAAGGTTGAGGCATTCTGTGTAGTTTTAAGCAAAGTAATTAACTTCCAGGGCACACACTTCTTCCTGAAATCCATGGAGGGAGCAGATGCCCAAATGTTCATGGTATCAGACCAAGAGAATGGTACTTGAGTCTCTTCCAAGCACCAGATGGCTCCAGAATCCAAAGTCAGTGGAGAGGAAAGCCTGACTTTGTTTGGCTTTCAAAGTTGTCATTGATGGTTTATGAGAAAGACACATTTTAATACTCAAGTAGACAAAAGGAATGTTGTCTTACAACAGATTCCTATTGTACGAAGAGAAGCAGCCAAGAGACAGGGGAAGCTGGAGATGCTGCTGCCGCCTTATCTAGACCCACCCATAAGGAGGGAAATTGATGAGCAAGTACCAGACTCAGAGAGTATTGTTAAGAGAGGATCCATTTTATTCATATGTTCAGTTTCTAACTGAACTCCTAGGAAAACATTTTGCCAACTAAGAGAGAGAGTTTAGAAGAATGTAGTTTCTCTCGTGAGGGAAAATTCCCTTTTAAGAAAAAAATTGTCTACATTTGATTTATATTACTTGCAGCCTGGATGAATAAAGACAGTTCATTTGTGTAAAGATACTGTGCAAACATTAAATACATTTCCAAGAGGAAATGTATGAAGCTTTGGCAGAAAAAAGGAGAAAAACGTGACTTCAACTAAACACACTGTATTTTTGGACAGCATTTATATTCAAGGATCTGGGTCAGGCACAGGGTATAGTGGGGACAGAGATCCCACCTCCCACAAGCAGTTGGATTTTATCTGGGGTATTACTGTATAACAATTAAATAAAAACATATCCTGTTTCTGTTTTTTTTTAAATATTTTCCTTCAAGGGAGATAGAAAAATACTTCACTACACTATATTCTAAAAATGTATCTTTAATTATGTGTATGTGTCTCCCTGTGGGTATGTGCCCATGAGCTCATAATTTCACAGAAGCTGGAATAGGGTGTCTGACCCTCTGAAGTTAGAGTTACAGGCACCTGTGAAGCTTCTGATGTGGATTTTGAGAACCAAACTTGGGTCTTCTTCCAGAATAGTATGAACTCTTATGCCGCACCATTTCTGCAGCCCCTTATCATTTCATTATTGCAAATCTTTAAAGACTATCCTATGACCATAACATTTGCTTAAAGACAACAACAAACAGTTCCTAAAAGAAGTTCAGGCAAACTCTGGAAGTGAAGCATGCAGGAGACAAGGAGCATAGCAGTGTCTTAAAGGTAGAGGAACAGGGAAGTTAGAAGTAAGTAGTCAGAGAGGTGGGAATAAGCAATGAGTGACAGGTGAGAACTGGGAGCCTAGCCCCGCCCCACTGCCCCTGCCCAGTCAGGGGTGAGAAGATTTATAACCTAGACTCCTGGATATTGGAGATAGAGCTCTAGTCCTGGAGGTATCTCTTTTAAGAGACAGCAGAGGAAAGACATAGGACAGGGAAGAACAGGAGAGAAAGAGGAATTACAAGACACACTTTCTGCATTTTAATTGGTTTCATATAAACTGAACTGAAATGAGAAATGAAATGAAGTGGGAGAGAGAATGGCTTTGTGTCAAAAAAAAGATTGCTAAGGCAGGGGATTGCTGGTAAAATATTAGGAAAATCAAAATCTCAGTCTAGTTTGATGAATATCAAACTCAGTATCACAATAAAGTGACCAAAACGTAAAGAGATTCTGACGGTAGAAATAAATTAGTTTATCCTAATTACCTAAATTGTGAATGATTAGCTTGAACTTAGTGGCACCATGGTGAGGCTGCAAGCTAATTTAGTAAAAACCATTATCTTACATAGTGCATAATTATGCTGAAATGTTCATGATACAGAGATTCATTTCTTGGAGGCTATGAGAGTTGGGAACTCAGACTGAACTGAATATTACATTTCTTTTTGTAAGAAATGTTTGGAATGGCCTTCTCTCAGGCTCAGCGATGTAAGAGATGTCTAGGTTATTTTTAGTGGTTTGCACATGCTCAAATATTTCACATCCATAAAAAGGTTGCTTTCAGCATATTACCGCATTTTAGATCCTTCCCCAAAGATATTTCTCTTAGGGAATAGCTCCATTTAGAACCAATAAGGATGGGCAAAAATCTCATAACTTAGAAGAAGAATGTATCACACGAGAGAAATTATTAAAAAGAAACCAGGCTGGTGAATAGTGTTTTCCAAAATTTGTAAGTGCCTGGTTGTTTAGGAGATAGTATACTTTACTATATCAAAGAGATAATTTGATGTTAATTATTGCTTTGCCTTTCGGCTGCTCTGGACAGCAGCTCAAGCAATGTCACCTCAGCAGCGACCAGATAGTTCTTGACAATCTTCCCGTACATAACTACACCTTAGTCTTGGATCTTTAGTGCCATGCTCATTCCTATGCTGACATCACCTAGGCAAGAGCCTGAATCACAATCATTATTGGATGCACTGATGAAAAGATCTACGCTTAAATCTTATTATTGCTCTTTACCAAGTGTGAGTTGGGAAATCATGGTTCATATATTTATTTATGAACCTCAGTTTCTTACTTTGTAAAATAGGTATTTGCTGTAGATTAAACTAGGCTCCAGGTAAGGGATCTATCATTAGCATCATAGGGTAGGGAGCTCAGTTACCTGCTCTCCCTACATCCTAACTCTGGTGGAGCCAGTAGTCTATCTCAGTGACCAACATCTGACATCTTACTTCTTGAACACTTGGACAAAGCTTTGCACCCACTGTGGCTTATTTTTATGTCTACTCACACATATGTTCTTGTGGTTGCCTATGTGTGCATGTGTGTGGCGGTCAGAGATTCACACTCGGTTTCTTCCTCAATTGAGCTCTATCACCGCTGCTACCATTTCTTCTTCTTCTTCTTTTCACTGTCCTGCTCCCGCTCCTACTCTTGCTCCTCCTCCTCTTTCTCTTTATCCTCCTATTTCTTTTCCGCTGAATTTGGAGCTTGATGATTTAGCAAACTGATTGTCTAGCGAGTCCCAGGAAGCTCTCTCTGCCTTCCCAGTGCTGGGGTAGAGGGAATAAGCCTTGCACCTGGCTCACACATGGGTGCAACAGATTGAACTCAGGCCCTCATGCTTGGGTAGCAAGTATTTTTACTGAGCCACCTCCAGTGAACCTGTTGTTTTAGGCACTGTTTTTTAGAACTTTCAAAATACTATGGATTTCGGTCTTTGTCCAGTGTATGAGTGAGTTAACCTGGACAAGAGTGACCTTCTGGACGGTGCTTTAGGCCTATGCTGAATCTACTTATTATTAAAGAATAATGAACCACGTGGGATTTCTAAAGCTGTGTTGATACTAGTAAGTTCAACTAATCATATAGAACTGCTAGACAGAAAATTAAGTGAAACCAGTGGAATGGAAAGTGAATAAGTAATAAACAAACAAACCAGCAAATAAATTTTAAAAAATAAGTGAAACCTAGACCATCTTTAAGACTTCAAAAATATCATATGTGTATAAAAGCTAACATCCATGTGAATGAGCTCATGTTACTAAAATGTCTCCTTGAGAAGCAAGGCTTGTATACTCAAGTCTTTTCAACCTAGTACTTGATCATGTTCTACCAACTCATTGTGAAGCATCAATATACACCAGTAAATTGGATGTGTAGTCCCAGAATCTTCCAGTGAGGTCCACATGAACTCATGTGTGATGCTCTCTCATCATCAAGGAAAATTAAGTATCTTTCCCAGAGCAAATAAGGACTACCTTCTGTGAAATTTTTAACTTGATAAAAATTTTAACTATTTTAGTATGTATTTCATATTCATAAGTTTTGAACAATTCAACAGTGTTTTGTATAGTAGGAAGCCTTACAAACCTAATAAGAGATCAGCTTAGGTCTACTAGTTGGAGGTCTTGTCTCCTCATACTCAATTACTATATAGAGTCAACTAGTAAGCCACAGAACTTTCAAAGCCTTCTGAATAGCCTTCTCTTTAGTGCTTTTCAATGAATATTAAAATAATCTATCTTTCATCCCCATTGACTTAAAAAAAAAACCTTCTTAAAGCCAGAAAGCTATATTCATTTTTTTCTGTTCCCAGTAGTTCACAAACTATCTGGCACCTCATAAGCATTAAAACTCAGTTGGTGGATAGATAAAATTGGAATGTGATTGTTCAGTCAGCAGAGACTTTTAGAGGACCTCATACAACAAGATTCTTTCCGTTCTTGGAAATATATTTCTATATATACAGGGTTAGAGGACTCACATCTTTAATAAAATAAAGTTAAAAATTTAGTCCTGTATAAATTATTAAAGTACCTAATCAGGTTCCACGGCAAAGCACAGCCATGGTTATGAATTATAAATCCAAGAAGTGGTGAGTTAACTCTGACATTGTACCTTGGATGGGTCTCATTCACTGAAGTTAGTCACCTCAACTTACTCAATCAAAACCTAGAAGTATTTGTGTGGTACCATGTTCTCTTGATGGCAAGAGCGTTCTAGGCATATGAAAATCTCATCTCTCTCTCTCTCTCTCTCTCTCTCTCTCTCTCTCTCTCTCTCTTCCCCCCTCCCCTCCTCTAGCAGTAATCCCTCCCTTCCTGGTAGGCAGCATGTTTTTCCGGAGCACACAGTTTCTTAGCTATCTCTTGCAACACCAGATATTGCTGGAGATTTGAAGGGACTCATATAGAAGTATCAACAACTTGAGCGTCTGTGAACTCTCATTTTGAACACGGTGCTGAAAGAATTTGAGTTGATTCTCATTAAAAAAAAAAAAAAAAAAAAAAAAAAAAAAAAAAAAAAAAAAAAAAAAAAAAAAAAAAAAAAAAAAAAAAAAAAAAAAAAGCATCTCACCTTTTTTGTTCAAACTAACCAGAGTTTTAAAACAGTTCTGCCTGGAGTCATGATATGAAATACGATCTTTCATATTTGCAATGTTCTGTTCAATTGTGGCTGCACCAGGAAATGAGAACGCATTTCTTTATAGGCACAAATAAAAAGATAGTCATTATCTGTAAAAGTCTTATGACATGGCAACAAGCGCAAGAAACCTTTCTAAACAAGGCGTGAAAACGCAGATGAGATGTCCTTGCAATTAGTCATGTCTATCTGACAGATTTCTTTCTTTCTAAGGGAATTTGTGCTGAACATTTTATTTCGAGCCTCAGAGATTTTGATAAAAGAAGGGGAAAAAAAAGCTGTAGTTTTTGCTACATAAGACAGGTGGCGTAAGCATGCAACGCTTAAAAAAAAATATCTAAAGTGATTGTTTTCTCTCGGATTCTTTGAAAAAAGCTCGCCTGCGCTGGGGTTTGAGGCTGAGCCGGTGACGTCAGCGTGGAATGCGGAGTCAGGCGCCCAGGCTCTCTATAAGCCGAGGAGCTGTCCGGTGCTGAAACGGCCCGAGCCCTCACTCAGCGGCAGAGAGGAGCATGTTTGGAGCCTTCCACATACTGTAAGACAGAGGTAAGACTGCTTTCTCTTCTATTTACTGGAAAGTTCTCAATTGCGTGTCCCTCCCTGTTTTTCCAGATGAGAGGAAAAAGACCGTTGGCAAGCTTATATTGATAGAATCACCGGACAACCTGCTGCTTTTCAGGCAAGGATACTCTACGTGTGTGCCTAAATGAGGCATTCTGTCATCTACAGGACTTGTCAGAGAATATGCATTAACTCTAATGTTACTGAGAAAAACTGTATGCAAGGAGAGCAGAAAAGTTGAGAATTTTAATGTCAGCATGCCGATTAATGTAAAGTTAATCAAACCTTATGTTTTGATTCTTTTCCTAATGTGTTCTTTTTCTCCCAAGAGTCAGATATAGAACCACAAATATAATTTATATGCTTAATAATCTTAACAGTCAGTTTACAAGGATTCAAATGTCATTAATCATATTTGTCACAGAGGCAAAAAATTTAGATTTGTTTTCTTTCTTTGATATTCACCTTATGGGAACTCTGAATTAATTATTAATTATTTTATGAACTGGTATATTCCAGAAGGGCTTATGTTATTATGTGCTAATTTTAGTCTTGAGAAAGCAGCTTAGAATAATTTTGAACATTGACATTTTTCCCCTTTTCAAAGGTGAACTATTACTTTGTGGGAAAGGTTTATGTTACTAGGATTTACAGAGAAATGATAACTTTGAATGCAGGGAACAAAATATATAGATCGGTATAGGCTGTGATTGTAATTTCTATGCGTTGGTTGGAAAAGCTGATATGTTACTTGCTGAAGCAAATTTATTTTTGTTTATCCTAACTAGGTGGGTTGTTTGAATCAGATTTACTCACATGTGTTCATGGCTCAGTGTCAATGTTCCAGCTGATTTCATGGGAAAGATGTTTTTACTGTAAGGGGCTTCAGTAATAGCTGTCTGAGGAGACACAATGTTCCTACCATTTAGACTTCAGAAAATTAAAATTTAAATCAAACACTGTGTAAGATCTTAGAACTATTAAAGCCATCTTCACTGCTTGCAAGAGCAGCTCCTGGGGAAATGAAGTCCTCTGAGTGTTAGAAACAGTAACGGCGTCATCTAAAGTAAACCAGAGTCAGCGGCGAGTTGGCCTTACATGTCAGGCTGTGGTTCGAACTGCGATGAGCATTCTTTCTCTAGTTCTACAGAAAAACCTCCCTTCAAAGCAGTGGGTTCACAGATAATCACACAATCCATATGTTAAGATGTGTTAAGAATATGTCAAGATAACGATCTTAAAGCAAATGCACTCAATATGGTTTTCAAGATAACATTTAACATGACAGTAGTGAAAGCTGATTGCCAAAGCTAAATCAATCCTGAAGTAATATGAAATATATTATATACACATAGAACCCTTTTTATTTAAACTTCATTATATCACTCACAAGCTTATGAGTACAGTTTCTTTAAGTAAGCATTTGTTTATTTTGGAAATGTTCTGTGTGTGCTTACATAGCCTACTTGGTGGTAATTTTAATCAGCCTGTGTATCTAAGCAAAGGAGGTTTCTATGCCTGCAACC
Organism: Mus minutoides; assembly: GCA_902729485.2. Taxonomy (NCBI): domain Eukaryota; kingdom Metazoa; phylum Chordata; class Mammalia; order Rodentia; family Muridae; genus Mus; species Mus minutoides. The sequence continues at coordinate 54,297 of LR752261.1, read as the reverse complement.
TATTGACAGCTCTAAAAAATTATAGCATTCATTATCAGCAAGATCTGTTAAGCAATATCTTGATGTTTAATCTAACAGCAAATTTCATATAACTTTACTTATTTGTCACAAACCAGGATGTATTGAAGGCATGAATAAACTTACAGATTTATTTACATGCATTTGTTTACAAAAGAATTTTCAAGGATTGAAATAACTTCTCCAATTATCAGCAATGCCGAGCAGGAAACGTACACGTGATTCCTCTTACTAATCCATCTGTGAGATTTTAAAAATATTGAAGAAAAAAAATGAATGAAGGTTTTTTTTTCCTTTTTTTCTTTTCTTCTTCTTCTTTTTTTTTTAAGTAGGAAGAATTCAACACATTGTCTGTGTTTATCTAAATTGAGAGTTACATAGTGGTTATTTTCAGATTTTCTAACAGTGTGTGTGAGTCATTTAAGATTTCACAGGTCCCTACAAAAATAGACAGAGACATAAGACAAACTGAATCTGAACACTCAAAAGCTTAGAAATAGACTAGTTAAGTAAACTTATGTTCTCTCTGTAGCATCTGTTTATTTACTATACACTAGAGGAAAGATGAAAAATATAACCCTAATTGCATTTTGTAACTCAGCCATAATACAATTATTTGAAGATTGGCACATAGAAAAATTTAAAAGTGTAGGTTATTAATTTTGCAGGCTTCCACAAAAAGCTTCTGTGGTTTAGTATACTAGCTGAGACCCGGGAGGACCCAGCTGCTGGGGATTAGTAGCTAACTGCTGGATTTCTCATTCAGTGCATTGACCAGGATCCATGCCCAAGGTACTCAGTGTTACTAACACTAATATGCTATATTACATCATCATATAGCTGTTGCATTTCTGCAACAAAATTGGAATTCTAACTCAGAAAAAAATCAAACAGGTTATTATTTTGACACAATCTTATGGGATAATTACATGTATATATGTATATACATACACACACACATGCCACAAGAAATCATTTTCAAATTGATTTTAATAAAATGCTCTTTGAAGAAATTACAATACTTTGCAAAGTCTTGTTTTGTTGAAAAGAAACATGATAAAAATCAAGCTGCTAGTTTGTAAATGAAAGACACACATTTAGAGAAGCCCCCGTCAATGTTTTTCTTCAAAAGAATGTCAGACAAGCCTGATGCAAATGAGTAATGACTTTCCTATAGATTCCTATGGTTAGCTTGTGGGGATTATTTCCTATATAATATATAATATAGGAAATATTCATCAACTTTAAATAGTTTTCCTAGGTGTAATATTAAATTATTTCTTCTCCATTCTTCACTGTGGCTTGTGTTTTTCTTTTCTTCCCATTGTGCCTTTAAGCTTGTATCATTTGTGATAATTTGTATTTTCTATGTTTTCAGGAAATCTTTTAAGACATGGGTGGAGCTAAGGCGTACCGACTTGGAGCAGTTCTGCTTCTTATCCACTTAATTTTCCTCATCTCTGGAGCCGAAGCAGCTTCCTTCCAGCGAAGCCAGCTGCTTCAGAAAGAACCAGACCTCAGATTGGAGAATGTCCAAAAGTTTCCCAGTCCAGAAATGATCAGGGCTTTGGAGTACATAGAAAAGCTCAGGCAGCAAGCTCACAGAGAAGAAAGCAGCCCAGACTACAATCCCTACCAAGGCGTCTCTGGTCCTCTTCAACTCAAAGAAAATGGAGAAGAAAGCCACTTGGCAGAGAGCTCAAGGGACGCACTGAGTGAAGAAGAGTGGATGCGGATAATACTCGAGGCTCTGAGGCAGGCTGAAAACGAGCCGCCATCTGCCCCCAAAGAGAGCAAGCTCTATGCCTTGAATCTGGAGAAGAACTTCCCTGTGGACACGCCTGATGACTACGAGACTCAACAGTGGCCCGAGAGGAAACTCAAGCACATGCGGTTCCCTCTCATGTATGAAGAGAATTCCAGAGAAAACCCCTTCAAACGCACAAATGAAATAGTCGAGGAACAATACACACCCCAAAGTCTTGCTACCCTGGAGTCTGTGTTCCAAGAACTTGGGAAACTGACAGGGCCAAGCAACCAGAAGCGTGAGAGGGTTGACGAGGAACAAAAGCTGTACACAGACGATGAAGATGACGTGTACAAGACCAACAACATTGCCTATGAAGATGTCGTGGGGGGAGAAGACTGGAGCCCCATAGAGGAGAAAATAGAGACTCAAACCCAGGAAGAGGTGAGAGACAGCAAAGAGAACACAGAAAAAAATGAACAAATCAATGAAGAGATGAAACGTTCAGGGCAGTTGGGGCTCCCGGATGAAGATAACCAGAGAGAGAGTAAAGACCAACTCTCAGAGGATGCCTCCAAAGTCATCACCTACCTGAGGAGGTTAGTGAATGCTGTGGGCAGTGGGAGGTCACGGAGTGGGCCAAATGGGGACAGGGCAACCCGGCTTCTTAAGAAGCCCCTTGATTCTCAGTCTATTTATCAGCTGATTGAAATCTCCAGGAATTTGCAGATACCCCCTGAAGACTTAATTGAGATGCTCAAAGCTGGAGAGAAGCCAAATGGGTTGGTGGAACCAGAGCAGGATCTGGAGCTTGCTGTTGACCTAGATGACATCCCAGAGGCTGACCTAGAACGTCCAGACATGTTTCAAAGTAAGATGCTCTCCAAGGGTGGGTATCCCAAGGCACCTGGTCGTGGTATGGTAGAAGCCTTGCCTGATGGGCTGAGTGTTGAGGACATTTTAAATGTTTTAGGGATGGAGAATGTAGTAAATCAGAAGTCCCCATATTTTCCTGACCAATATAGCCGAGACAAGGCTCTGATGAGGCTCCCTTATGGTCCTGGGAAGTCTAGAGTCAACCAGATTCCCAAAGTAGCCTGGATCCCAGATGTTGAAAGCAGACAAGCACCTTATGAAAATCTGAATGACCAAGAATTGGGAGAGTACTTAGCCAGGATGCTAGTTAAGTACCCCGAGCTCCTGAATACCAACCAGCTGAAGAGAGTGCCCAGCCCAGGCTCCTCAGAAGATGACCTCCAAGAAGAAGAGCAGCTTGAGCAGGCCATCAAGGAGCATCTGGGTCAAGGAAGCTCCCAGGAAATGGAGAGACTGGCCAAGGTGAGCAAAAGGATCCCCGTAGGATCCCTGAAGAATGAGGACTCCCCAAACAGACAGTACCTGGATGAAGATATGCTCCTGAAAGTGCTGGAGTACCTCAATCAAGAACAGGCAGAGCAGGGGAGGGAGCATCTTACCAAGCGGGCCATGGAAAACATGTAAACAGCTTTAATGCCCAATTTCCCTTCTTTCCCCCAAGTGAGCCCCCCTACATTTCTCTTAAGTGTGTTGATCTCTATCCTGTTAACAGTGTAATATCTTTAAAGTGATGTATAGGCAGATGACTCCAGGTCATTTTGGGGGATCTGCTTCACTTATTCAGAGCTGTTATGTTGTGTGTGGATGTCTGTAAATGTTATGATTCCCAGATTTTAAAAAAAATATGTTCTTTATTCAAGAAAGATATCTATGATAGTGTTGGCTAATGTATCTAATGGTCATGGAATTGATGATGCTCACATATGATAAAGAGTATCCTATAATTATCTTGGAAGTTTTTAACATTTATTGAATTATTTTGTTACTGTCTGTAGTGTTTTGTGGAGTTCTGGAGCAAAACCAATAAAGCATTATAAATATATAGTTTTACTTATAAGGCCTTTTCTATTGTGTGTTTTATTGCTGATTAATAAATGTTATTTCTGGATACTTTTGGACTTTTTATTCTGGAAACCAGAGACAACTGGTATGGATCAAGCAGCATGGAGCCAGAGGAGAAAATTATTACTGTCCACAGGCAACCCAGGTAAGAGGTGAATATCATATGTGATCATATTTTCTGCCTACAGGATGCTATGAACATTCCCCAACAGCCTTACGTCTCTTCATGTTTTCCATATACCTCATTAACAAAACAAGACTTTGGGTATAATTTTTACACTTCACATTGATTTATATAAGTAAAAGACATTAAACTTTCCCCACTCATCACAATATGAAAATGAAAGAAAAGAGGGAAGAGAGGAAAAAAGAGAGGAAGGGAGGGAGGAACAGGACAGGAGAGAAGGAAAGAACAAAGATATGGAAGGAGGGNGAGGGGGAGGGAGAAAGGGGGAGGGAAGAAGGGAGGAAGATAGAGTGGGAGGGAAGGGGAGAGAAAAGGGAGAGAGGGAGGGAAGGAGGAAAGAAAATAAGTTGCCGGGTATATGGCAAACAGAAATGACTACAGATTGGGAGGCAAGCTACACATCCACAGGTCACATGAATTCCCCAAAGAAAATGCTTATTGCATTATGAGTGAACCATCACAGGCAAGGTGAGAACTGCATGGACCATATATTCTGTCTCCTGCTTTGGTGCATCAGGCCATGGTACACACCTGTTACAATGGACGTCACCACAGAGCATGACATCAGCATGCTGAGGTATCAATTCTGGAATAACAATAAAGACCAAAATAACAAAAACAGCCAGGTGGGCAATAAACAAATAAATAGTCAATAATAGTTATATGTCAGACACTATGTGAGATACTTCATATACTTTAGCTCACTTGGGTCACACTAACTCACTGTCAAAGATGAATTTCAATATCCTACTTTGTATCTGAAAAAACGAAAACTAGAAAAATTTAGTAATACTCCAAAAGCCACCCAGCATTGCCAGTTGTGAAGGTTTGTATTTTTAGCCACTCCCTTATTCTGCCTGACTGTCCTTGGATGAAGGGTGGGGCACAGAATGGTGACAGGCTCATGCAATTTTAGTACAGATCACTTCTAAAGGATAGCATATATGCATGTGTATGCATGTATGTGAGTATGTATGTATTTGTGTGCATGCATGTATGTGTGTGTATCTCATAGTTTCCTTTTTTCTTTCTTTTTTGTCAGATTCTATCATCTATCTATCTATCTATCTATCTATCTATCTATCTATCTATCATCATCATCATCATCTATCTATTTAATCATCAGTCACTTTCATGAAGTTCTGGGATCTGTAGAAGGAACCTTAGAAGTGATTTTTCAGTACAGATTATATAACCTGTGGTCTGTATTCTCCAGTATCTTTAAGAGTAAAAGTTCCTTTGTCAGAGGTAGGCTTATGAATGATGGAGTGGAGCTTAACCCATCACTACCTATAACCCCTATGCACATGCCCTGTGCTGTTCTGGGGATTTATCATGTTTGGAGTCAGATGCCAAGAGACATCCAGGAACAAACTGACGCTGACTCAAATTGAAGTTCAAATCCTGAGAGATGCAGGATTATCTCTGTGGTCTAAAATGACACGTCATTCTATATGCCACAGACACTGCCTGCACAGTATACACTCTACAATACTATACATTGTACATTAAGTTGCTTCTTGTATCCTGAGCTAATACATGACTATTTTCATACAAGTCCTAAGCAAAAACATGAATGTGACATCCTCATTTGACCTAGTAAATTTTTGCCCTTACTATAGTGTTTAAACAATCTATGAAGATGTTGGACAGTGAGAACAAACTGACAGGCATAGCCAGTCATGCGCCGCGATGGATGAACAGGGCAGGGGGTGATGTTGTAGTTCTGTTACATCATGCTGCATTTCTCTTAAAGCCTCAATTAGGCTTGATGTTTCATGAATCTCCAATAGAGACGTTGCAGGCATCAGGACCAGTATTTCGGGTGATACTTAATTTGGATTATATATTCTTCACCCAGTCTCCCCCAGACATCAGTCAGCAAACATCTCTGTCTTTTTGCAGTGCCGTCATATCCTCAGCTATTGACTCACCAGAGTTACTAATTTCTGATTCATTTTCTTCATGAGTACTCCACTATGTTGCTCTTTAGCATAAGAAATGAGGCTTCAAGTACCATTCAAGGATGCAGATGATAAATTAATTGGAATTAGAGCAATATTGTCCCTCTCTCAGTCAGAAGCCTCCTTCATCAGAAATCAAGCTCTCTAAGTATATGCTTCCAAAGGTTAACACTGGGAGATGAATCAGGACCTGTCCTTCAGAGGAGTCCATGTCTCTACCAGCCAGAATCAGATGGGGGCCTACCATTCTATCTGCTCTCTGTAAGATTCCTGACAACCAGATCTTCAACTCTCTCAGTGTGCATGGTCTATCTACTCAGCTCCTGTGGTGGTTTGAGTGAGAAATATTACCCATGGACTCAGGTATTCCAACATCTGGTTCCAGTGGGTGATGCTCTCTGGGGAGTTTGAGGTGATATAGCCTTGCTCTTCAAGGGTATCTCTGGGAGCAGGCCTTGAGAGTATATAGCCTTGCCATATGTATAGTCCGCTTTCTGCTTGCCTTTGAAGGTGTGAACTCTCATTTGTCTGCTCCTACGGCCATGTCTGCCCTTTCTAGCATGCTTACCTGACATGATGTGTTCCCATCCCTGTGGAACCATAAATCAAAATAAATTCTCTCTCCCTTAAGTTGCTTTTGGCTGTAGTGTTTTATCATTGCCACAGAAAAGTAAGGGAAACAAGCAGCCTTGGGTACAATTAGCATTGTTCTTACTTTGTGCTCTTTGTAAAAAGCCTTCCACGTTGTCATCATTTCTCACATCCTAGCCTCCCTAAACTCGAATTTCACTTTTCTGAATCCTAACTCCTAACATTCTATAGCCTCTTAGTCTATTCCATTTGATACCCAAATCAATCATAATCAGAAACCCTGTACCCACTTCTGTGAACACCCCTCCCATTTTTTCTCTATGAGAACCTAATCAACCCTTAAAAGTTTCTGCTTCTTTCCAGTGCAATTCCCTTCTTCTTCCTTCCTTCCTTCCTCCTCCTCCTCCTCCTCCTCCTCCTCCTCCTCCTCCTCCTTCTTCTTCTTCTTCTTCTTCTTCTTCTTCTTCTTCTTCTTCTCTCTGCCTGTAATGCCCCCTTTTTGCATAAAATGTAAATCTCACATAGCACACATTATATCTTTCTGCGGTGGTTATTTTTGTGCCAGGTCACTTCCCCTCACCTCTGAAAGAGAGTAATCATGATGGTTAGTTTTAATAGTTAACTCCACACAAACTAGAACAACCTGGGAAAGAATTTTCAGGGACAGCCTAGATCATACTGGCCCATTTGGTGGGTGACGCAGACAGTTATTATGGGATGGAAAGCATGATGTAAGAGAAGCCCATAGCTCTGACACCGGAGATATAAGACTGTTACTCACACCTGAGTGGATTACAAAGCAGATGTGGGACAGGAAGCTGTGTCAGACAACAGCCACTCCCAACAACCTGCTTCCTCCAGGGAGGTGTTACCTTCCAAAGGTTCCATAACCTCCCGAACTTTGGATCCAGTATTCAAATAGACGAGCCTGCGTGGAATATGTCACACTAGTGCACTGCTACAACAATAAATGTTTCTATTGTATCAAAACAGATTTGGTAAGTGCTATTTTAAATGTTCACAGAATGAAATAAATGGGAGAAAACATAACCTTTGATCTAGATTTAAATACTCCTTGGTGTCGTCTTTCATCTCTATTACAAGGAGGCATGGGAACTTTGTGAAAGCTCATACATGTCTGAAGCTTAACTTGAAGGGGGTAGACAAAAGACCCCCCCCCCATGAAGACCAGGTTCAGTTATGTTTACAGCGTAACATCACATTATCAAAAGAGGCCTGTTGTGATTAGGCCATCTGTTCAGATGCAACAACTTTCTAGCATAATAAAATTATACCTACTTATTATTTCTCAAAATCAATATAGGTGAAAATTATAGTTATTTTTTGATAACAGAAGAAAAAGGTTTCTGTTATAATGATGGTGTGCACACTCGTCACATGTTGATAAATATTATTTCAGTTAGACCTTGCGACTACTAAAGCTGATGGTGCTTATTCTGTAGCTGTTCTTCCTGATTGTGCAGAGGCTAGGATGCCCCGGGGCTTTGATCTTGGAAGTTTGCATGGACAGAAAGAAACAAGGATGGAGAACCCTAGCTGGTTTTATTCCCTTTGATCTGACAATGAAATGGCCAATGAATGGCTTGTTTCCAAGTGTGTCCCACTGCTTACTCTCTAGATGGTTCATCATAGCAGCTACCACTACTTGTTTTTGTAGAAGACCCAAGGTACACACGTTTTTTTGTATGTGTTTTCTACTCCCAGGACATTTTTCACATAAAAATGTATGGCTTATGCCTTGAGGTTTGCTATTTTATCATCTCTCTCTCTCTCTCTCTCTCTCTCTCTCTCTCTCTCTCTCTCTCTCTCTCCTCCGTCTCTCTTTCTCCTCACCTTCTCTTCCTCTCACTCCTCTCTCATTTTTGATGTAGTAGCTGCTGTTGGCTCCGCCTCTTGCTTTAGCACTCTGAAACACATCCTGATACTTTGATTTCTCCTCCTGTTAGTTTCTCTCCCTTTTGCTGTAACTCTGTGGACAAAAGGTTTGGTTCTGAGGCAGCATGTTCTATTTTAATTGTCATTGTGTCTAATTTAAATGAGTTCATTTCCCGAGAATCGTTGAGAGGTTTGTGGGTGGTAGAAATCAACAATTCAGAGTTCTATTAGATTGGCAACCCTATTTTATTCTAAAATCAGCCCATGTGGGCAGGGAAAACAGCATAGATGAAGTTTTCATGTAATATGGTTATCTTTTCTGCTATTATTTCCTAAATCCTTTCATTTTGGAGAAATAAAGACTTATTTAGCAGAGTTATTTGGTGTCCGTTTTCCAAAGAAAAGAAGTTGATGGGAAGAGAATATCTACAGATCTAAGGATATTTAACAACAAGTCTTTTGTTTTTGTGTTTGTTTTTAAAAGTGCAATTTAGGAACTGCTGAGATGAGTCAGCACATAAGGCTGCCTACGGACGGAGTTAGATCATATGCAGGGCCCACAGGTGGAAGGAGAAAATAACATCCTGAAAAGTGTTCTCTGACCTACCTAGGGATGCATTCTCTCTCTCTCTCTCTCTCTCTCTCTCTCTCTCTCTCTCTCACACACACACACACACACACACACACACACACACACACACAAATAAAACACAATTTTAAAATGCAGTTTTGATTAAAAATAGCAAGTTATTCTTCCTTGATTTTCCCATCCATGGGTATTACATTGAGACGACTAAGGAGCAAATAAAATAGATCCCTCTCCTCTTTCTTCTTAGTGATAATCCCATAATTCAATTCATTCGGAGCCAACAGGTTGCTATGGTAGCAGGAGAGTCAGGGTTACAGCCTTGCCTGGTTCTGCAGTGTGGAATCAGCTCCATGCAGCATGAACTTCAGAATGCACAAGACCAGTGGAAGCAATTTCTGCTTTGACCTATAGACTTCCTGCATCTTTAAGAAAACAAAACTTAGCTAGTGGCAGTGCCAGGCCAAGCCTCCTGAGTAAGTCAGTAGCCTTTCCAGGATGCTGAATGGAGCAAGCCATGATGACTCTGTTTTTATTTAGCTTAGGATTTGCTCCTTAAAAGACTCATTATGTAAAAGCAAGTGAAAATCAACAACAACAGAAAGATGGAGAAGAATCTGTGACTTTGCTCACTTCCCCCTAGAGCTAAGCTAAAGGTTTAATTTCTAGAAACATGTGTGCTCACATACACTGAAACCATATTAGAAGTGGGATTTATACAGCACAGAATTCACTCGAAATGTTCATTTTGAAATCTGCCTACTATGTGAAAACTGCCTTCCTAATACAAGATGGTATGTTAATATAAATATCACATATATGTGATATGGAATATGCATGTGGTAATATGTTATGCACACATGACACATGATGTGCTCTGCATATGTGAAACATACATATATGCACAAATTGTATGCATATAAATAATTTAATTTACATATATGGCTACTAAAATCAATAGTTGATATTGTCCCTGATCTGTTACCTCACATTTTCTCCGTGAAGATTTCTTGTCTCCTCTTTGTCCAGAGGAGAGTTTATCCTTTCTGTGGATGCATCTATAACATCAAAGTAGAATATCAATAACTATAACATCAAAGAAGAATATCAATAAAAGACTAGTACGAGATGAATCAGTTCTTGTAAATGTTTAGATTCTTAATTGTCGTGAAAGGAAAACCTTTTTGGGATTGTAGTACATTAGGCAGAGATACATAGGACCTAACGCAGTGGATCTCAACCATTCTAATGCTGCGATCCTTTAATACAGATCCTCATGATGTGGTGACCCCCAACCATAAAATTACTTTGTTTCTACTTCGTAACTTTAATTTTGCTACTGTCATTCATAGTATTATAAATATCTGATATGCAGGGTATCTTATATGTCATCTACCACCAAAAAAAGGCCTTGACTCACAGGTTGAGAACTCTAAACTCTCTGAAATTAAGCATACTTGTATGCAGAGAATTTAGGGAGTCAGGATATTCCACCATGGAGTTTTCTGCCTCAGTGATTGGGATATTCCATTTCTTCTTCCACATGTCATCTTTCATCTGTTATGCTACTTTCATCTTTCTTACCAGGCCTAATACAAGACTATGTGTTAATATACATATCACATATATTTGATGTACATGCATGTGGAAATATGTTATGCACATATACCACATGATGTGTTCTATGTATGTGAAGCATATATATGTATGCAAAGATGCATGCCTATATAAATAATTTAATTTATACATATAGTTCAGCCTTTAAGATTCAATTTGATCAACACCTTTTTGGTATTGCTGTTTCTTGCTTCCTCTCTGTGTGCTCTGCCTTCAACATTCTTCCAGTTTAGTACTTTCCTTCTCAGTGGTATCTTCTCCAGCAGTACTGTCAACATTCCACTGAAACAAAAGAAGGAAAAAAAGAAGCAGGCTTGAGGATGGAACTGTGTGAAAACGAGATACACAGACTCCTAAGTCACTGGGGACTCTAAAGAAACATGCCAGTGCAAAGCTCACTATGGTGAACAGAACTATCAGGCCCCATTTCACCCCAGTCAGACTTTGCCCTACTAAAAGAAGACTGTAACCAGGTAAGGATCCTCCCTTCCTCACAGCTGTTTCAGGACTATCCAATCACACAGTGTGGCACTAGCTTGGAAGCTTGGGCAATCCTCAAAGGAGCAAATATAGCAGGCTCTGGGGCAGCCTCTTATAACTTCATTGAAAGTTGTTTCTTGAATTGAGATAGGAGAGATTCCCTATCTGTCTTGCAAAACCTACTGACCAAGGTAAGATTATGACGTAACAGGAGAGGACCCCAACTCCATTCTGGGCCTCTCATTACTCCAACCTCTTCCCTTTGCCCTCTATAATACAAAGCAGGCACCATGAAAAAAAAAAAGGAGATTAAAGGACTTTGTGGTTTTAATAAATTGAAGCATTTTTTATACAGAGCAGGATATGTTTTTTTCTTAACACTGTATTAATTTTTGTTTCTCTGACAATCTGGTAGTTAGGGCTGAAAAGGAAGAGTGGGCTAGTTACAGGGAAAACAAGATAACATATTTTCTCTTAATCTGTAAGAAATAATTATGTTTGGATCCAGTATTGTATGTTATTATTATTGTAAGATTCATTATATGGAATAAGCAAATAGCTACAGAAAAGTTTTTGATGATGTTTGTTTTCTCCAGGTTTGTGCAAAGGACTTCCTAGAAATAGTGCTTTTAGCATTTTCATGTATTTTACAACATTTTCCTTTTTACATGCCAGTGAGGAAGAGCAAGCAATTTTCTTTCATCTCTATTTCCTCTGATAATGTTCCTCCCTTGCATCTATATCATCAGGAAAATATGTGTGGAGAAAAATTGGATTCTTGCGGTGAAAGTGTATTGGATGCCAGATCAAACCCAAGGACCCCAAAGAGATGGGAGTTATTGATTGCAAGTTACAGTCAACAATACTCATGAATTCTCGTTGCATCCCAGGACCCAGAAACAATCAGACAGTCTGGCTGACTTCTCTGTAATGGATGAACAACTCAAAGCCCATTGTGTCATGTGACTAGGGCAGGGACAGGAGAAACAGCCGCAGCATACTTGAGCTAAAGCTGAAAAGAAGCTCAGCTCTTTCCTAAATTCTTCCAACTCCCATCCATCTGTCTTCACTTTGTGATTTAAGTCATTCATGATTCAATCTAGGGGACTAATGGCTAATATGAGGAGGATAAATAAAAGAATCAAATTTTGCTTTCTAGTTGCTCACAGTCCAGTTAAGGAATACTGCCTTATCAATGAGAGCATCTGGAAAAAGCTATAGACTAAAGCTATACATAAGTGGAAAGGGTAGCATGAACACTGAGCTATTTAGGGGTAATCAATGGAGAAGCTTTGTCTTTCCTGCTCTCTATCTCTGCATCTGAAGACAGATACCTGAGATGAACAGATAAAACACACCACATCAGCTAAGAAAAGAAAACTGCAATCCATTCTCCACGCTGTGCAGGCAGTGCGTAGTCTCTGCCCTCTATCTCTTGTGCCCTATTTCCCTATCCTCTTTAAGAATGTTGGAGTGATGTAAAAAGTTCCAGAACCAGAATGAAATACTATCTATGGTGTGGTGTCAGAATGGAGGCTGGCTGTGATTTCTATAGGTACCAACAAAGAGGAGGGAGGGTTTGTGGATAATCGGTCTCATCTGGCTTCCAGGGCTTACCCATGACCTTGCCCTGTGCTTCCTATACTTTAGTGTTCATATGAACCATTGGGGATCTTGTAATTTTTTTTTTTTTAATAAAAATATTTTTTTCTTTTTGGTGCTCTGGATTGAACACAGGGTGTGGGCATGCCAGAGGGGTGTTCTGCTACTGACCTACGTGGAAGTCTCAGGGGTCTTGTCAGAATGTCGACTGTGGTTAGGTAGGCATTGAGTCTGAGATACTTGATGTAGGTGATGAGGTTAGGTTGTGTGTGAAGAGCAAAGTTTTAGAGTGACATGTTTTGTGTAAAGGAAGCAGAGATGGGCCCTGAAACTCTATTTTCCTCCAGACATTGAAATTTGCTTGTATGAAATTGAGAAATAAATAAAAAGTTTTGGGCATAGCGATCTTCTGATTAAAAAAAGAATTGTAGCCTGTGGGACCACTTTATGGCTCCTATTGGCTTCCAATTACCCTTTAATACTCACCTTCAGCTTTTTTGTCTAACAATAACAAGTAATGAATCCAAAGAGTTAGCTTTATGTCCTTGTTACTATATATATATATATATATATATATATATATATATATATATATATATATATATATATTCAGTAATTTTTCTTTGTTCCATCTGCATACCTATATTTCCAGGACTTTACCACATTAGCACTAGTCTTTATGAGCTAAGAATACTTAGTCCATGAGATAACCTGTATCACTTTAGACTGTGCATCGATTCCTCACCAGGAGGATTGCACTGAATTTGTACTTATCTTTCCTGTGGAGGGAACGGTTTGGATCTCTGATAACAGGCTGCCCTAAATAGCAAACAGGACAAGGACACCCTACCCAAGGTTCTGGCATTGTTTTGGTATAGAGACTGCCTTTCCCTCCAAAGATACAACTTTTGTTTTAAGTGAGAACAAGGACAGAGGCAATATTTCATCATTTATCAAGGAACAGCATCTTTGAGCTTCCTTTCAGAGTGCTGAGGAGGTCCATGGGAGGGAAGGAATGGAGACGCTGAGCACAGTCATGTGTCTGCAGCCACATCCTGGCCTTGTAATCACATCTATTACTTGTAAAAGGAACAAATGGTGCGTCAGGAGATCTTGCATAGGTCACTGGGTAGCAGGAAGTACAGTTTCTGCTCTAGAGTTAATGGAATTGGTTTATCTAATCACACACACTGCACGTTAAACACGCTCTCCGTCTCTCGTCTTCTGTTCTTGCTCTTGATGGGCAACTTCCTCGGATCACTAAGAACAAATAATTCTCCTAGAAATGAGAAAAGTGAAGGAACATGAATATAAAAAGCAACCAGAACAAAGACGTTATTCATTTCCTGTCTTGTGCATACGCATCACCCCTATCACACTGTGGGTTGCCCCTGGTACCATGACAAAGCTGTACACACATCTTTGGGCACCTTGCAGTCTCATTTTTATCTGTAAAGAAGAATTAATTGGTATACCTTGATGCTGAGGGCTTATACCCCAGGTAACTATGGGGCTAGCTTCAAAGAGAAAATCACTTTAGATTCTGGGATGTGAATCCCAGTTCTGAATGCCAGCAGTGAGTCTCTTCCTCTGTGTTTCATGCACTTGATGCCTGGTCCTGTTTCCTACTCCTGAGACTCTGAGAGTTGGTCTGTGGGTCACCATACAGAGCTGCACATAGAGGATTTGCCAAAAGCAGTATAGATTTGGGGCTGTTGCTCTGGTGTTCAATCTGTTTAATGTTTTCTTGAAGTTTTCAACGAAGTATGACAATTAGACAGTACATTTAAATAAGCTGAGAAGGGTTTGTTTTTTTTTTTTTTTTGTAAATATCTGGCTTCTGTCATGATCACAGAGATTTTAGATCCATGTGAAGAGAACAGTGTTTTGTTTTGTTTTGTTTTGTTTTGTTTTGTTTTGTTTTGTTTTTTCTCTTCACACGGTTAAATCAGAAAGGTTTAAGCAGTGGTCTAGTTCCCTGTCCAGCCCCTTTGACAATCTAGGTACAAAGACTTTCCTTTCAAAGGCATAAGTATCAAACAACGCACACCCAAGCAGGAGATGCTGGGAAGCTGACCCTTCACAAGTCCCAGTGCTGGCAGGAAAACAGAGGCTGTGGTTTTTGCTAGCTTCAGTTGTGATGCTATGTTAGGTCAAGAGTTTCCATCTGACCTTTCAAGACCCAGAAACTCAACACACAGCCAACGGGTGGAGGCTCGGGCTGAGTAGGAAGTTTCAGAAAATAAAGGCTAGGTTAATGTGAAGTATATATAAATAAAGACAAAGTGTTGCTGTCAGAGAATGTTTAGTTACCGGGGTTTCTTTGCTACAGTAGTTTTTATAATTTATTGAGTGACTCAGGCCAGTAGCTGGTCATTTGCTCTCTGACAATTTAAAAAATTTCACAACAAGTCTTTCAACCAGAAATGATCTCAGAACTAAGAACTTTTGACTAGTAAGTAAGTAAGTAAGTAAGTAAGTAAGTAAGTAAGTAAGTAGGCTGATAATAGGCTTTTAATTTGTTCAGAACGCTTCCCACGGTATCATCAACGAGGAGAACTCTAGTGGCAAAACTGACCATAACAAAACTGGGATCTACAAATCTCCCCAGGTGACCAGTAACTCTAACAAAAGGGAGTGCTAATGTTATGGAAACCATTCCCAAAGGCCATGTCTTCACGTATGTAACAGAAGATTCAGTTACATAGCATAACTTTTTACTTATACCAAATTGCCACATCTCTAAGGCAATTTGGCTGGATTTCAACTTTAAGCAATGGCTGTTAATACTATGTTGTCTTCAAGAGAAAATCAGCTTCACAAATTAAGTATGCCAGTTTATTATCAATGATCTAGATATTTTCATAGATGATCAATTCCAATATTTTGATACTTCTGATGCCCTTTCCAGAGTCCTGGGCATTTAAACCCATTTGTTCCATTTTACCTCACTATTGTCTTAGTGGATTTCCAGAGGGTAATAGAGTGGAACACATCAACCTCCCCCAGTAGACAGGGGTCTAGATTCGGAAGTGACTGTCCTATCTACATCATCCTCTTTGCCAAATAAGGCATGGGGGCAGCTAGATTGAAGAGGTGGGAAAAGAGGCTCCTTATTTTATGGAAGGAGCCTTTACTATGACTCCAAAGGGAGTCATAGTAAAGGTTCTAACTATAGACTGATGGGTTTTACTTTCCTAATGCTGCGACCCTTTAATACAGTTCCTCATTTTATGGAGATCTCCAACCATAAAATTATTTTGCTGCTCCTACATAACAGTAATTTTGCTATTGTTATGAATTATGATTTAAGTATTTATACTTGATCCCCAAAGGGGTCAAGACCCACAGGTTGAGAGCCATTGCTATAGATAGGTAGGTAACCATGGGCATCTTAACAACCTGGAACAAAAATTTGCTCTTAAAACCAGAATCCATATTTTGAAATGTTCTGTGTCCTAAGTAAGCCTTTGATACAACCTTTCTCTAACCATACAGCATTTTGGTAAATTAGGGAAGTCTTACTGTCTCTTGATTTAGCAGACTTTTAGTGTTCACCTTGGCATCAATTTGAATCTACCCTCAAAGATGATCTCCTTATATTGTACCTGATCTGAGTCTGTCACCAGGGCTTAAGAGTTTGCCATAGTTTCTTTCAGTCTGGTAGACTCTAGAATCATGAGCTTGCCTTGGAAGGTGCATCGTAGTCACACAGCAATCTGTTTTCAAAGAAATCTCCTGCCACTCTGCAAAATATATCTTTGGACCACAGTAGATATTTTTACCCATGAGTTTCCACATTTGTGCTGATTTCTTACTCTATTTGAGACCTTATGCATACTAATTCTTTGTCTGAAAAAGAATCCTTCATTAATTACCACCCTCTTCACTCTGTTAAATTTCTTTCCGGCAAGCAATTCTACTTCAAGGTATAGGTCATGCCATTTCTCTGGAGGCCTTCATTGAAGAATGGGAGACCCCCTCTCTACTGTGCCTCTCCCTCAAGACATTTAACGAATATTTTGTTTTCACTAGCATGCCTACTACATGAGAGAACAGAACTTCCTTTGAGACTCCTGAATATTCAGATTTAGAAATAGGTTATAAAGGATGGGGAGGTGGCTCAGTTAATAAAAGGCCTGAACAAGCATGAGGACCAGAGTTTGGATCTCCAGTGCCTAAGTAAAAGCCAGGTATGGGGGTGCACATCATAACTCTAGTGTTGGAGAAGCAGAGACAAGCTGACCAATGGAGCTCAATGGCCAGCCAGTCTAACCAATCAGAGGTCTCCAGATTCAGTGAGAGGCTCTACCTTGTTTCACAAAACAGGGTGGAGGTTGATTAAGGAAGATATCTGACACTGACTTCTGGCCTCTAGGATTATCTTCACGTACATGTGTATGTGTGTATATGTGTGTGTCCATGTGTGCACACAGTGTGTAGATGATAGTGTATTTTTGTTGTTTCCCTCTATAAGGAAATGAAATAAAGCAAATACAATTACAGAAAGAGCAGAGAAGTTAAATTAACTCTGTTTAGGAGCATACCTGTTCCCTTCATAACTGATTACAACTCCTATAAATTCATTTGAAATTTATCAAATGAAGTCCCAATGCAATTTTAAAGTAAGAGGTTACTCTTGGGGTAACCAGAACAGCAGCTTAACTGTATAAATCTTATTATACAATATTTAAAATTCAGACCAGTTCCTTGAGTTGTATACTGGGCACTTTATTTTTCCCTGAAGAATGAAAATGAATTCTCTAAAAAGGCTCTCATATTGATGAGAACAAATTGTTGGTGATTATTTTACTGCTATGTATGAGAGTTATGGTAAATGTATATATTCAGATATCTAGTTTAAAATCATTTAATATTACATAAACATAATAAGACCTCTCACCTAGACTTAACACCATTTTATTTTGAGTGAATCATAACTAGTATCTAAAGAAATGTTACAGGTGTATCTCAAAGCCCCCATTCTCTTCTCATTCTGTTCTTTCATGTAATCTTTCATGCATGCACTTGATGATTGATAAGAGGATTGAGCACCTGGTATTTTAAAGACACTAAGTAGGTAGTAGAAGTGTCTATAAATATGTCCTTACTTCATAAAATATACAGCAGTTTCTGATTATAAGCTCCATTTCCCAATTGTTGTTTATCATGCTCAAGTATGAATTTACACATTTATAGTACATACAAATTAATAAGGGATACTGCTGTATGTCTCATAAATTAAATGTTGGTTCTTGACAGGACTACTGCAGTCATGAACTACCAGTAGCCATGATCAAGCCAGTCAATATTCACTGTTGTTTACTCTCTGTATTCCCCTCTGCTTCCTCACCTCAAAGTATTCATTCCCTGTTTTTCCCATTTATTCCTTCATAGCACCTCCATCTTTAAAGAAAAATGAAATTATGGCTTCATTTTTAAAGCTATGCAGCCAGATAGAGACCTAATGTCTTTCACATGTAGACAGCTACTTGTCTCATCTTCTTCCTCACCTCCTCCTCCTCCACCTCCTCCTCTTCTACCTCCTCCTACCCCACCTCTTCCTCCTCCACTTCCTCCTCCTTCTCCTTTTATTTTCCTTTCTAAAGCCACATTGAATTCCCAAGGTTCTCCCTCCCTGACAGTGACTCAAGGTCTTGATAGCTCAATACATAGTTTGTTATGCTTGTATGTATGTTAACTTTTTTTGCTCCTGAAGAGTTGCTAGTATAGAATCATCAACGTTTTAACTTGGGTGAAACTTTTGTTTTTTAGATTACTTCTATTATGCAGATCATTTGTGCAATTTTCTTATGTCATCTTTCTGCAAAACTCTATTCCCAAGTTCTTGCCCTCATCTTGGCATTTTTACTATGAGCTTGAAATGTGTGCACAGCGCCCTGTCTCCACAGGGTGAGTCCATATACCCACATGCCATCTGATAGCCTCTGAGACAGACTTGGGACATGTTACTATGAGATCTGGAAATCAGGTTATTTCCACCTTTTTCTACCTATTTAGTGGCTTCCATTTGAATTCTGAAAACACTGATTTGTTTTTTTCCTAGAAAAATCTCATTGCATGTATAAAATACCAACTGGGATGTGTCTTTTTAAAAAAGTTACTAATTTGTATCTCTAAAAATCATTTCAATTCAAAATGATTAGTTTGCTTTTTAGATACAACTATTTGAATGGAATAATCAATGTGTGATGACTTTTTGAGATTTGTAGCATTGCATAACAAACTATTATGAACTGAGTGGATCATGATGTCATCCAGTGCGTTCATTATCCCTTCCAGGGTAAGCATTCTGGTGTAGCCTAGCTGGCTTGTTTGCCCAGGCTCTCACAGACAGATCAGAAGGTCTCCTCTCGTTTGAGTTCCAGATGCTTCAGACCATTGACTGAAAACCATTTCTATGCAAGTGAGAGCCTGAAGGTAGTACTGAGGGTCGGAGTTGGCTCTTTTGGTAGAGTGCTTGCTCTTCATGCTTGGGACCCCAGGTTTGGATCCCAGCCCAGCACTGGAGTCCTTGTCTAATTACTGCCTGATGACTTGGTTTCACTTTCAGTTCCTACACAATGACCTTGAGGTCTTGCCCAGAACATTGATGTAGATTTGCTGTAGGGACAACAGCAGCACATTCTTCCAAAATATTGTATTTTTTTAAAAAAATTGACCTTCTCTTCTCTTCTCTTCTCTTCTCTTCTCTTCTCTTCTCTTCTCTTCTCTTCTCTTCTCTTCTCTTCTCTTCTCTTCTCTTCTCTTCTCTCTCTTCTCTCTCTTCTCTCTTTCTTCTTTCTTTCTTTCTTTCTTTCTTTCTTTCTTTCTTTCTTTCTTTCTTTCTCTCTTTTCTTTTTCTTTTTTTTTTCTGTTTTCACAAAGTGTATCTCATAAGTTAGACTCTCCCAGGACAAAGTTTCTTTTGGTTCCCTCAAGTTAATTTAATACTAACGTAACCAAAAATATTGCCACCTATAGGAGTCTTTGCAATCACTCAGAATCAAAGGGAAGAGACTGTTCAGGAGAGCTAACTTTTGGGGCATCCCAAAGGGGCTTGTGTTCTGGTTGCATCTCATTTTTAAGTATTTGAGTAAAGCTTACTCTTCCATATGCAATCCTTGAGAAAAGTTCAGCTGGTTTAAAGTGAGAAAGTAAATACAGAAACTAGCATATATAGAAAGAAAACACCATCTTTGCCGCTGACCAAGCTAATGACAAAGAATGTGATACTCTTTAACAAAACTAGGAAGGCATGGCACCTCCTCTGCTCACCTCACTGGGAGCTCTCGGCTATTCAAGTGCAAGTTTAAGTTTGTAAAGAAGCCCACTGGTCAGGGGGGCACACAAGAAAGAGGCCAAATGCCACAGTTGGCCTTTTGATAAGTTAGCTGTCAGAGTTAGTTTCTGTCAACTTGACACAAAGCTAGATATGCCTGCCGGGAAGTCAGGAATGTTAATGGACGAACTGCCTCCATCAGAGTGACTTGTGGGCATGTCTGTGGGGCGTTTTCTTGATTGTTGATGAGAGGGGAGAGCCCAGGCCTCTGTGGATGGTATGTCTCCAGGTGGCCATGGACTGTATGAGAAAGGTAGCGGAGCAAGCCAGAGAAGCAAGCCAGTAAGCATAGACAGTGTTTCTCCGAGGTCTCTGCTTCAGTTCTGTCTCTCGTTTCCCACGTTAGTTCCTGCCTTGACTCCCACCATCCCCAACCCATGATGTGGAAGCGTAAGTCCTCCCCAAGGTGGGTCTGGTCCCTGTTTTGCCACAGGGCAAACTACAAGAGAATTTGGTACCAGAGAGAGGAATATTGTCATGATGAAGTTCAGCATATCGGCTTAGGAAGGATTGTAGAGGGAATTTTGAAACTTTGGGCTAGAAAACAACAACAACAACAACAACAACAACAATTCCCTCCCCTTTTTTCAATTGAATAACAGGAAAAAACAGCTTTATGCTTCAGGAAAAACCTCTTGAACAGTGTTTAATTCGGAGAACATGGAAGTCCCACTTCAGAAAGAACAATCTGCTAATATGGTGACATTTGCCTAGGATAGACTGCCACACAGTGAAATCTCTGAGTCAGGGCTCACACATGAGCCCTGTGAGGCTGTGGTACAGTGTGGGGTGTCTGAGATAGTATTTATTCTTCCATCTCTGAGCAAAAGAAACAATTAATTTTATCACTGTAGAAATCAAGTCCCAACCGAAAATGATTTCAGCTTGTTATTAAGCTGAATGAAAATGGTGTTGGCGAAATGTGTGATGTGTGTTGTTCTCTACCACACCGCTAAGCAAAGGGAGAACACAGGGGCAAACGCTCGAAGGGCTTGTGTCCACCCAGGTCATCCTTTATCCATGACATGGAGCTAACAGTCCATATTCCTTCTCAGGTTCATTGTAATGGTGGAGTTAAGATAGGAAGAAAAAACCCAACAAAACAAAACAAAAACCTCTGATAAAAAGATCACACAATTAGAGTTTATCATTCGTGATTCTTTATGTAATAAAACTTGTCATGCACTTTTTAAGGAGTTGAAAATTGAAGTATAGACATCAATCCTAGAAAACATTGATTTAGATCAGTTTATTCTCCATTCGACAGGGTATACAGATTTTTTTCCTCTGAACTTTTCAAGGGATTGAAATAATATGTGTGTCGTGTGTGTATGTGTTTGGGTGTGCATTCTAACCACATTACAATCTGTATTTCTTTATAGCTTTTTTTTCCTTTTAGCTTTAGTGGTACATGCCACAGTTGCCTCCTGCCCGCCACAGTCTCTTAAATCACAAGAATTGAAAAAAACATTTTTTTTTTTCATTTTAAGCCTGAGGTATCAGGTAATGGAGCAGTAAAGGCAACATGGCCCTGAGAGATCCCAGAGGATCACGTCTGTGAGTAAGCAATGGAGTCCGGTTGCAGCGCGTGCATTGATATTAATGCCCGAGCCTTCTTTAAGGTTTAGGTGAAGTGTTCATAACTCTATTCCTCTAGCAAACTTTAAAAAAGCAAACGAACAAACAAAACAGATGTGGATTAATTGTCCCTTAAAAGACAACTTTCCAGGTGACTGACTGTCTTCCCTTTGCCATCATTTGAACTCTGGAGTCACGATTCTGGGGATTTCCAACATGTTGGGAGAGTTTAATAATCTTGATTTGATTAGATTAATATTTCCCGAGCATCTCAGAGAAACCAAGGGCATGCCAAGAATACTATTTGCACAGCAAACACACTGAGGTGTTTACAGAGGAGCCTCACAAAGAGAGATGAACAAAATGTCATTTGAGGCTTCAGGGTTTCTGCTAGCTTTCAAAATGCAGTGGGAAATAAGCAAGAGTTCATCTTCCCAGTCTAGATGTGAGCAGAGGCCTGTCTGTGTTACCTCTCCATTACTGCAAACCAGGTCGGGGCAAGCAACTAAACAGCGTAACTAAGGCCCTGTATATTTCCTTATAGCCCATGCAAAACCATGGAAACAATTTTGGAAAACTTCACTATAACTGACTGGTTACTCAGCTAAGTGAAGCGAGCAAATCAAGTCTAAGAGTGTCTGGTTAGTCATTTCCAAAGTAAGGCTTGAAATTTATCTCACCCCGCTCAGTTTTCTTTTGGGTTAGCTATGATCATAGAAGAAATAAACAACATGATTAAAGATCAACTGTCAGAAGTAACCTGAGCAGTGGTGGTTCTAATACCAGGCGAGCTTTCTGGATAAAAGTTAAGGCATAGGTCATGGGGACTGAACAAGGACACTTGTATGTAGAGAAGTGCACCCAATTCACCTCTGCATTAGTTCTTTCTGTTATTCTTCAAACCAGTCTGGGACTAAATGGTCTCTAAAGTTTCTAGTTGATATAAAAACTAAAAATAGAATGTATAAGTTCTGACCTCCCCTGGTTGGAATAGTTGCTTACCCCAAACCTAATCTAATCTCCTTAGACCACATGAAGTCACAAAATTTTCATTTCTTCACTTTTTTATAACCTCTCATTTCCTTTTCACAGAGGGGTGTCCAGATTAGAGCACTGAAGAAGAATCGATATGGGCTGAGTTATTATTCCAGGGGTCAAGGCGAAGGACAAGGGCTTTGGAAGAGCCCACACGGAGAAAGCAGACACTGAGAGCCTGGTTACCACCATCTGTTTTCCCTTTCCACTTAACTCACCACATTTCAACACTATTTTTAAACCTTTGGTTCTACAGAGGCTATTTTTCTGATAAAATTAGTCCCCATTTCTCACTGTGTGACTACCTAATAAAAAAGGATGTAGAGAAGGTGATTAATCAAAGCCACAGTGGGCACCTGGAATGCCCCAGCTGTGGTGGCAAAGTGGAGAGAGTCCTTCCAGTAAGGTTTGTAGGGACATGTGTGCTTTTTCATTCTTGGATTATTCTGTGTTGTTCAACAACAACAGCAACAACAACTAAACAGAAAAACAAAACAAAACAAACCATCAAACTGCTTTCTTTGCAATTACTCTGAAATATTTGTTCAATTAGAAGACATTCTTCTAGCTTTGATTCAACTTTGTAGCTTCTTTTTAATCTATTAGGTTTTAGAAGGACCTGAGGCATAAGTGAATTTCCTTAAAAAAATGTATATGTGTGTGTGTGTATGTACCTGTTTCCTAAGCAGCATCCACAAATGATCACAATAGTTTATTTTCACATGTGTTAGCAAATGGTCCCAAATTACCTGAATCACTGAGATTAACTTGATTGACATCTAGAGTTCAGAGAGAGGCCACTCCAGGAAAAGTCTTGCTTATTCATTTGTTTTTCAACATTCCAAGGTAAATATTTATATATTGGAGAAAAATAACATTCTAAAATTGTTAATATTTAAAATGAGGGTCAGAGTAGATGGATTAGCAGTACTGGTAATCTAGATTTATCATTTTTCTTCATAGTTCTTGGTAATAATTTGTGCTGGTGGGTAACTGAACATCCTTTTATCATTGGCAATTACCTTTAACTTCCAAAGCCACGGCCTCTGTATTAAAAATAAAAAAAGAAAATGAAGAGAGAGAGAGAGAGAGAGAGAGAGAGAGAGAGAGAGAGAGAGAGAGAGGCTTCCTCATGTCCTTTCCTCCAAATTTAAGTCAGGAGAGCATGGATAAGCTGCCTTTAGACTGCAGAGAGGAAGCTGTGAGCTTCCTTTGTGTTGGATTCTCTGGGTCTCAGCACTTACAGATGAGTCACTCACTCCTCTTCCCACACGTGGATAACAGAGAATCAAGGATAACCACAGATGATGGACTACTCCATCCAGTGTGCCACCNTCCTTTCCTCCAAATTTAAGTCAGGAGAGCATGGATAAGCTGCCTTTAGACTGCAGAGAGGAAGCTGTGAGCTTCCTTTGTGTTGGATTCTCTGGGTCTCAGCACTTACAGATGAGTCACTCACTCCTCTTCCCACACGTGGATAACAGAGAATCAAGGATAACCACAGATGATGGACTACTCCATCCAGTGTGCCACCTGCAGGGAGGAGAGCAGAGACTCCAACATCATTGAGTCCAGAGGTCTAACTTTTTTTAAAATTTAATTTTAATTTTAATTTATTATTTATTTATTTTTTACACTCCATATTCCATTCCCCATCCCCCCATCCACCTTCCTTCTGCTCCTCACCCCACTTGGATGCCCCCCCCCCCCGACACTTGACCTCTAACCTCCCTGGGGCCTCCAATCTCTTGGGGGTTAGGTACATCATCTCTGAATGAACACAGACCTGGAAGTCCTCTACTGTTTGTGTGTTAGAGGTCTCATATCAGCTGGTGTATGTTGTCTGTTTGGTGGTCCAGTGTTTGAGAGATCTCTGGGGTCCAGATTATTTGAGACTGCTGGTCCTCCTACAGGATCCCACTTCTCAGCTTCTTTCAGCCTTCCCTGATTCAACAACAGGGGTCAGCTGCTTCAGACCATTGGTTGGGTGCAAATATCTCCATCTGACTCTTTCAGCTGCTTGTTGGGTCTTTCGGAGGGCAGTCATGATAGATCTCTTTTTGTGAGCTCTCCATAGCTTCAGTAATAGTGTCAGGCCTTGGGACCTCCCCTTGAGCCAGATCCTACTTCGGGCCTGTTGCTGGACCTTCTTTTCCTCAGGCTCCTCTCCATTTCCGTGCCTGTAATTCTTTTAGACAGGAACAATTATGGGTCAGAGATGTGACTGTGGGAAGGTAACCCTATCCCTCACTTGATGTCCTGTCTTCCTGCTGGAGGTGGGCTCTTTAAGTTCCCTCTCCCTACTATTGGGCATTTCATCTAAGGTCCTTACCTTTGAGTACTGGAAGTCTCTCACCTCCAAGGTCTGTGGTGCATTCTTGGGGGGGGTGTTCACCCAACTTCCTATTTCCTGAGTTTGCCTGTTTCCATTCTTTCTGCTGGCCCTCAGGGCTTCAGTCCTTTTCCATCACCCAATACCAGATCAGGTTTCCCTCTGCCCCCACCCCATCCACTTTCCCTCCCAGGTCCTTCCCTCCCTCCCTACTTGTGAAAGCACCTAAAGAAATGTTCAAAGTCCTTAGTGATCAGAGAAATGCAAATCAAAATGACCCTGAGATTCCACTTTACATAAATCTGAATGGCTAAGATCAAAACCTCAGGTGACAACACCTGTTGGAGAGGATGTGGAGAAACAGGAACACTCCCCCATTGCTGGTGGGATTGCAAACTGGTACAACCACTCTGGAAATCAATCTGGAGGTTCCTCAGAAAATTGGAAATAGATCTACCTGAAGACCCAGCTATACCATTCTTGGGAATATACCCAAAAGATGCCCCATCATGCCACAGGGGACCGTGTTCCACTATGTTCATAGAGGCCTTATTTGTGATAGCCAGAAGCTGGAAACAACCTAGATATCCCACTAAAGAAGAATGGATACAGAAAATGTTGTTCATTTACACAGTGGAATACTACTCAGCTATTGAGAACGAAGACACGCTGAGTTTTGCAGGCAAATGGATGGAACTAGAAAATATCATCCTGAGTGAGGTAACTCAGACCCAAAAGGACATGCATGGTATGTACTCACTAATAAGTGGATATTAGCCAAAACAAGCAAAGAAGAAATAACAAACAACAATAACAACAAAATACCATACAGAATACCCAAGATACAGTTCACAGACCTCTAAAAGCTCAACAAGCTGAAGTGCCCAAGTGAGGATACCTCAGTCCCACTTGGGAGGTCTAGTTCTTTTATGGCCCATAGTAAGAAAGTAAAGACATCTACCCTTCTAGAAGATGCAAGCTTTCCTTTATGGCATCTTCGAAAACCAAAAGGTGTAATCCCCACCTACTCTTACTGAGTCAGGAGACAGATTACTGTTAATGAAAAGAGTGTACCCAGAAAACTCATGGCAGATATGTGCTAAAGGTAGTTGTATCAAACTGAATTTTGAACTTCGTTTAAATAGGATATAATTCTTTATTGTGTAATGGGCCAAATCCCAATGGGATGGTCCAGAATTCTCCAATTTTGTCTCTTTGAGAGTGTGGCTTGAGGAGGGCTTACAGCTGGAAATCTCATAATAAAAAAATTAATAGCAACAAGGTAATTAATCATATAACATTATTAATAGTAATTAATAATTAGCCAAAGTTGTAGAAGTATGAGATGAAGAGAAAGGCGATCATTTTTAATTGCAGTTGAATTAAGATCTAAGCTCCAGACTCGGAGCTGCCTGGAAATACAATTTTACAGCATTTGAAAAAGTTTCCCTGTGTCCTAAATTCCATCTTTGCCAGTTCACTGACAGTGTATTAGCAACAAAAGGAACATCAAGCATTCCCAAGGCTTGCTTTTTAAAGGTTCTATCTTAGCAACACACACACACATACACTGCCTACATCACAGTCGATGCTCCTACCTGACTTTTGGCATAGTTATTGTTATTCTCATCCTACATGGAACAACTGAAATCCAAATGTGGTGTCACCCATACACATGAGAAAGAAGAATTAGCATTTGAACCTGGAAGACAGGTACATGTGTTCCATGACTGGTTCTTCCTGCTTTCCTGCCATATTGGAGTGAAAAAGCTCCTAGTAAGTTCACTGTTAGAGTCACAGTAGGAACTAAGTGACTGTCATAGGACTTTTCTGTAGATTAAGGAGGCATGGATGCAGGTTAAGTAAGGCCTTGAACATATATTAATTTAAGCCCCAGTATCTAATTTATGCTCTGATTTCTTCACAAGCCACAAATCATACAGAAATTAGTTTTATAATATCTATACATTATAAACATGTTAGAAGACAAGATGTCTCAGGGGGTAAACACTCACTCCAGAACCAGAAGAAGTGGTATTTATATATCTAGCACCCAAATAAATACCTGTTGGGCATGGTAGCCTACCTATACTTCCAATGTAGGATGCAAACAGGGGAAGCAGGATGGAAGGTGGCTAGTTAGACTAGTTGAGTTAGTGAACTCCAGGTTCATGTGAGAGACCCTAATTTATAAAGGGGACCATGATTAAGAAACACATCTAGCATATTTCTTGGCTCTTCACATGCATGAGCCACACCTATGTGCATCTGAGTACACCTATGCACATGTACACAAGTGATTGTGCGCATTCATAGATGTACTAATGTTACATGCACATACAGATGCCATCCTTTATTTTACATTGATTTTGGAGACACATTGGACTTTATTGTCTCTGGGAGATGTGCTTCTGACATTATTGGAACTTGAGTTATGATATAAAGCATAATGCATTTTATTCTCTATGTGTTCAGTGCAGGGTTCCATGCATTTCTGATAGATCAAGCTTGTTGGACGTGTTAGGCTAATTGGTTGTTATAGATAACACACATTAATGCTGATAATTTTGGAAGACATTCAACAGTTGCTGGTATCTGCAAGTCATAAGAACTTTGGGGATTTTTTTCATGCTTAGAGATGGAATATCATCCAATTATTATCTAAAAAGACTACACACAATGATTTTTGTCACATAAATTATTTTTATTTACCTTTACTTAGTTAGACTGGCTATATTGGGAATTTGATCATTCATTTTCCTATCAAGCTCATACAAGCCTGAGATCTCCTGTGGAACTCAGTACTGGATAAAACACATCTTTCCAGGTATCCATTTTGAGTGAAAATATGGGAAAATGTGGTTTTGCCTATTTATGTTAATCAATGCCTGTCCATGTGTATTGTGGCCTGTGATGTATATATATACATACACACACACACACACACACACACATATATACACACACACACACACACATATGTGTGTGTGCAGGTGGATGTGTCCATGTGGAGGCCAGAGACATAAATCTGTGTCATTGACTTCCTATATCAATCTCCACTTTATTTTTGAGAAAATATCTCCATTATTAAATCCAGTGCTTGTCATTTCAGCTAAACTGGCTGGCTAGGGAATTCTAGAGATCCTCTTGTCTCCAGCCTCTCAGTGCCTTGCCTTCTAGGATTAAAGAAAACTAAATCACATTCTTAGACAATTTCATGTATGTATGTATGTATGTATGTATGTATGTATGCATGTATGTAGCATGCTCTGGTTTCTCTCCTTCCAATTCTGTCATTTCTTCCCCATCCCTTCCAGACCCACTTCTTCTTTACAATTCCATTTACCATATTCCTGATTTTTGCTTTGTGTCCCAGAGTTTAACTAGGGTCATCTATGTGATCATTGGTTTTTGAACTATTTTCTAGAGCCTGGTAGGCTCACCTGTGGGCATACAACTATGCCTCCAAACTCTTAGAACTCATTAATTACTAATATGTCAGCAGTAAGTGGTAGAACCTCAGGAGTTCTTGTTCAGCTCAGTCCGACTGTGGGGCTGACAAGACTTATGTGGTCCCAGTGTCATTAGGCACAGCTGTGAGTTCATGATGCCTGTGACATGCTTAGAACATAGCATTTCACAGTCCGTCTTCCTATTTTCCTGCTGTAACATTCTACTCCCTCTTCTACATTGGTCTATGAGGTAGTACACATCTCTATGGATAAGGTCTGATCTGTTTTTATATTCAGTGATGTGGGTCACTGGCAACTGCAGTGGAATGTGTCTTTGATTAAGGCTGAGAGTAGTCTTTGTCTATGAGTAGAAACATAGGTAATTAGAAGGAGATTCCACAGTATGTCAGTTTGGCTGAGAAGCAGTAGAGGATCCCCTGGTTTTTATGTGGATCCTAGGTATCCAAATGGAGGTCTTCCTGCATGCATAACAACACTTTCTGCAGTAACCCCTTGCCTTATGTTATGCAACAGTTTCCTAAGGGGTTGAAACATTCTATCCTTCAGGAAGGTCCTTAAACAAAAAGGTAAACAGCTCAAAATAACTCCAAAAAGTTCCTGCACCTAAGCAGATTCACCAGGCCCCGTGTGAGAGTAAGCAAAAGGAGACTCTCAGACAAGAAAAGACCAGCTGCCTAGACAAAGCTGAGCTGCCTGGAAGAGCCTTTGAATACATGCACATCTGCACATCTGGAAAGGACACTCTCCAACCTACTGAGCATACTGCAGGCTGTAAAATGTGTTCCAGGTCCCCAGCTCTGTAAGCTCTCACTCATGCTGGGGTGGGCTTTGGTGATATAGATGTCTATGAGTATTTTCTACTCCTGTAAGCTTTCCCTTATTCATACTCCTGTATGTAATCACAATAAAAACCATTGCTTCAACAACCTGGACTTTGGTCTCTCATGGCTTCCTTTTCCGGGGTTGAGTAGACATGTCTTCAGTACCTTCCCAGGATAAGTTTTGTTACACAACTCCTTAAAATATATCTTTGAAAAGTAACAAAACCAACACAGAAACTAGGCCTGGCAGTTCAGGCCTGTAATCTCAGCCACTTGTGGGGCTACAGCAGGAGGATCATAAACTCAGGATCTGCCAGGGATCTTAGGTAGCTTGTTTCAAAAAGTCAAAAATCAAAAGGAAGTTGATGCTATAGCTTACTGGTAAACTTCTTATCCAGCATGTGTGAGACCTCAGATTCAATCACCAGCATGACCAAACAAAATCAACCACAAATATAAAAGCAAGGGGAACAGACAATAAAACAAATAACAGTCAAGAATTTCATTATGTCCTGACTTTCTCATTGTGCCTTGAGCTCTTTTCCAGGGTCTGTGTCATCTCTGGAGTTTTCCTCTGTTCCACTGTCCTTTCTTTCTGCCTGGATTTGTTTTTCATGGAGAAAAATCAGCTTGCCTATGGTCCTGGAGTTATTTTCTTTATGACCCAGCTCCGACTGATTTGCAGAGATCCAGTGGAAACTATTGCCGCTTGCAACACTGTAATCCCTGACCTACCTACCATTAACACTGTTTGGTTTTCTGTGAGCCTTCTGGTCATGCCTCATTGAAGTTTTCTTGTCATGCCATTTCAATTAATGGAGCCGCTGATATTCTTCCTTTGGCAACTCAGGGCCAACTTTAAATCAAGCCACCCACATGGGCAGTCTAGTGTGACAGCTTCCCCGGAGAGGAGGCTCTCGGGTGGCAGTTGTATAACACCAAGCAAATGACTAATGGGGTAAATTAACCGAAATGCTCCTAGGACTCGCTATTGTTTAAGGCTCTGCAGAGGGCTGAGTGGGAGGTAACATGGTAGAGTGGAAAAAGCTGGAGCAAGGGAGTCAGAGTTGGAGTCCTGCTCTTTCCTTAGGTGGTGTAATCCTCAGGAAGTAGATTACATAAACTAAGCACATTTAACTTTCCTCACTGCAAAATGCGGATGTCATAGAGGCTTGACATGGAGACTAAAGGACCAAATACAGGGGAATGGACTTGGATTTGACTAGGATCTCTCTTGAGTTAAGCACTTAAAAGTTTTTCAAACCTTTAAAAATTTAAATTAATTCTGTCTGTGTTATGTATATGTGGTTTATGCACACATGTGTGTATGGATGAGGGTATGCATGCACACCATGGGCATGTGTAGGCAAGAGGAGGATGTTGTGTGTCTGCTCAATCATTCTTTGGCTTAGTTCCTGAGACATCATGTTCACTGAACCTAGAATAAGGTTGGCAGCCAATGGCTCTAGTGATTTTCTACTTCCTACAATTCTATAGATTACAGATGTTCATATAACCACACTCAACTCCCTCCCTTCATACCCCCAGTGGGTTTTGCTATGTAGCCCTGATGACCTGGAACTGACCATGTAGATCAGGCTGGCTTTGAACTCACAGAGATCTGCCTACCTCTGCCTCCTGAGTATAAATACTTGAGGACCACTATGCTGGGCTCACAGTCGGCTTCCTGTGTGAGTGTGGGTGTACGTGATGGTAGTTCATTCATACTGTTTTATGTAGTTTTCCTTTTCTTTTGGCTTCCTTCTCTTGGCTCTTCTGTTTTGTCTAAAACAATGATCTGGTTTCATTGTTTCCAAAATGAATGCATACCTTTACCATAAGCAACTGTATTTATCCTCTAATTGTGGTGAACATGTTTCAGGTTTTCCTGAGTTTGTTTTTGTCTATGGAAGGATGCACAGGTCCATGTGCGGAGGCCGGAGGATGTCTACCTCCATCCCTCTCCTTCCTTCTTTTTGATGCACAGTCTCTTCATGGAACTCAAAGCTCTATGTTACGGCTAGGCTGATTCACTGGTCCTGGGATCTGCATACCTCCAGTCTCTGCAGTGCTGTCAGTACAGACATCCATGACACTGCCCAGCTTTTATGTGAGTGTGGGCATCCAAACTAGGGTACTCATGTTTGTGCAATAAGCACTTTACCCATTGAGACATTGAGACATTGAGACATTGAGCCACAGTTCCAATATTTTAGGTAACACATGTGCTCATTTTCTATTGGTCAATACGTACAACATAGGAATAATATTGTCTAATAAGAAAAAGGAAAAAAATGGAACAAGGAGTTAAACTTTATCAGAGCCTAAATAATATTTTAAAAGACACACTGACAATTATACTTTAATGTATTAAACATGTACTAGAATTTATTAACGAATTCAATGTGATTGACTCTTCATAGGTTTCTTCTTTGAGTTTTCTATTTCTCTAGGCTTTTGTATTAGGGTTGTAGTTACTTTCATGTCTGAGTAAGAAAGTTTCCGTAATGTTTTAAATCATTGTGGGATAAAGCATGAAGATTTATATAATGTAGGTATTGTTTTCTATGAAGAAGTTGAAAAAAATTCTGCCTATGGAAGGAAGATTAAACCAATTCCATAGAACTTTTTTAGTCATTTGGGCATTTTTTTTTTGAATTCTGTAGCATATATACATATGTCCACATTTTCTAACACACTATGCTAAATGTACATTGTAAAGCTTTTAAGCGAAGCATTGTTTTCATAGTTTTAAAAAATGTTTTGGTTTATAAATTTTATAATTATTTAAGAAAAGTCACCTGTGTTTGAAACACAAGTTCTTGAGACCTTAGACTATAAGGTCTAGAAACAGTGACTTTCTTGGAAAGAGTTCCTCTTCTTTCTTTCCTTCCTTCCTTCCTTCCTTCCTTCCTTCCTTCCTTCCTTCCCTCCCTCTCTCTGTCCCTCCTTCTTCCTTTCTTCTCCCTGCCCTCCCCGCCCCGACCTCTCTCTTGTACATAGTTCTTCTGAAGTTTATCTATTCCATTAATATGGGAACTTTCTCAAGAATTCACATTAATACGGGCTAGGGACTTGTGCCCACCTAATGTCATTAACATATCATTAATATCTGCTGGTTACTTAAGGGTAAAACTGAGTTGGAATTTTGATGGGGATTGTATTGAATCTGTAGATTGCT
The DNA here is from genome assembly GCA_902729485.2 of Mus minutoides. Lineage (NCBI taxonomy): Eukaryota > Metazoa > Chordata > Mammalia > Rodentia > Muridae > Mus > Mus minutoides. Next base: position 21,909 of record LR752261.1, on the reverse strand, counting down.
TTTGGTAAGATGACAATCTTTACTATGTTAATACTACCTATCCATGAGCATGGGAGATCGTTCTGTCTTCTGAAGTCTTTGATTTCTTTCTTCAGGGACTTTAAGTTCTTGTCATACATATCTTTCACTTGCTTGGTTAGTGTTACATTAAGATATATTATTTGTGACTATTGTGAAAGGTGTTGTTTCCCTAATTTTTTTCTCTGCCCATTTATCCTTTGTATAGCGGAAGGCTATTGATTTGTTTGAGTTAATTTTATATCCAGCCACTTTGGTGAAGTTGTTTATCATCTCTAGGAGTTCTCTGGTAGAATTTTTGGGGTACTTATACTTATGTATACTATCATATCATCCATAAATAGTGATATCTTGACTTCTTCCTTTCTAATTTATATCTCTTGACTGGCTTTTGTTGTATAATTGCTCTAGCTAGAACAAATACAAAGTAAATAAGTTTATTTGGGCTCATGGTTTTTGAGATTCAAGTCTCAATTCATATCTGGTACTACTACTGGTTCCAGTCCTGGGCAAATGTAGCCTATAATATCAGGTTCTTACAGCAGAATAAACTGCCCACATTGTTGCCCAGGAAGCAAAGTAGGGGAAGAAAAGAAGGAGAAAGATGGGACATATGAAGAGTGAGGGGAAGATAGCAAGGGAGTGTGACACTATCCAGGGTACCCCCTCTAACCCAGAGACAGTTTACAGGGCTCTACCTTTTAAAAATAGATAGCATGTAAAATAAATAAATTAATTAATGGGAAAAGGAACTACTGGATTAGAGGGAAATCATATAAAGAATTGTTTGAAAATGTTCAAATGTTCAGTTTCATTGTAAATAGATGTAAAGACACAAGAAAAGATTGGGAAATTAGAAAAAGAAGTTGACAGCACTTCTTACTACAGCCACACTAGAAACCAAACCTTGTCATATAGGTCTTTGGGGTACACAACCTATACTCAAACCACACCAGCAGCCACAGAATACATTAGAAAAGGAAATGAAATAATAGCATCAAAAAAGCATGTAAACCAACCCAAAGCAAATGAACAAAGCCATAAATGGTTAATGACCTGGGGAAGAGCATATTCAGACTTTGTACATGTTATTCTTGCAAGGTTTCTGTTCATTTGATGGAGATTCAATTCAAATACAAAGATGTTTACAAAAACAAAATGTGTAAAACTGGAGGAGGGTAACTAGGGAACACAGACACACATCAGCTGTGCAGAAAGCACTGCACCTCTCTCCATCTTAGCTCATCTTCCTAGCATATGGAACCATCTGTCACATGGGCAAACAGAGGCTAGTCCCAGGCTCTGGAGGTGTGGAGAGTTAAGTGGTACTAGAGAAGACATCCTGCAAACATGGAAAATGTTCATGAGAAGAGCACAGTCAATATTCTTTGGCAAAAATACTTCCCTGTTCATCTGACCTCGAAAACTTCTCTTTTCATTAAAACAAGAATTCTATTACACAATGAGAATCCTCTAAAATGAGAAATTCAGCCTTTTGTCCTCCATGTTTTATTTATTCATTTATTTATATCCCTGAGGATCAGAATAAATTCTCATCTCTTCATTGTTCTATATCCAAAGTTTCATTTTAATTAATTCTGGAAATTAATATGGTGGCAGTTATCTCTTAACCTGTTAATTCCCCAAATAACCACATAGAGACCCTTTCATATTTCAAAACTTAGACTTTAGCTGGGCAGATTCTCAACTAACTCATCTAAGTTAAACCAACCACCTAGCTCCAACCAGCCATGTGGCTAGCTATACCTTCCAGCCCGACAGTTTCATCTCCTCCCACTGTCTCCTGACAAAAACCTTCCTCTGTTTTCTTCTCAGAGTTCCTTTCTCCCTGTCAGGAAGCCCACCTTTCTCTCTCTACTGCCCAATCACACAGGATTTAAACTTTTATTGACCAATGAACTTGGGGAGGTAGGTTTGCACCACAAAAGCTGGTGAATGTGAGAATTCGCACATCTTGGGGAAACCAGATCTTAGGGCGCAGAATTTAGCATTTGAATACACGACAGCACCCTAACAGCTTCTTATGAGGTTACTTCTGCTTTAGATCAGAAGTGCTGGACTGACACAGTGTGGAACTCAGCTTCCTCAAGAAGGTGGAACTGTCTCTCTTTCTCAAGAGACTCAGAATATGCTACCCTTGTCTACCCTGAGCTAACAAAGATGTATAAATACAAAGACTAATCTCACAAAGGGACAAAAGAAAGGAGTGGGACTGGCCACTGGCTGCTGGATGACTTTATCTACTGTGACTGTCTGACAGAATAGGATGGAGCACCTGACACAAGCCTACCTCCTTAGGGGTCCAGCACAACAGAGAAATTAATAAAATAGCTACAGCTAGTGTGCTAAAATGAACAATACAATCTCCTCGCAGCTTGAAAGATGGACAGTCAAAGAAAAGAAGAAATGAGGCCAAGGTCACAGGTGTCTGAAGAGAACCAAGGGGAGGGGGCGATGGATGCTAGGTGCTGCAGGAGCAGCGTAAGGAAAACCGGGTCAGCCATGCGCAATCCAAAACAGCAGCTGCAGAGGCTGTTTTTCTGAACAAAGGAAGCAGAACACGTGGTTCAGGGGTCACCTCAGCAGAGGTCTAGAAACGAGGAGAGAAAAATAGGAAAGTGGACTTGCAGTAACACTCAGGGAGCCCAGCGTTTACATCATTCTGAGAATCTGCTGTTTAAAATCCGTCCCAGTGGGAGGACCAACACAAGGGTCAATGGTAAATGTCACAAGCTGGGCTCCATTCTCCCAGAGATGCTCAGCTCTCACAGTACACCTCTGAAGTGAGGCCAAGCTAGTTAGTCTTAAGGGGAAGCTCAAAAATTAGTGTAAAAAGAAGAAACCTGGATAGTGCTGATCCCTAAGAGCACAGGGTAAAGCAAAATATTCACAGGACCCTGAGAAGAAGACAGGTAGTGGCGTCCTCCAAGGCTCAGATGAACCATCTGGTCCTTCCTGTCATCTACACCAAAACTTGAGGGCTATTTTGGGAACAATGAAAGAAACAGAACCATGTTCAGCTCTGTACAGCTGGATTTTTTTTTTTTTTCACCTTAGCATTCTAAGTTCCCAACTGTGGGGAGTAGGGTGGCTTTCAGGTAGATTTCTGGAGAAAGCTATGTTCCAGACAAGCACACCAAATGCTAGTATGCTATTGAAGATTCTCTTCCTTTTCACAAATACTATCCATCAACATTCATGCACTTTCTTTGCAGGGGAGGCAATCTGGTAAACAAGACTTGAAGAAACTCATGCATTGTGGGTACTTCACTTAAGGAAACAACAAAATCAAGCCCAACAGATATGAGTTTTTCTTCTTTACAGATTATTTCAAAATCTGATCTCTGCAGAGGGAGAACCATTAATATATGGCGCGACAGATTATTTCAAAATCTGATCTTTGCAGAGAGAGAACCATTATTATATTGCGCACCTAGGTAAATGTTTCATGGTCCACCTGAAATGCCCCATAAATCTAATCTTCCCGAATGATCAACACAAAGAAGGTGAATAGGTAAACAGACAGCCTCGACACTAATGCATTCATGGGCTCTACATGGTGACATCCTGTCAGACCTCGTTCATTGCTGGGCTCTGTGCCCAGTGGTGATGTGCAGAACAAGCACTTTGAAAATAGGTGATAGATGAACTGACAAGAAAGGGTGCCTTTCATGCTGGAGTTGGGTGCAGGCTGTGCACAGTTCCTGCCTTAGCTACCTTTGGATTACTATGATCAAACTCCACGACCAAGGCAACTTACAAAAGAATGTGTTTAACTTAGGGTTTGCTGTTTCAGAGGATTGGAATTCATGATGCCAGAATGAAGGAATACCTGAGAGCTCACATCTTGATCCATAATCATTTCACAAGAGTGTGGGGGCAAAGAAACTGGAATGGCATGAATCTTTTGAAATGTCAAAGCCCGTCCCAGTGGCACACCTTTTCCAGCACGGCCATACTTCCAAATTGCTCTTAAACAGTTCTACTAATTGGGGACTAAATAGTCAGATATAAGCATATGGAGGCCATATGAAACTACTATATCCCGTAACTACAAAGTGGGGTCACATTCAGTGCTCTGGTTGAAACTCTTCCAGAATTAGGATGGCATCCTGGAATCTCCTCAGGGTTCCCACAGAAGAGGAACTTCCAAAGCAGTTCTTCAGAATACCTTCCCGAAGACCTCTCTATTCTTCTCACTTTTCCCCTTATTATCTATAGATGATAAGTTTAAAAGTTGGGTGGCTTTGATCTTAGTAATTGTACTATTGTGGTCTCCTTGGAATGAGTATCTTCTTCACCTAACATTTGATCCTAATATAGCAACAGCATCATTGAGCCAAGCTAGATGGCGTCATAGGAATTTAATTTGCATGTCTCTGATATGGAGAGACTGTTTTAAGTTGTTGATCACCTTTGTGTGTTTGCATGCATATGTGTGTAATAACCATCTTTTTCATATCTGTGATTAAATTTTTTGTTGACTTTCACTTACTGATTCGTAAAAGTTCTTTGCATATGAAAGAATAAGCTCTCTGTTTTATGCCTGGAAGGGAGAAGTACTATATTTTATTCATGTATCTCCAGCCACATAATAAGTGCTACATAAGTAAATGAACAAATTAATTTGTATTGCAAATAATTTTGACAGGGAGATTTTCATGTATAATTTTCTCTGTTACTGACATCTTGAAAGGAGGATAGCAGGGCTTCTGGCAATATGAAAATAGAGATAAAGCTTATGTATACACTAGAGTAAATAACCATTTCCAATAAACAGAAGGCAAACACAGACCCTCTGCTTCAGTAAAAGAAAGTCAATTGACTTATAAATATTGAGGTTTCTGCTCATCTGACTGACTTTGAAGAGCTTGCAGGTTTTTTTTTTCTTTGAATAGGTGTGATAGGTGTGGGTGCTAGATACTGGTACTATCAGGCTTGAATGAAGACCATGCTCTGTGCCAAGAATAATGCTGAACACTTTCTACAAGTACCAAGTACACTCTATGGTGGGACTTCCCTGAATGGCACATGGTCATTTCTTCTTGTTCCCAGTCATCTCTCTGGCTACAGAAAGGTCAGTAAATTGGTGACTAGTAGGAAGACCAAATAAACCACCTCATCTCTCAGGTAAAGAAAATAAGACAATGGATGTTTTGGCATTTATTTATGAACCAAAGTTCTAGGGCAGGCAGAGAGAAGAGCGTATTCCCCAGGATGGTACATGTCAGAAATGATGGCTTTGCTCTTCTTCTCCCATTGACTCACTGAAGGAGGACAGTGACAGCAAATGGCCTCAAGTTTCCAGACAGTAATCACATAACAGAGAAGCAGGGTACAGGTAGAATGCTTGCTCTTGATGGAACTCAACACAAGTTAAGTACATGAGGACTCAGGAGTTCATACATCATTAATGGTGGCTGAAAGAAGGGATGCTCTCGGTTCTCCAAGAGCAGAGTGTCTAGGGACATGGAAGAGTGACAGTCATCGTTAAGCAAACCAATATCCTCAAGCAGCACCCAGTGATCAAGACAAATCTTTCTGAAGTCGAATAAGTAGAGCATAAATGTGTCACTGTGCAATGAGAGTAGGTAGTGGTACAGTGACCATTTCTAGTAGGTCTCCTCTCTCAGTTGTACCTCTATGACAGTGCCAGCCACTCTGTAGGAGATATAGGTGAAGACAGCAGGTGACATTTTCTGGTTGTCCTATGTTTCTCCAGGAATCATCTTGTGGAAGAGGGTGAGAGTAAGAAGATTTGTCAATGTGAGCGTTTTTGTAAACACACCATGCCACCCCCAAAGAGACCCTTAGACAGAAAGAACTGGGAGCTTTTAAGTGCCACAATTTAGTGATTCCTTTGATGTAATTGTTCCTTTTCCTCTCATTAATACTGGGTGAAAATGAGTTTCTTAGGGAGGTTGTTTATCAGTTGTAAAATAAGAGCTTATTTTTTCTCCTTTGCATATGTGCACCTATTTGGTCACTGTTTGTGTTTGTGTGTGTGTATATGCACAAGTGTATGGGCTTTCCATGTAGATTCCAGAGGTTGATGTCAAGTCTCTCCCTCACTCTCCACTTTATCTTTTGAGACAGGGTCTCCCACTGAATGTGGATCTTGCTATTTGAGCTCTACTGACTGGCAAACAAGTCCCAGGGATCCTCCTGTCTCTGCTGGAATTACACCATTTCCGGATTTTCCACATGGATGATGGGGAATAAGCCCCAGGCTTCCTGCTTATATAATAAGTGTTTACTATCTAAGTCATGCTCCCGGCCTGAAGAGCTTACACTTCTCAGGAGATTGAACAATGAAGCTAGAGTGTATATTGCAACTTGAGTACATTAAGTTTTTAATAAAGTATGGTAGCATGCTTCTCTAGCACCCACAAAGTCCTTTGTTTGATCTCCAGGATAAAAAAAAATTAGCAAATGTCTTTCACTTAGGTATCTTACAAATGTAGACATTAAAGTGTGGATTAAATGACTTTGTTATGGTTATTCAGGAAGCCGTATGGCAAAAACTTTCAAACAAAAATTGGTATTTAGGATATTTTTCTTCTGGATTTTGTTTGTATAGATGAGGCATTGCAACAGCAGGGAATCTTTGTGTTTAGGCATGAGATGGTCTCAGGGATAGGTATGTGAGGGCAGAGAACCACTCAACTTCGGGGGCAGGGGGGTCTTTGACCTTGAGCCCTGTTGCAGGTGTAGCCCTCTCTGTGAGGCTGTGATTGCTTCTGTTTAGGCCCCAGAGCAGCAAGGCACGGAGGACTGGCTGGGATCCCACCTTGGGTAAATTCGTTGCAGATGATCATCTGGAGGTTGAAGCTCCCAGTTGAGAGATTGATAAGTTAATAGAGCATGCTCTCTGTGAGTCAGCCTGTAATTGCTGACAGTAAGCTTTGCTGCAGCCGCCTCAGGGGCTTGACGTTCGAGTCAGATGATGTAAACGGGGGTAAAGTTGGCCTTGTTTCCTGAAATCTTAGAGATTGAATAATAAGTTTTTAAAATTCAGTTGGTGACTAAAATCACTTTGGGATGAAAATGGATGAAATAAAGTGAACAATGTCTCACGACTCTTGTCTCTCCTGACTGATATCTCCATGTGCATTGTGGAGTTAACAGGATCAAATGGCTAGTGATCATGTAACTGGTTGTTAGTTGTTAGGAATTCAGATACAATCAGCTTACTTTAATTCTAAAGCTCAGAGAATGTTTTAATGAAACATAAAGCTAGTGGGAGCTTGAAGACTCTGCACATGCCAGAGTTTTTAGAATGTTGCTTAGGTTTGGGGCAGGGAATGAATTCTGCTTCCTGAAATCCTTCTTGGTGTGACTCTTTCCATCTTCTTTGACTTAGTTTTTTTTTTTTTTTTTAATGTAAATGCCATCCATGGTTTAAAGGCCATATGAAAAGATGTATTTTTAGAATTCCTATTTCTATCTCTATGCCTTTCCCATTCATCTTTGTTGATAGTAACTTTCATTTGTCTTATCAGTGTTTAGAACAAACACATGAAAGTCGTACTTTATCCATCATGCATGATTTTGTGTTTTCCTCCTTTAGCTTTACAATATGCGTCGTCACCCCCACATGCTCATTCATAAAGCTGTTCCTCACCTTTCTTTCTCACAGTTCCAAAGTATCTCCGTGGTATTACTGAACTATAAGTTGATTGAATGGAACATCGGTGGATTACTATTAGCTGTCAGTCACTGTAACAAAACACATGAGGCAATAATCTTAAAAAGGAGTGTTTTAGTTAGGGTTTTACCACTATGAACAGATTCCATGTCCAAGGCAAATCTTATGAGGACAGCATTTAGATAAGATTGGCTTACAGGCTCAGAGGTTCAGTCCATTATCATCAAGGCAAGAGCATGGCAGCATACAGGCAGAGAGTTCTACATCTTCATCTGAGGGCTGTCAGAAGACTGGCTTCTAGGCAGCTAGGATGGGGTCTTTAAGCCCATGCCCACAGTGACACATTTCCTCCAACAAAGTCAAATCTACTCCAACAGGGCCACACCTTCTCACAGTATCACTCCCTGGGTCAAACATATTCAAACCACCACAGGGGCAAGATTCATTTGACTTGCTTTCTAAGGTTTGAATGAAGTATTAATCAGCTTCATTGCTTTTGAGCTGATGTTGAGGCAACGTCCCACTGCATGAGTATATGGTAGAGAAAAGCAGCTCATCTCATAACCAGGACACTAAGAGAACAGGGAGGGGTCTGACTCTCACAATACCCTTCCCAAGCACAGACCCAACAACCTAAAGACCGGTCACTGTGTCTCGGGGAATCCACCCCTTCCCAAATAGCAGGAGGCCAAATGGTGACTGAGCCTTCATCAAGAAGGCCTCTGCGAGAAAGCTAAGATCCAAGTTATCAAAAATTGTTGGCATGTCTTTTTCCAAACTATGTGTTTCTCTCTCTCTCTCTCTCTCTCTCTCTCTCTCTCTCTCTCTCTCTCTCCTCCTCTCTCTCCCTCCCTTCCTCCCTCTGTCTTTCCCTTCCTTCCTTTCCCTAAAATGGCAATTTATTTTATTTTTCCTTTTTTTAAAAATTAAATTTATTTAAACAAGTACATTAAAAACATAAAATTGTGCATGTTAATGAGGTAATTTTTTTCAATTTTCAATGTATGCATATATTCTGCAACATTCAAATTAGGTAGGCTAAGGCCAGATATACCCATGTCTGAGAACAGTTATTATTTTAGGGTAAAAAGTCTCAAAATTCCCTTTACCAATTAAAAACAGACTTACTGAGTGTGTTAGGGTTTCTATTCCTGCACAAACATCATGACCAAGAAGCAAGTTGAGGAGGAAAGGGTTTATTCAGCTTACACTTCCGTGTTGCTGTTCATCACCAAAGGAAGTCAGGACTGGAACTTAAGCAGGTCAGAAAGCAGGAGCAGCCATGGAGGGATGTTACTTACTGGCTTGCTCATATAGTACTGGCTTGCTTTCTTATAGTACCCAGGACTACCATCCCAGGGATGTCACCCCCCCACAATGGACCCTTGATCACCAACAGAGAAAATACCCCACAGCTGAATCTCATGGAGGAACTTCCCCAATTGAAGCTCCTTTTCCTGTGATAACTCCATCTTGTGTCAAGTTGACACACAAAACCAGCCAGTACACTGAGATACCGTTAATATACAAATAGATGCTTATGTTTAATGTGCTCCATGTGCTGAATTTGGGTGTACATAACACCTGTGGAGCACGTTACCACAATTAGCACAATGCCTCTAATGTTACCCAAAGATTCCTTGTCCTCCGTTGTTTTAGTTGAGTTTTACATTGTCTTGTGGTATGAGGACACCTCACATGAGATTTCAGCCTCTTAACCTTCTCAGTGAACTCTGAAGGACATGGTGCCAGGACCTCTTGGAGATGCTAATGGTATTTCCTTCAGATCAATGCTCAGAAATGAGATGCTGTACCAGTTCTATTTTTAGTTTTTGAGAATCCAGAAACACCACATGCTGTTGTAAGAATTAAAAATGTCACAGGAGCTATAAGAAGAGGAGTGAGGAGTCCTGCCTTGTCTATTTTTTGTGTCAGGATTTTTTTCTTCTTTTTTCTTCTTATTTTTAAGGATTTATTAATGACTTCAGTAAATTTGTACTTTATGTTTGTTCTTTTGATGACCATTTTTTTCCTATACAAAGTGTTCCAGTTTTAAATTTCTGTAGCTGAATTGATTCAATGGTCTTTGCATGTCTGGACTACTTCATTGTACCAGACCCCAGAATACAGTTCTAAGTGCGCCGTGCACGAGCTGTTGTCCATGTGTCTGTCTGGCAGAACTTGTTTACTCTCACTGTTCTGATATAGGGTTTCCCAGATGCTCTTAAGTAGGAAACTTCATCCCAACCTTAGAATCAATTTGTTTAGTTCCAGAAAAAAGTAAATTCCCTGAATTTCAATCAAGACCTCACTAACTTTGTACATTATGTTGGGGCAAGCAGCTGGTGCTGTGATGTTGAATTATTTTGGTAAAGTACTGGAAGCTTTCCCATTTGTTGTGACTTGATTTTGCCTGGCCAGGGATGTGGGTGGTGGGCAGGAGTGGGGGTGAGCATGCCTTAAAGCTTTTGGTTTTCTAATTTCTTTTCCTTTTTTTTTTTTTTTTTGTATTGGTAAACTTTATTTTTTTAAAAACAAATTTATTTTTTTTTACACTCCATATTCCATTCCCTGCCCCACCCCCTGCATCCACCCTCTGACTGCTCCACATCCCACACCTTTCCCCACCCACCCTGTCTCCTCGTGGATGCCCCCATCCCCACCCTACCTGACCTCTAAATTCCTTGTGGCCTCCAGTCTCTTGAGGGTTAGGTGTATCATCTGTGAGTGAACACAGACCTAGAAGTCCTCTACTGTATGTGTTGGGGGCCTCATATTAGCTGGTGTATGCTGCCTGTTTGGTGGTCCAGTATTTGACCAGGGGTCCAGATTAATTGAGACTGCTGGTCCTCTTGCAGGATGGCTCTTCTCCTGAGCTTTTTTCAGCCTTCCCTAATTCAACAACAGGGGTCAGCTGCTTCTGTCCATTGGTTGGGTGCAAATATCTGCATCTGACTCTTTCAGCTGCTGCTGGTTAGGGCTTCCAGAAGGCAGTCATGATCCCTTTTTGTGAGCTCTCCATAGCCTCAGTAATAGTGTCAGGCCTTGGGACCTCCTCTTGAGTTGGATCCCACTTTGGGCCTGTCACTGGACCTTCTTTTCCTCAGGCTCCTCTCCATTTCCACCCCTGTAATTCTTTCANTATCTGCATCTGACTCTTTCAGCTGCTGCTGGTTAGGGCTTCCAGAAGGCAGTCATGATCCCTTTTTGTGAGCTCTCCATAGCCTCAGTAATAGTGTCAGGCCTTGGGACCTCCTCTTGAGTTGGATCCCACTTTGGGCCTGTCACTGGACCTTCTTTTCCTCAGGCTCCTCTCCATTTCCACCCCTGTAATTCTTTCAGACAGGAACAATTATGGGTCAGAGATGTGACTGTGGGATAGAGACCTTATCCCTCACTTGATGTCCTGTCTTCCTGCTGGACGTGGGCTCCATAAGTTCCCTCTCCCTACTGTTGGGCGTTCCATATATGGTCCCTCCCATTGATTCCTGAGAATCTCTCACCTCCTTGGTCTCTGGTGCTTTCTGGGATGGAGGTTATCCCCAACCTCTATTTCCTGAGGTTGCCTGTTTCCATTCTTTCTGCTGGCTCTCAGGGCTTCAGTCCTTTTCCCTCACCAGATCAGGTTCCCCTGTTCCCCCACCCCACCTGTCCACTTTCCCTCCCGGATCCCTCTCTCCCTCCCTCTTGTGATTGCTTTCTTCTCTCCCAAGTGGGACTGAGGTATCCTCACTTGGGCACTTCAGCTTGTTGCGCTTTATGAGTTCTGTGGATTGTTTCTTGGGCATTCTGTACTTTATTTGGCTAACATCTACTTATTAGTGAGTACATATCATGCATGGCCTTTTGGGTCTGAGTTACCTCACTCAGGATGATATTTTCTTGTTTCATGCATTTGCCTGCGAAAGTCAGGATGTCCTTATTCTTAATAGCTGAGTAGTACTCCCTTGTGTAAATGAACCACATTTTCTGTATCCATTCGTCTGTCATGGGACATCTAGGTTGTTTCCATTTTCTGCCAACTGCCCTGAGTGCAGCGGGTCCTCTAGGAATGGATTAGGATATGGAGTCTTCACAGGTGCAAGCAAGCAAACTAGTGCTCTGCCCAAGCAGCAAGGACCGGGTGGCTTCTTTTCCTATTTTTAAAAAATGAAATTTAGACAAATTGAAATGAATGGAACAGAAATGGTCTGCTTTTTCATTATACATCTCAGTAGTTTACTGTTTATGTATGAGAAGGTTATTATTTTTTATATGATAATTCTGTTTCTGGCTATACCATTCCTCACTGCTTTTTAAAAAAAAATTAGCTGTAGAGAATCATCTATTTTCTTGGTTTTATTCAGGACTTTTTTTTTTTTCTGCTGTAAAAGAAGAGGCTGCGTTGCTTCTTCTTTCCCAATGTCTGGGCTTCTGATCGTGATCGAGTTGATATTTACTTTAAAGACATTTCTGGGATGTGGCCTGTGGCCTTCGTCTCCCCCAGCATCTCCCCCTCCGACTGCTGCTTCTTCACAGCTTCAATCATGGAAGTGGCTGGTCAAGTTTCTGCTGATATCGAGATTCAGGATCCAGCCAAAGTCTGATGACCTTGACACAACCGGAAGGGCCTTTGCTGCCCTCCAATTTTTGTTCCTATCCTCCTTCTCATGGAGGACCCACAGTTCAGGACGGTGGGAGGGGCCACTACTGTCCAGCCAATTAAGACTGCAAAAACCAATAGTCACTGGGATCTTTTGGAGACAAATCTCGAGAAAAGCAGAGACGGTACCCAAGATGGAAACCACAGAGGTCAAATGCCGACGTTAAATCCAAAGAAGCAAGAACAAGGTAATAAATGGTCATTAAGGATACATTGACAACAAGGCAGGATCGATACTGTGGCAAGCGAGGTGCGTAGGACAATGTCATTATTCATAGGCAAGTGACTGTGGTTTAATTTTATGAGCCATTGAGGTATGACTCGTGTGGGCTTATGAGTCTGATTATAAGTGTCAGGATCAAAATAGGTACTAGTCACACTGCAATTTTTAAATACTCAGTAAAACAAGGTTTCTAGGAAAAAACGTTCTGGATTATTTGAGAGGATCAAAGATCCAATGCATGCCCTTTTAACCATCACATTCAACAATATTCTGCAATGAAGAAAATGTTCTCAAATCTGTACTGTCCAATAAAGTGACACCTAAGGTAAGGTTAGCGTCTAGTTTATTAGGTTCTTATCAGATCCATGAATTATTTCATTCGTTGTATAGGTAGGGCATAGTGGGATAATCCATTAATTTCATTTTAATTAATTTAAACAGTTAAAGTGATTTGTGGTTGCATTGCTGGACAGTGTATCTCTAGCACTTTCTTTCAAAATTACAAAGAGTTAAAGTACATAGCTCAGGTCCTGTGTGAGTCAGATTTGTGTCTTTCAATGACACACACACCACAGCATAAATAACCCTCACTTCCATATTCAGATATGATATTATAAAGTTTTATGATGAAGTGAGATAATTTGCATTTTATAAGTCCCTCCCACTGCTTATGTCCTAGTGATATATGAACAGTAAACTACATTAGTTAGGAAAGGAAAGGAAACATAGCAAAATACTTAATCCAAAGTCACGACTATCATTACTTCCAAAGGTGTCAATGGTGACACTTAATGCAGATTTCTTTTTTTGTTTTGTTTTGTTTTGTTTTTCGAGACAGGGTTTTTATGTATAGCCCTGGCTGTCCTGGAACTCACTTTGTAAACCAGGCTGGCCTCGAACTCAGAAATCCGCCTGCCTCTGCCTCCCGAGTGCTGGGATTAAAGGCGTGCGCCACCAAGCCCAGCAATACAGACTTCTTATGGGAGGCTAGAACCCGCTGTTGGTCTTGCCTGAAGAGCAGAGTCTGACCTCAGGCTCCAATCTGCCTCATTCACTACCTCTTCAGCTCGCAGCTGAAAGCCAGGCAATTATGTCTCCCGGAGGTAACCACTTTGCTGTGTGTATCAGGCAGCATGTTGCCCACCTTAGATTATTTAAAGGAGTTGTAAGCTGGGTTCTGCAGTCACTTTCCACAGGCCATCAAGCCAGAAACTGTCAGGATTACATGGGAAGAGATCGACGACTTTTCCTAATCCCAGTTCTAGCTGGTACATAATTACATGTTTAGGTAGACCTCTCCACACGGGCCTCTGAACCTGGCTTTCTGTGCTGAAAGTGGAGCCTGATGACGGAACTGGAGTGACATTTGATTCTGTTGTGTTCCGGTATGTGTGAGTGGCACTGGATCCCCATGTGTTCCATACCTAGAGGATCGTGGCTCATCTCAGGACTAGGGGTGCTTGGCAGAGGTTTTCCTGCCCTTCTCAGTCCTTCGACTTCCTGTTAATGCTTATTTTGGTTGCTAAGACAGAGTCTACGGCAAAGGCCCACCAGCTAAGTGAGGATTATATGTAGTATATAGTTCAAACAGATGAATCTGACACAGGAACAGTAGTTGCCTTCACCAAATCAGAAGGCAGGGGCATAAGAGGATTGGATCATCAATTTAGGCAAGCACTTTAAGCCATTGTTATTGGAGACAGGTTATTGACATTGGCATTCAAGGCAAAAAAGATCCAAAATCCATCCATAACGTGCAAACACTGAGCAATATCCCTGTGCACTTAAATGCTTTTCTTAGGAATTCTGTTGCAGTGATGAAGCACCATGACCAAAGCAACTCGGGGAGGAAAGTGTTTATTCTGCATACATTTCCATATCACTGCTCATCATAGAAGGCAAGCTGGGCAGGAGCTCAAGCAGGCCCGCAACCTCGAGGGAGGAGCTAATGCAAAGGCGATGGAGGGGTGCTGCTTACTGGTTTGCTCCACGTGGCTTACTCAGCCTGTTTTGTTATAGAACCCAGGACCATCAGGCCAGCGTGGCACTCATCCACTATGGGCTAATTAATCACTAACTAAGAAAATACCTCATAGATCTGCATGCAACTAGATCCTATGGAGGTATTTTCCCAGTTGAGGTTCCTTCCTCTCAGATGACTCCAGCTTGTGTCAACTTGACAGAGAACTACCCAGCACAAAGATTAGAGACTCTATTATAAAATGGAAGGTTATCAGACATGTTTAGAGTCCTGCTGCTGGTGGCTGGAAAAGCAAGAGAACCGTGAAATTTTATATGCCAAAGACACCCAAAACTGTTGCTGGAAGGAATTATAGGCTGGGCGGTGTACCTAGAGACACAAAGCTTCATTTTACTGCCACATGGCATAGGAGAGTGAAACTCTTTACAGCCAGCTTTCATTATCAGTGCTGGTCACTATTTTCTCCCCAGAGCTACATGTATCTTTCACTCTCTGAAGTACAGATTTTAGTGCTTAATTTCCTGCTTTTTTGTATTCCATTTACTAACTCCAGAAGCTGTGTAGATGACCTCCAGGTAGATTTCTTTTTCCATAGGGGAAGTTGTTCCGTTTTCACATTCAAACCCTGGAAACTGATGATACTCAGGCACTCAGACTTCTCAGGCAGTTCGATCTCTCAAGATGGCTTGTTCCTACAAAGCCAGCTCTTATAATCTCTCCATTTTTTTTTTTTTTTACCGTTTTGGAGACAGGGCCTAATGTAGCCCAGGCTGGACTTGAACTTGCTATTCATTCCACATCTGGCCTTGAACTTCTGATCCTTCTGTCTCTGCCTCCCAAGTGCTAGGATCTCAGATATTCACCACCATGTCTAGCCTTTTTTTT
>LR754917.1:4451-19079 GCA_902729485.2 Mus minutoides | reverse complement strand
GATTAAAAAATAAAATGTTGCTTGGTAGTGGTGGCACACACCTTTGACCCCAGTGCTCAGGAGAGGCAGGTGATCTCTGTGAGTTCAAGACCAGCCTGGTTGGGGGCTGGTGAGATGGCTCAGTGGGTAAGAGCACCCGACTGCTCTTCCGAAGGTGATAAGTTCAAATCCCAGTAACCACATGGTGGCTCACAACCATCCCTAACGAGATCTGGCTCCCTCTTCTGGAGTGTCTGAAGACAGCTACAGTGTACTTACGTATAATGAATAAAATAAATCTTAAAAAAAAAAAAAAAAGACCAGCCTGGTCTACTGAGCAAGTCTCAGGACAAGCAGGACTACACAGAGAAATCTTGTCTCCCCAAACAAGCAAAGCAAAGCAAACCAAAGCAAAACAACAACAACAACAACAACAACAACAAAATAAGTATGATGATCATTACCCAGGCTTGAATTTGAACTTCATGCCATCGAAGTCTGGTTTCCTGTTTTTTACTTGCCAGTCTCTCCATGGTGTAGGAGGGACAGGCAAGGGCATACATTTGAGATTAGAGATACATCATGGTTCTCAGTCCCACAGGAAGGACTGGATTGCGTCGAAACTCAGTCTCCTCAGCTATAAAATAGGGCAAAGAAGGCTCATTTCACTGGCTTCTTGGACAATACAAAGAGTGAAAGTAATGGACTCTTCACTACAGAGAACCTATCAGCCCCTAAAGTCACCAATTCATTTCGCAGAACAGGGAGGAGTTGTTCTGGAAGGTGGTAGCACTTGATAACTTCATGGTCATGGAGGAGGTGTTACATCAGTGAGGTCTATGACAATCAGGGATTTTTCATCTACCTCAAAGGTAGTCAGTAGTAAGCTACGGGGTCCTTGGTCTTTGGAAATGTCCTTGGTCCTTGGTCTTCCTTTGTGCCTTGTCTTTAGACAAAACAGGAAAACTTGAAGGGGGAAAATTCTCTATTTATCAATTTCTACTTTATGGTAGGCATTTCTTTTCTCTGTGTGTCTCTCTGTGTGTCTGTCTCTCTCTGTCTCATTCTCTCCCTCTCAGCAAGGTTTCAATAAAGCATTACTCACAGTAATACTCTGCCTCTGCCTCCCGAGTGCAGGGATGGAAGATGTGTCCCACCGTGCTTGGCTGGTAGGCATTTTTTATAGATAACCTCTTAGGGCTGAAGTTGTACCCAGTTGGTAGAGTGCTCACATACATAATGCAGGGAAATGTTGGCTTCCATTAGATACACTGTAAACTGGGTGTGTCAGTTCATGCCAGAAAGGGGCAACGATCAGAAGTTCAAGGTTATCCTTTGATCCATGGCAAGTTCCAGGCCAGCCTGGATAACATGTGACTTCCACATGAAAAAAAAAGCACTTAACCCAACAGTTATTGAAATCATTTCATTTTCACAAAGCAGAATCCAGCAGCACCTGTCAAAGTGTTAAAGAGGATGGCAAGCCAGGTCTTGGAAGTCAGGTCTCTCTCTCCAGATCAGGCAGGCTCCATTGTGATTAATGGCCCTGACTCACTGCCCATCAGCTCGGGTGGCCAGACATCAGAGACAGAACTCCTTACTTCTGCTAGGATGTTCTCAGCAGCAGGTGTGGAGCATAACCTGGAATTCCTTCTACTACCTCAGGGAAACCACCAGCTTTTCCAGAATGAGGCCCAAGTAGGAATCAATCTTAAGAAACAAAACAAAACAAACAAACAAACAAACAAACCCCACAGAAAACTGGAAATCATGAAGCCAGTAGGGGTGGTGCACGACTTAAGTGCCAGCACTTGGGAGGCAGATGCAGGCAAATCTCTGAGATTGAGGCTATCCTGGTCCAGGACAGCCAGGCTACAGAAAGAAATCCTGTCTCAAAAGCAAAAACAAAAAGAAGAAACCATGAGGTCAGAACACGGTGATATATATCTTTAATCCCAGCACTAAGAGCCAGAGGGAGGTAAATCTCTTTGAGTTCAAGGTCAGCCTGTTCTACCTACCAAGTTCTAGGACATCTGGGACTACATAGTGAGACCTTTTCTCAAATAGAACAAACAAACAAACAAACAAACAAACAAAAGACTCCGTCCAACTCCAGAAACCAGGGTTCAATACCAGGTGAATTAACTGAAAGCCAACTCAGTGGAATCAGGCCAGGGTGCTTTGGTGAAGCAGCAGATGGGTGCGGAGATGCTCTGCTCCTCAGGTAAGAGTGTGTCTTGCACAGACATGCAGATCAGAGTTTGAATCTCCGTGTCTCAATAAAAAACCTAGGCTTGGCTCTATGTGTGTCCGTGACCCCGGTGCTGAGGATCCCCGGGGTTTCCTGGCAGCTAGCCTAGCTACAGCTTGTGTGAGAGAACCCCTCTCAAGGGAATAAGGCAGACAGGGAAAGAGGAGGGTGCTTACATCTCCTTTGTGCCACTCCCCATACACGAAGACATACTACACTTCTACGTGTGAACATATACACACATGCGCAGAGACAGACAAACAGAAACAAGTGACAGACAGGCGAAACTCCAAATCACTTCCAGGGGGAATACAAACCCAATACCACACATGTTATATTATTTTAAATTTATAATTATTTTATTATTTTTATTTGTGTCTATATGTGTGCGCCTACCTGAATTTATGTGCGCTGTGTGCATGCAGGTGTCTGATGAAGTCAAGGACATGAGATTCCCTGCAATTGGAGTAACAGGCAGATGTGAGCTACCCTGTGGGTGCTGGGAACTGAACCTGGGTCCTCTGCAAGAACTGTAAGCACTCTTACCTTCTGAGCCATCTCTCCAGCCACAAATAATGCACATGTTTTTAATTCTATGAATGCTAGACATTTCTCAAAAGCAGATTAGTGACTGGGTGTGCTGCCACACCCTGCAATCCCAGCATTTGGAGTCTGAGGAAAGAGGGTTGCATGTTTGAGTCCAGCTTTGGCTTATAGCAAGAGCCCCAAGGTCTGTGGGAGGAGAAAGCAGGTTATTGATAATGGTGAGGCCTCTGACCCATATTCCCAGGGGTCTTTTCTGCTTTCCATACAATTCAAGGGCCATGGCCTACACATTTACTAGGGACTGGGAACATAAAACAAAATGAATGTAAAGAATTCATGGGCTGGTGAGATGGCTCAGTGGGTAAGAGCACCCGACTGCTCTTCCGAAGGTGATAAGTTCAAATCCCAGCATCCACATGGTGGCTCACAACCATCCATAACGAGATCTGGTGCCCTCTTCTGGAGTGTCTGAAGACAGCTACAGTGTACTTACATATAATAAATAAAATAAATCTTTTTTTTAAAAAAAAAGAATTCACAAGTTAGAAGGCTGGAAACATGGCTGGAGAGAGCCTAAGAGAACTGTTCTATGTGTTGATTCCTTGAGTCCCTTGATTGCTTCCCTCCCTCCCTNAGGCAGAGGCAGAGGCAGAGGCAGAGGCAGAGGCAGAGGCAGAGGCAGAGGCAGAGGCAGAGGCAGAGGCAGAGGCAGAGGCAGAGGCAGAGAGACAGGTGGATCTCTGTGAGTTCAAGGCCAATGCAGTTCACTTGAGTTCCAGGATAGGCAGGACTATGTAAAGAGACGCTATCTCAAACAAATGAACACAAAACCAAACAAATACCCAGCAACAACAAAATGCTTTGTGCAGGCATGAGGACTTACCTTGCCGAAGTCACTCGTGTAGCCTGTGAGAGGCTGGACGGCTCCTACCACTAACATGCATATGATGCTGTAACGGAATGTATCTGTCAGGGTGTCTGGGTGCATGCAGCTATGAATAAATACTGTATTCCTGTATTATGTTAAAACTTAAGACATTGTTTTGAACTCTTGAAGTAGAAAGGAAGATTATTTCTATTGGCTATAAAATACTTGATTTTCTGGGAGCCACTTCCTGATTTCAGGAGCTGGCCTAAGAGGGAGGGAAGAGGACAGGACATTGGAAATCCCAGCACTGGGTTCCCTCCACTTACCATCTCAGGAGGCTAACAACCTCTCTTGAATCTGTTAAGGCTTTCTATTTTCTTCTGAAAACTTTCTTGGTGGATGTGAAGGAAGAGGAGAGGGGTGTGATAAAGACCACTGTCAAATTGATTAAGTGAACTCTCATTAGGGAAGAGTAACAAGAGGTGAAATCTGCATACGAGTTGCTGCAGTCTGTCTGATCTTGCCAAGCTGTGAAAGACAAAAAAGGGCTGGAACCTTCCTGGTGGCTGGAAGTACTTGAGGGGGATTTGGGGCCCCAGCAGTGACCGTCATTGCTTCAGTTCTGACCCATACATAGCTGTGGTTTCTAGAAACTTGTACCACAGTCATACTCTTCCCAGGACACACTGGTCACCTCCTTCCTTTGTTTAACACGGGTTCGGTTCCCTCATTTTCTTTCCATTCTTCACTACAAGTCCCCTTTGCTCACCCCCTACACCTCCCACAGCTCTGAGGTACCAGAGAAAAGAAATAATGCCAAATACACAGAGAGAGAGCTTTTTGTTTCAAACACAAAATAACCAGGATGAGGGGTCGGATTCTGGATAATAATTGTTCTGATTTGAGAGTGTGGCCCAACAGACAGGCCAGCTCTAACTTTTTAACTTTTGTGATTTCCTCTTTAGTGTGATTCTTTTTTTTTTTTTCCTTCGAGACAGGGTTTCTCTGTATAGCCCTGGCTGTCCTGGAACTCACTTTGTAGACCAAGCTGGCCTCGAACTCAGAAATCCACTTGCCTCTGCCACCATGCCCAGCCTTTAGTGTGATTCCTAAGGACAGATGTTTCATACTGTCGGTTAGGAAGGTTTGGAAATGAGCCCTCAGGAATTCCTGATTAACTTGCTACTCCTATCAGTAATCCCTTACTGGAAAAGTCTGTTTAGCCTGTTCCTATTTGCCGGGCATGGTGGTGCGCACACCTATCATTCCAGCACTGTTGACGCAGAGGCAGGAGGATTTCTGGGTTTGAAGCCTTCCTGATTTACATAGTGAATTCCAGCACAGCCAGAGAGACCTTCTTTCAACCATAAAGGAGAGAGAGGAGAGCTTGACCTTCAGACTGAGGACACTTTAGGCTTTAGATTGAAAAGAGGAAGTTGATAGTGATAACAAATGGACCCTCACTGGAACAAACTCTTTTTAAAATAGCAAAAGCAAAACAAACAAACAAACAAACAAAAAACAAAAACAGAAACAAAACCCCACACTCCCTTTTATACCTTGGCCTTTTCTTGTAAGTGTAGACAGAAGAGAGCATGCATATTTGGGACATGGCCCAAACAGCTTTGAAGAATTGGGAGCAGTAAACAGTGACAATCTTATGTGTCCTCTAAAAACTGCCCACAGGCCTCCACGAGGCGGTTCCACAATTGGGTCTTCTGGGCTGCTTTGTACTGTTAGCCCTTCAGACATCCAGATAATTACAAATTTAAGATGTAAAGTCCCAGCTTGGCTTTGTAGGTTTAAGCCTCCGTTAGTGTACGTCTCTCCTTTTTGTTAAGCATAAACATTTCTAATCACCTTAGATTCCAAAGAGAAGCGGGAAGGTCAGATTAATTTGGGATGACATTTATTAATCTCATTCTGGTGAGAAATACTGAATGTTCTGCCTCCCCGAATCATACATTTTAATTCTGAGACACACCTCCAAAACACACGGACACTGTTTAATTAAAAATGGGGGTATATATTCGTAAGAAAAGATATCATTTTGTTATTTATATATAATTTAATTTTGTTAAGAAAAAAAAAGAAAGAAACGAACAGAGACTGGTAAGTTCCATAATTGCTTTCCACGACAGAGAGGCAAGCGTAGGAGAGAAGAAAAGAACAGTAAGACACACATGTTAGTAAAACACTTCTTAACATGACGCAAACTGAAGAAAATGCTACCTTGCATTTGTCCTCAACAAGGCTAACTGTTCGCCACTGAGTAAAAAGTGCACTTTAAAACTAATTCCTTGGTCAGAAGACAGAGTCCAGTCTAGAAGCTCTTCATTAATATGCTATAATGGTCAAATAGGAGATTAATAGCAAAGTCACTGGCTAAAGCAACCAGGAACCTGTTGATTAACAATAAGCCTCCAAAAATAAGATACCAGATTGCAAAGCAAAATCAAGACCCAGGGCAACAAGTGCGTCTGTAATTTATGCCTTCTTTATATGAGGCCATAAAGCTCCTTTATAAACGTGTTTTCCAGGCCCTGCTGTGAACTGTAGGTGTGAGCTTTTCAGCTGATTTATTAATTTTAGTTTCAATCAACGTGTCACCTGCAGACACAAAAATGTAGGCCTCACCACAGAAAATACAATTTAAGAAAGAAAAAGAAAGAAAAAAGGAAAGGAAAGGAAAAGAAAAAAAAAACTACAGGGCTTTAAGTCAGGAAACTTTGCCAGGATTTTTTTTTTTAAGTTGAACACTGAAACGCCTGTTCTTTGAGATTTAAAACAACTTTGGCAACATAATTTAAAAATTAAAATTAAACATTTTTGTCATACTTTGCAAGTCAGTTTGAGACCCACGGAAGGGTGATGTGTGTCTGGGAGAACAATTGGCAGCTCTTGTCCATAGGGTTACGTTCTCCCCAAAGAAGCGAATGAACGAGTCCTCTGGGCAAAATGTGCAAAAAATTCTCAATTAGTTGTCTTTATTTAGTAAGCACTATGGGGTCCTCAACCGCACTATAGAATTATGGCAAGAGAGCTGAGCTCCCCACTTGCCTATTAGCATTCTCAGAGTGCTTCTGATAGCCGGGCTGTTGCCTCCAAGAGCTGTTGGTGGGACCCCCACACTCCCAGGCTTTGTCCTTTTGTCCTTCCAAGCCAGCAGGAAGTACTGCCCCATGTTCAGGGCATTCTGGGATACCTTCATTCCATTCACAGTTTGTACTACCGACTGAGCCCCAAGTCTTTTGTTATTGGCTGTGACCATCGCGGTTATAGGTTTAAGTGGGGGGGAATAAAAGCAATCTGGATCAGTCAATTCTAAATGAAGGTTTAGGAAGTAGCCCCTTCCAAATGAACATCCTTGTTAGGGATGGAGTGGTTTTACATGGCCAAAGCCCCACAGGAAATCCAGATCCTGGGTTCTAAAAGGGTCCCTGGCATTCTTTTAATCTCCAAACTCCCTTAGGCAAGAGACCGGAAGTGGCAATGGGTTAATGAACATTCTAGAAGGGCTCCTT
This sequence comes from Mus minutoides, assembly GCA_902729485.2. NCBI lineage: Eukaryota > Metazoa > Chordata > Mammalia > Rodentia > Muridae > Mus > Mus minutoides. The sequence goes on along the minus strand of LR754917.1, from coordinate 11,911 downwards.
ACCATCCAGGTTTTTTTTTTTTCAGTATTCATTTGACTTCTGCTTTCCCCACCCCACCCCCAAACCCACCTGCCTCTAAACACACACACACTCACACACACACACACACACACACACACAGAGAGAGAGAGAGAGAGAGAGAGAGAGAGAGAGAGAGAGAGAGAGAGAGAGAGAAGACAAAACCAGAGGAGACACAATCTGCGAGCGCCGGGTCAGAGATGTCTTTTCTAAAGAAGAGGGTATTTGCGGCTTCGGGGAAAACACTATCATTGACTAAATTAACAAGTTGTCTTATCAACCGCCATAAGCTTGGCAGTCTAATTAATTTAGTACTGATCAATAGTCCTGAATGAGGCATTGATTTCTGCCTGCCTGACAGGGCTCAAGCTGAAATCACGTCCTCCCTCTGCCAGATACACGGAGGTACCCAAAGCTTACATATCAGCACATTAAAATTTTATTTCTCTCATCCTAGATGGGTAGCTATGTATCTTATGAACCAAGTATAAACACAAAAATAGGGATAGAGAAATGACTTCGGGAGAACAGGTTCCAAAGATCCAGGGCGAGCCGTCTGTCCTCTGCCGGCTCCGCCTTTGTAGGCGATGTTCTTTGAGTGAGATAGAAAACACTGCTGAAGAAAGGGGAAGTGAAGTGCCCGGCTTAAGGCACAGAGGAATGAATGCTCTAACTGCTTAAACAGGCAGGGAGGACTTTGCTTCTCCAGAGAGCAACACTCTTTCGACTCTTATTTTTGAAATGGTATTGTATTGAAAGTATTCTGACCCGGCGTAAGAAAAGCAGTCCTGTTACCTGTCCAAGGGCACAAGCAGATGCTTAGCTCCTGATAAGGGAGAGCACCAGAAAGATCCACCACAGATTTGCTTTGCCTGTTAGGCTTGGTAATCTAGGGGCAGGGGTAGCGCGGGGAGGACGCGCCACGCCCCTCCCCCACGCTCAGTGACCATTGTATTGTGGTGGAAATAGTTTAAACTATTTGATGTTCTCATTTCTAGCTTGACTGATACGATCTTGATTCTTTTAAAGCACATACTCTCTAAAGGGCTAAGTTTGTACTGTTTCCTTGCGCTCCGGGGATACTCCCTTGTGTTTTTTTCTGGGTCCCTCCTGTTTGGGAGGCTGTTCCTTTTCATTGTGTAAGTTTTTAACCTTCTGAGACACAGCTGAGAACATTTCCTTTTTACGCCTGGCCACCGGACAGTTTTTTTTTTTCCTACCAATGCTTAAACAATACTTGAAATAAGTAATGTTGGACTTTTGAGATACCTTAAAGATGGTGCCTGAGGTTCCAAACATGGAGAGATGACAGCTACAGGGCGTGTCGATTTCAGAATTTTTTGTTTGTTTGTTTTTTAAACTCAGCACATATTACCCCTTCCCTTCCCACTCAGATGAGAGGATTGGAAGCATATTCCTTCTGTTGCAGGGTTGGAGAAACCATCCAAGATGGCCCAAACAACAAAAGATTCATCTACCTCTTTGTGCATTTACTTAACGTCATGCAGTTTATTAAAATTTATATATATATATATATATATATATATATATATATATATATATATATATTTGTATACATATAGTTTAAAAGCCCCACCCTTAATCTCTTTGGGGGTCTTCATGAGTTTCTGTTGCACTTTACGAAAGATCTTTATGCAGGAGAGGACCGGACAACCTTGCCTTATATGTGTGGCCTACACCATTAATTGCCCCACGTCCTTTAGGGAGGCCTTATTCCTATGTAAATACCCTTGCATAATGTTACAGGCTATTGTTAGGCCAGCGCCAGTCAGTCGCCACTTAGATGCATTTTTACCCCCAATCCGCTGCTCAGAGAATGAAAAGATGTCTGGACTTAAGCTGTTTACCAACTGGGCCGAAGCTGCAGAGCAGCAAGGCTGCAGAAAGCCCAGGCATCTGCAGGAACAGGCTTTTACAATGTGAGCAGCCATTTTCAGCTGAATTATTAACCCGCTCTGAAACTCTTCTAAGCTAGGCCTTTAAAAAGAAAAAGAACAAATGTGCTGAATCAAACATGAATGAGCCAGAACTAGGAGGAGAGAAACCCTCTAAAGCACTATTGAACACAACATAGGTTTGTAGTCATGTTGTCTCGGTTGTCTGCTCCCAGCCCCAAGGAAGACGATAATGCTGGCTCAGTTGTGGCGATTGCCTGGTAATTAAACACTAGTGTAGTACAGTAAAAACAGCCAGGCAAGCACCACACACTCTGAATCAGAAAACAGTGTGGAGAGATGAAAGGGCTGAGCTAATAGCTCACCACGAGGACCTGACATACATTTGCTTGCTAAAACACAGTGATCTGTAAGTAGAACGTGGAGAAAGAGCTTCCCAGATCCAAATCTCATCGACTCTGCCTTGTGTGGCCTGGTGGTATGTATACTGGGGGTGGGGGGTGGGGGGTGGGGTTAGGGGGCGAGGACAATTTTACGTTCCAGCTGTAGAGCTTCCCTGGATTGATACATGAAAATAAAGGTGCAAAATTCTACCAAAAGGAGCTAAGTAGCTAGTAGAGTGTGCAGGCGAAGGGTGCCCAATGTGTGCCATTGTGGCACAGTCTGAGTAGCGTGGTATCAGCCTACAGAATGTCGAGTTCATTTGCATGCTTATTAGGACCAATGAGTGCTTAATAAGTGCTTATATATGACAGAGGGAGCATCTCTTTCCATACTTGGTGCCACAAGGAAGATAGACATCCCCCTCCCCCAGGCTGGGGAAGCAGTCGAGTTAATTATCATTACAATGCGATCAAGTACCCCAGTCATTGTTGAAAACCATTCCTATTAACTACTCCGCCTGGCCTCTGCAGGTCAGCCGCAGAACCGCAACCTTGCCTCCCCGCAGTACTGATAACCTTTCCTGAAGACAAATGCATGTAACATTGCACGTCGTATTAAATGCCCAGAGAGGCATAGAAGAAAATACCGGCACACAGAACTCAGGCCAGTGAGGCCTGCCTTTGGCTGGTGGAAGGTTCCATACGCTGCTGTTGTTTACTCTGGAAGGAAACTGAGTCATTTAACATTTCAATAGGTTAATCAATTGGCAATTAAATGGAGAAATTGGTTAACTCTGAAAACAATTAACACAACACTTCATTAAGTACAGTTTCTAATTGCTGCAGCTGTGAGTGGAAATTAATGAGTTTGTTAAAGCCCCCAACTGGGGTGGCTCTGTGTGTGTCTGTGCACACGTGTGTGTGTGTGTGTGTGTGTGTGTGTGTGTGTGTGTGTGTGTTTTGTTTGTGTCTGTGTGGTGTATATTTATTTGTGAGTATGTGTGTGTATATGTTTGAGTGTGTGCATGTGTGTGCATTTGTCTATGTGTGGTGTATTTGTCTATTTGTATGTGAATTTATGTGGTGTGTATTGTGTGTGTATGTTGAATTTCAGAAAGTAGAATTTGCTGGAAAGTTTAGTTTTATTTTATTATCAAGTGCTGTTTTAGCAGGAAGGGACAATGTGTAACTTTATTCATTCTTTTAAGAGTCCATTTAAAATTGTTGAAATATTTAATTTACAACAGTTAATTAAGATAACCTGATACCCTCCCATCACATTACAGGTTGATGACCAAAATGAGAAAGTTCTGCTTTTGCTCACTTTGTGGACAGAATTACTTTGCAGGGTCAGATAAACTCCAAGATTTCTTTCCTAATTCAAAAGTGTAACCATGTGTCTTAAAGTTAGAAATTTTGTTGAACAGTTTTTGTGAATTGTTGCATCCTGGGTCATTTCATCTCGAGGTGAAATGACAGTGCCCACTAGCCAACTCTTCTAAGGTGAAAGGTCTCAGGTTTGAGATTGTATAGGCTGACGCACCTGGCTGCTGCAGAGAACAAGAGGAAGTCAATGCTAATTTGTAAAAGAAGTAAATCTTTACAAAGATGTCAAAACCAATTTATTTTAATTAATTTTTAGAATGTATGTGTGTGTGTGCGCGAGTGCACGAATGAGACATGTGGAAGTCATAGAACAACTATTTTCAGGAGTCAAGTCTCTCCTTTTACCATGTGGATTCTGGGAACTCAGGAGGTCTGGCTTCGAGACAAGTGCCTTTTCTGGCTGTGCTGGATAGTTCTATGTCAACTTGGTCAGAGAGGAGGGCACCTCAGCTGAGAAAGTGTCTTCATAAGATCTGGTTTAAGCAAGCCTGTAGGGCATTTTCTTAATTAGTGATCAATAAGTCCAGCCCACTGTGGGTGGTGCCATCCCTGGGCTGGTGGCCCTGGGTTCTATAAGAAAGCAGGCTGAGCAAGCCAGGGGAAGCAAGCCAGTAAGCAGCACCCCTCCGTGGCCTCTGCATCAGCTCCTGCCTCCAGGTTCCTGCCCTGTGTGAGGTCCTGTAAGCAGCACCCTCCACAGCCTCTGCATCAGCTCCTGTCTCCAGGTTCCTGCCCTGTGTGAGGTCCAGTTCTGATTTTCTTCATGACATTAGTGATGTGGCAGTACAATCCAAATGAACACTTTTCTCTCCAACTTGCTTTTTGGTCTCCATGTTTCACTACGGCAATGGTAACCCTAGCTAGGACATCCATTTATCACCTCACTGCCTCCAAATAATCACTGTTAAGTGAATATCTTTGAGAGCTCACAAACATATTTAACTGTATAAAGGACCTCCTCAGTAACTTTAAAATCCCTGAAAATACTTGTGTGAATAAGACAAACTCCACTTTAAGAGACTAACGGTTCATAGTGAGGAAAATGTCATTTAAGTAGCCTTTAGTCCCAGCACATCAGAGTCAGGCAGAAGAATTTCTGTGAGTTCTAAGCCTAGCATACATAGAGAATTCAGGCAAAGCAGACCTTTATAATAAGATTCTGTCTTTTTTTTTTTTTTTTAAAGACAGGGTCTCATTGTGTAGCCCTGACTGTCCTGGAACTCACATTGTAGGGCTGGCCTCGAACTCAGAGATCTGCCTGCCTCTGTTTTCTGAGTACTGGGATTACTGGCAGTGTGCCACCACTGCCTGGCAAGATTTTGTCTTAAATACTAATGAATGATTGCTACATGCCAGGTATTACTATTCTGAGTTTTCAGAACAGAAAAGGAGATCACACACACACACACACACACACACACACACACACACACACACTCACACTCATACACACATACACTTAATTGAATAAATAAAACTTGTACACTAAAGATGTATTTGAGTGGGCTGGAGAGATGACTCAGCAGTTAATAGCACTGACTGTTCTTCCAGAGATCCCGAGTTCAATTCTCAGCAAACATGGTAGCTCACAACCATCTGTAATGGTATCCAATACCATCTTCTGGTGCCTCTGAAGGCAGCTACAGTGTACACATATACATAAAATAAATAAATAATTCTTTTTTTGTTTGTTTGTTTGTTTTTGTTTTTCAAGACAGGTTTCTCTGTATAGCCCTGGCTGTCCTGGAACTCACTCTGTAGACCAGGCTGGCCTCGAACTCAGAAATCCGCCTGCCTCTGCCTCCCCAGTGCTGGGATTAAAGGTGTGCACCACAACTGCCTGGCAATAAATAATTCTTTTAAAAAAAAGATATATATGAGCTATCAAAATACTGGTAGTTGTTAAAGACATAGAAGTAAGATTACTGGTGTAGCATATAATGAAAGTCAAGATGCCCCAGCTTGGATAACACTGGCACAGACAAAGGGACTGAAGAGTCATTACCCAGTTCATATGGGTGTGGAGTTGATGGGAGAGAAAGGAAAAATGTCACTGAAGTCCTCTGTGAGAGGCTTTGCAATGGGGCCTTCCTCTTGGCCATTCCTCCATTCGGTTATTTTTTCATTCAGCACACATTGATGGAGGTTGGCCATGCTCTAGGCTCCATTCCCCAGGATTTGTGTCCTGAGAGTATTAATTGTTAGCAAACAGTGAAAAATAAGACAACCAAGGTCCCAGGCCAGATGAAAGGGGAGTTCCTGGAAAGAGTCCCGCTTTAGATGGGGAGCTGACAGGAGGTGACACTTAAACTTTTTTTTTTCTTCACTCTAGGAACAAGGAAACACAGCCATGAAATATCTTGTAGAAGAACATTCTAGAAGTTAGGGGTCTTTGTAGCTGCAGAACATCTGTGCACAGAACCTCTCTCTACTGCAGGAATCATCTCAAACCTATGTAAACTGGATGATATACCTACCACCTTGAGTTCACTTATTCAGGGTGAGTTAGCTAACCATCAGAAAATTCCCTGAGGGTAGGGGCAGTCACCTGTATCTGTGCTGGAGACAGCCTTCAGAGCAGTGCTGGTTACTTGGCCTTAGATGGTAAACAAAAGACTTTTATGGACTATCAATGATGATTTGCAACCTTTTCTAATTTTGCGCTTGAGATATCTTGAGTTGTCTTCAATGAAGAAATTTGTATTTGTGGCATATTGTCATAGTCCCAAATTTTTGTCCACATACAAAATTGACCAGGGGAAAAAATTCCTTCTACCTAATAGTTACGTGTGCCCATGTGTAAGACCTTAGTTCATGGGATGTGAAAGAAACGACATGGGCAGCTTCCAAGAAGAGAAATTAAAATGTGCATCTTTCTTCTCCATTTCTGCTTCTGTTCCTGGTCCTGTGGCTTCGAAGGGTCTGTGATGGCCCTTTGGATGATGCAGACAAGAGTCACGTTTGGGAGTTAACAGAGCAGAGCAGAACAGCTCTGTAGACCAGGGTGGCCTTGAATTCAGAGATCCACCTGCCTCTGCCTCCCAAGTGCTGTGATTAAAGATGTGTGCCACCACCAACCAGCCAAGAGCTAGATTTATATGTCTTGCATAATGTGAGTATATGTATGTAATAATGGAGATGCATCATTATCCTCATAACTGCATCATGCCCGTCCTCACCTATAGCTGAATGCATACGGAGCTGAAGATTGTATGCATGTGCTTGATTATTTTTCATGCAAGAGTTGAATCAGGTTTAATTCCCAGCACAGAATAAACAGGGCATAGTGGCATGCCCCTTAATCTCAGCATGCTGGAGGCAGAGGCAGGACCAAAGATTCAAGATCATTCCCGACAATAGCAAGTTCAAGGCTAGCCTGGGCTATATAACTTGTCTGAATAATATACAAATTAAATCTTGGTTGCATATTTGATATTGCAAGACACAGATCATGTTCAGTCTTTCAGAATTGGTTGCAATTTGATTTTCTAGTTCATGTCAAGATGGCTGCTTTGCATAAATGTGTAGGGCAAAATATTGGAAGTATGTTTAAGCCCATTTTTTGAAATTCTGTTGGAATTGTTGGAAATTCTATCTTGATCCCAAGCCAAAATTCATTTCACAATTAAATTTTTAAGGTTGTTCTCTCTCTCTCTCTCTCTCTCTCTCTCTCTCTCTCTCTCTCTCTCTCGTTGTTTGGCTTTTGAGACAGGGGTTTTCTCTGTGTAACCCTGGCCACTTTGGAACTTGATCTGTA
>LR754914.1:7082-19170 GCA_902729485.2 Mus minutoides | reverse complement strand
AAAGAAAGAAAGAAAGAAAGAAAGAAAGAGGAAAAAGCAAGCAAGCAATTTTTTTTTTTTTTTTTTTTTAGGGCTGGAGAAATGGTGCAGCAGGAAAGTTTACACGTTGTTCTTGCAAAGGGCCTGAGTTCAGTTCCGAGGACCCATATGGAGTAGTTCTAGGAGATCTAACATCTTCTTCTGACCTCCCAGGACACCTACACTCATGTGCACACACACACACACTTCATAGCAAATAAAAAAATTTTACAGCTCCTTGTTGACCATTCCATGAAAAAAATGCCCAAGTTGTCTATATTTTCAGTAAACAGCTTTAAAACTCACCTATTTGCATAAAAAAACAAGCAAACGAACAAACAAACAAAAACCCTTCATAGAACAATGGGAAAAAATGTTAGCAAAGTGCTTTGAGATTCTCTAAAAGAAAAAACAAAACAAAACAAAACAAACCTCGAAAAATCTTACTTAGTTGCAAAGAAACTCATGCCAGAGAAAAGGCTTTTTAAGTGCCAAATAACCAAACACCACCTAATTGTTCAAAAAATAAAATCTATTGCTTAATGCTAATTTACTACTGCAGCAGACAGAAACTCAAAACAATGTCATATACTGGTTAAAGCAGGATATATTGTTTGTGTTTCATATTTTATACAATGTTACATGTCCATGGAAGAGGTACTAATTTTCATTTCAACTGGGAACATGAATCATGTAAGTGCATATATCTTGTTAAAACTACAGAAGCACAGACTCCTAGGGGGACAGGATACTAGAGATCAACCAGTCAAACATACTATACAGGAGGTTTGCTCTTTTACAACAAAATATCTCCATAAGAGTCAAAAACTTTTATATTTCAAACCCTAGATAGTAAATATTTTAGGCCACATAGTCCTCTAGACTGCTATGCTACGTGACTTTGCCAATGAGCCACAGACAAAGCAACCATACACACAAATAAATGTTTGTGGCTGTGCAAATCTTCACTTGCAGAACAAGCAGAAGGGCAGATCTGCGGCCCAGGCTGGATGCTGCAAAGCTTTGCCCTACCCAGCTAGTTTCTGAGACAGTTTTACTATTCAAGGGTTTTAGAGGAAGTGTGTTTGCTAGTGAGCCAGCAGGATTCCGTGAAACACTTTTTTCTCCACCTACCCAGCCCCCATGCTGTCAGGCATTCCTTGTGTTATGAGGCAATTTTCCAGACTATGGAATCTTTTGATCATTCCCTCAGACAGATAACAAGTCTTTGAAGTTTGGGAGGGAGATATGTGACACATGGCTTTAAAAATATGTAGCAATCAAGATATAATTTTAATTCTAGAAATTGGCTCACTGTCTCCAAGTGTAACTGTTCTTTGTTTTACAAGACTACTATTTTGAGTTTAAGAAAAAACATATTTTTGAAGGATTTAATAAACAATTCACGTCCACTGTTTTAACTCCCTATATTAACTTAAAACAATTAGTAAAAATAAGATGCTTAAAAAAGTTTATCCCCAAAACTCGGTTTAATAATAAATTCAAAGTGGTCCTTATCAAAAATGTTGGCAGAACTCACCTCTACAATTGGATTCATATAATCCAATTTCAAAACAAAAAAACAAAAAACCATCAGTCTTTCCTTCTAAGAAAACAAAGAAGGAAAAGAAAACAGGCAAACATCTGCAGTGTGGCCTTCAGGCCGCTGGCATGTTAGAGAGAACAGCAGGGAGCAGGAGCCACAGCCAGGCCTCTGAAGTCATGGCCTCAGCTGTGTTCTACATTTTCATATCTTGGGATGAAACCAAAGAAACTAAAGATGACTTAGCCCTCATTGCCACAGGACTTTCAAAGTAGTGTCTTTTCAATAACTTGAACACAATAGGACACTATGAACATAACAACACTTAAGTCTGGACTTTCTAGAACATCTCCTACTATGCTTTGAATTTCTAATAACTTAGTGTATCTTACCACAGAAACAAATTCATTCTTTTATTCCTAAATATGTTCATTTTTGATAACATCATAATTTATGATGTTGATTAAGCTTAGTTAGCATTCCCTACTGTCTTCTTTCTCCTGCTTGGATATCATTACACAAACTCTTCTTGGTTAATCCATATATATATATATATATATATATATATATATATATATATATATATACACACACAATAACCAAATTTATTTCTCTAGTCCAGTTCTTCAAGGATAACTCAGACAGCTAGGAGCTAGTGGCATATCAGGACAGCCAGTCCAACTGCCACTGAGCATGTACAAACCACAGTACCACTGGGCATGTACAAACCACAGTGCCACTGGGCATGTACAAACCACAGTACCATTTTATGGTCATTTATTGGCAGTGAGGCTGGTTGGTTTCATGCTATTTGCCAGGTATCATGCTAAAGTGTTATCATGGATTTTTCTCCCTTTATTTTCACATTGCATTTAGACATTTCATGTTTATCTCTTTTATCTGAAACCCCACAAGAATGATATAAGCAATACATAACCAAACAGACACTGTCACTGACTTCTTAGTCGCATTTCTTTGTCCTTTTGCCTGCCTAAGAGGATATCAATTATATTCAAAGTATCAGTATCCAAAAATAATGTGGTAGTTTTCCTTGTAGTACATCAAGGAGTAACCATATGACCCTATATGAGCCAATAAAACAAAAGACTTATAGAGTGGTATAGTGTGTAGTTTTGTCTATACCACTTTGTGCTCCTGGCTGGTCACATGCACACACCTTCCCAGGAACTATCTCTAATTGGCACATAGAAAACACATACATATGTCATTTATTTTTAAATAACGGGCTGGTGAGATGGCTTAGTGGGTAAGAGCACTGACTGCTCTTCTGAAGGTCCTGAGTTCAAATCCCAGCAACCACATGGTGGCTCACAACCATCCCTAATGAGATCTGATGCCCTCTCTGGTGTGTCTATTTTTAAATAACTACTTGGCTACTCAATGACTGGGCTTTCCTAATCCTTCCCTTGCTATTCCAGTCCCAGTCGGTCTGGCCACTTACCTGAAAATTCATATTGTTGGTTGGCTTTTCTCCTCTCCTACTGCATCTCCTTCTCCTCTCTCCCAGTCTTCTGAGTCTCTCTCTGCCTCCTACCTACTCAACTGTCAGTGTCCTGCCCCACGCTCAGCCATTGGCTACTGGCAACTTTATTGATAGATCAAAAACCAATTGAGGGTGAGGACCTTCAGTGTCAGTAAACATAGATTTTTGATCAGAACCACCCCACTACATTTCACCTTTTCTGTCCAATTTAAACACAAAAACAATAAACAAACAAACAAACCCTCCTCTCTCAGACATAAATTGAACAGAACTATAACAATCATGTACATTTCAAAGTATGATATACAATTAATATATAGTCTATAATATTTGTCAATTAGATAAAATATTCTACCATCATTCCTAACTTAAAGAGTTACAATTTCATTCCTGAATTATGTTTAAATTTTAGCCTCTAACATCATCTGAAAACCATATTTTTATTTCTGTATCCTATCTTTAATGTTAAACAACTGAAGTTTGCTGATGGGATTATAGTTCATCTTCAACCTCATCCAAAATTGGAGAATGAATTAAATATTATCTGAGTATATAGGAGGCACAAAAAATAGCTTCTAAAACTTAAACAAATTGTAGAGACAACTGGCTGCCTGGACAGTCTTCTAATTTCTTATAATGTTGGAGCATCTGTCTTCAGCCTTTTAGCCTAGGGCCATCTGACAGACCTTTGTAAAGTAGAATTATAAAGGATTGTTTATCCTGTATTAGCAGAACTATCAGTTGACTATTCGGCATACAGTGTTCAGACAATATTTTGAAATAGGCAATTTCTGTCTTGTGGCTACCTTGCCATAGTAAGTAACCTCGTCTAGAGGTAAAGATATTGAATTCTTCTTTGAAGGAGAATGGGGAAGCTGTCAGGAGCAGATGTCTCACATTGTCAAATGATCTTTAATAATGAAATAACATTAAATGTCATATTCTGTGTATTTCTGATGTTTTTGAAGACTATCTAAGTATATTTGAACTGTTAAATCTCAATAACTCTTAGCCATTTCTATTTGAGTAAACTTGTGTTACTTAATCCTCTGAAACAGTTTATAATAGAGCTATTAAAAGGACTGGGTCAAAGCCTTGTATTCTTAAATGTGCTGTATAGACACAATGCCTATCTAAGAGTAACAATATTAATTTTAAAATTTGTATCAATATATAGATTTATATTAATTTAAACATTAACTTTATGTCAATGTAGATTTCATACCAATGTATGAAATTATAGCATTAATTTGTATAAATTATAAAGATTTCTATCAATGTAAGATTCTGGCTATATAATGTTTTGTTCAAGAATAAAATTAGTAATCCATCCAGCTTGACTCCCAATACTCTGACACATCCAGAATCTAGAATCACAGGATCCCAGAATCACAGGATGACAGAGACAGCTGGACTATGAGGAGTTCTGACACAACCAGGATCCAAACAGATAGTGAGGGCAGGTAGCACTAGATCTTCAGATGGCAAGAGGTAAGCACAAGAACATAAGCAACAGAAACCAAGGTTACTTGGCATCACGAGAAACCAATTCTCAACCATAGCAAGTCCTGGATACACCATCACACCAGAAAAGCAAGACTTGAATCTAAAATCACTTCTCATGACAATGACAGAGGGCTTTAAAATGGACAAAAATAACTCCCTTAAAAAAATACAAGAGAACACAGGTAAACTGCTAGAAGCCGTTAAAGAAGAAACACAAAAATCCCTTAAAGAATTACAGTATTCCCTTAAAAAACAACAACAACACATAATCAAACAGGCAAAGGAAATGAACAAAACCAGCCAAGATCTAAAAATGGAAATAGAAACAATAAAAAAAAATCACAAACAGAGTTAAAAAATCTAGGAAAGAGATCAGGAGTCATAGATGCAAGCATCACCAACAGAATACAAGAGATAGAGAATCTCGGTGGCAGAAGATACCATAGAACACATTGACACAACAGTTAAAGAAAATACAAAATGCAAAAAAGCTCCTAACAGCCAGGAAATTAAGGACACAATGAGAAGACTAAAACTAAGGATAATAAGTATAGAAGAGAGCAAAGATTCCTAACTCAAAGGATCAGTAAATATCTTCAACAAAGTTACAGAAGAATACTTCCCTAATCCAAATAAAAAGATGCCCATGGACATACAAGAAGCCTAAAGAACTCCAAATAGACTGGATCAGAAAAGAAATTACTCCCATCACATAATAATCAAAACACCAAATGCACTAAACAAAAGAAGAATATTAAAAGCAGTAAGGGAAAAAGGTCAAGGAACATATAAAGGCAGACCTATCAGAATTACACCAGACTTTTCACCAGAACTATGAAAGCTATAAGATCCTGGGCAGATATCTTACAGACCTTAAGAGAACACAAATGCCAGCCCAGGTTATTATGCCCAGCAAAACTCTCAATTACCATAGACAGAGAAAACAAGATATTCAATGACAAAATCAAATTTATACAATATCCTTCCCTAAATCCAGCCCTATAAAGGATAGTAGATGGAAAACACCAACACAAGAAGAGAAACTACACCCTAGAAAAAGCAAGAAAGTAATTTTTCAACAAACCCAAAAGAAGATAGCCACACGAACATAATTCCACCTCTAAAAACAAAAATAACAGGAAGTACCAATCACTTTTCCTTCATATCTCTTAACATCAATGGACTTAATTCCCCCAAAAAAAGACTTAAACTAAAAGACTGGATATGGAAACAGGATTCAGCATTTTCTGCATACAGGAAATGCACCTCAGTGACAAAGACAGACACTACCTCAGAGTAAAAGGTTGGAAAACAACTTTCCAAGCAAACGGTCCCAATAAACAAGCTGGAGTAGTCATCTGTTGGGAACTAAAAATGGGGGACCCTGGAGAAGAGGGGGAAGGGGAAGACCCACACCCCACCAGAGTTCCACCTATTCTCTGGTCAGTCAGGTGTGGGAGAGCTGCCATCACTTTCCACTCGACCCAGGGTGGGCATCTAAACCTCTGACCCACTCTTCAGGTGGTGGCAAAGGGGAAGCCCTACCTGGGAGCACAGGAGCTACTTTTCTAAAGCCACCGGGGTTATGGGAGAGAGGGATGAGGGAAACAAAATACCCTTAAAAGGAGTTACAGAGATAAAATTTGGAGCAGAGACTGAAGGAATGACCATCCATAGACTGCCCCACCTGGGCATCCATCCCATAAACAACCACTAAACCCAGACAACTATTGCGGATGCCAAGCTTGCTGATGGAGCCTGATATAGCTGTCTCCTCAGAGGCTCTGCCAGTGCCTGACATATACAGAAATGGATACTCACAGCCATCTACTGGATGGAGGACAGGGTCCCCAATGAAGGAGCTAGAGAAAGGGGTTTGCAGCCCTATAGGAGGAACAACAATATGAACTAACCAGTACTCCCAGAGCTCACTGGGACTAAACCAACCAAAGAAAACACATGGTGGGACTCATTGCTCTATCTGCATATGTAGCAGAGGATGGCGTTGTTGGTCATCAATGGGAAGAGAGGCCCTTGGTCCTGTGAAAGTTCTATGCCCCAGTATAGGGAAATGCCAGGGCCAGGAAAAGGGAGTGGGTGGGTTGGGCAGCAGGGAGTGGGGGAGGGGATAGGAGATTTTTGGAGGAGAAACTAGGAAAGGGGAAAACATTTAAAATGTAAATAAAGAAAATATCTAATTAAAAGAGATGCAAAAATACTCAATATTATCAATGTTTGATGTATAAATACATTTAAATAAGAAAAAAATAAGAAAAAAGTAGACTTATAGTCCCTAGAGAAATAGAAGCAGTCATTAAAATTCTCCCAACCAAAATAACCCCATGGCCAGATGGTTTTGGCACAGAATTCTACTAGGCTTTCTAAGAAGAGTTAATGCCAATACTCCTCAAATTATTCCACAAAATAGAAACAGAAGGAACATTGTCCAATACATTTTATAAAGCCATAGTTACCTGCCAAGGGCTAGCCCCAGTGCGGGTTGTTTCTTCTTTTCTTGTAGGTTCTTCTTGAGGCAGCAGAGGAGGAAGAGCATAGGTAGAGGGTAAGACCTTGTCTTAAGAGTTTCTGGGGTAAGACTTTGTCTTACGAGAAATTTAAGGTTGCTGTATAATAAAGTTTACTTATCTAAGTCTAAGTTACTATGCTATTGTAGCTGACCTGCCTTCTGTGATCCTCTGAGGCCAGAAAGTGCAGTCTCTGGCACTTAGCACCTCATCCTAAAACAGCAGGAGATTAAGTAAAGGGTTCATTGCTAGAGCTTTTTACCTATTCTCCAGATGCCTCTTGCTTGTCAGGCTGGGGGGAAGTTTCAAGCAATAAACTTCTATTGAACCAGGAGAAGAGAATAACACTCGCAGAAGGAGAAACTTTTACATAAGCAAATATGCATAGTCTCACATAAGTTCATATTCAGCTTCATTCATGCTCATTTATTCATTTTCATTCAACCCAGTTGGGCTCAGCTTGCATGCATTCTCACAATTACATACTTACACACAAACATATTCTCACAATTACATACTCACACACACACACACACACACACACACATCCATACTTACATATGCATATGGAGCAAAAGACCAAGCACTGGTGCAGAAAGAACTCACTCATTCTGGATGAAAAAATTTACTCCAATCTTTATTACATAGAGAAAAAATTCTTCCTTTTTAATGCTAAATGAAATAAACCCATGTTTGTCAGAAAAAAACCTTGTTTCTTTTAATAAGACTAAACCTGCCTTGTCCTTACTATGGGACTGTCCCATGGTAAGGAGAAGCCTGCCTGCTCCTTCTGCTCTCTGTGACATCTTTTTTCCTCTTTCCCTCTGCATTCTGCACGTTGCTCTCTTAGTATTTTATGTTACCTATAAGTTCTTTTTTTTTTCTTTTCTTTTTTTTTTTGGTTTTTTCGAGACAGGGTTTCTCTGTATAGCTCTGGCTGTCCTGGAACTCACTCTGTAGACCAGGCTGGCCTCGAACTCAGAAATCTGCCTGCTTCTGCCTCCCGAATGCTGGGATTAAAGGCGTGCGCCTCCACACCCGGCTTACCTATAAATTCTAAATTACTCCACTCTGCATTCTTCTTCTAATCTAAAAAATGTTCTGTCTAGCCGGGCGTGGTGGCGCACACCTTTAATCCCAGCACTTGGGAGGCAGAGGCAGGCGGATTTCTGAGTTCGAGGCCAGCCTGGTCTACAGAGTGAGTTCCAGGACAGCCAGGGCTATACAGAGAAACCCTGTCTCGAAAAAGAAACAAACAAACAAAAAATGTTCTGTCTAAAAACTTCTCAACTCAGCTCAGTTCTCACCTCCGTCCCTCTCACCCCAGTCCCTCAGTTCTGACTCTTCTCTTGGTCCTCAGCTCTTAAAACATCATTCAGAATACATGATCACATGTTAAAAAGTTCATCACAAGTTCATACAAAAAAATCAAATCATAAATTTAAATAGAAGTTTACAACAGAGAATGTTTACATGCATATCCATTAGGAGTAATTATCTGTTAAACATCCATCACCTGTGTCAGCTCAATAGGTTCACTGAAGGTTTAAAACCATAACTAAGTTATAAGTGAAGTTTTGTATAGATAAATCTAGTCGATATTTTATCTTCTGTCCTAACACCTATAATAAATTGTTAATTCCCTTTTTTATGATCTTTAGTAATTGTTTTACAACCTCTTGGAATGTGCTCTGAGTAGGAGAAAGTCTGGTTACCATCTAAGAGCAATTAACTGGTGACACTTGAGAGACTGGCAGAGTTCTCATTGCAGTTTTGACTATGAGAAAAGGACCTAGTAGCAGTCCCATTAATAAGAGAGCTTAATAATCTCAGACATAATTTTAGGAATTCTTATAGGATCATCATTAGAACTTAAGTCATTTATTTGTCTATATAGCATCACTACAAGATAGTACATCTTCGTGGATCTGCAGAGATGTACTTTAAAGGGGGTGTGCTTCTACTTAGTGATTGTTTTATATGTTTAATAATAACAGAAAAAACATATTAATAGCAGGAGTCTTTCCTAAAATTAGTCGCTCACAGACTTGCTTAATGAGGGCTCACCTGTCGCAGATTATATAATAATCTGAGGCAGGCCACTTTGGGATGATCACCTGCTAGTTATTAGCTTGTCCCATTATAGCTCCTGACAGTTACCTTAATACCCAAACTATATAATGGCTCAATAAAGAAAGGAAAAATTAAAGACCAGTTTCCCTTATGAACACAGATGCCAAAATACTCAATAAAATAATTGCAAACAAAATCCAAAAATACACCATAAACATCATCTACTGTCCACACACTCCATATCTATTCAGTACAGTAGTTGAAGTTCTAGAGCAATAAGACAACTAAAGGAGATTAAGCGGTTCAAAACTGGAAAGGAAGAAGTCAAAGTATCATTATTCAGAGATGACATGATAGTAAACATAAATGACTCCATAAATTATACCAGGGAACTCCTATAAACACCTCCAGCAAAGTGGCTGGATACATATTTAATTAAAACAATTGAGCAACCCTCCTATATACAAATGACAATCCAGCTGCAAAAAAAAAAAAAAAAAAAAAAAAAAAAAAAAAAAAAAAAAAAAAAAAAAAAAAACGTTTAGAGAAACAATAGCCTCAAATGATATAAAATATCTTCGGGTAACTCTAACAAAGCAAATAAAAGACCTATATGATAAAAACTTCAAGTCTTTGAAGAAATAAATTAAAAAGATATTAGATAATATCTTTTGATCTCCCATGTTCATGGATCAGTAGGATTAACATGGATTAATAATGGCCATCATACCAAAATCTATCTACAAATTCAGTGCAATCCTCCTGTCCAAACTCCAACACAATTCTTTATAGAGCCTGAAAAGACAATTTTCAATTTCAAATGGGGAAAAAAAAAACACCACCACTAGAAATCCAAGAAATCCAGGATAGCTAAAACAATCTTAAACAATAAAAGAACTGCTGGAGGTATCATTGTCCCTGATTTTAAGCTGCACTACAGAGAAATAGTAATAAAAAGTGCATGGTGTTGGCATAAAAATAAACACATTGATCAATGTAATGAAATTGAATATCCAGATATAAATCCATACACCTATGTCTGATATTTGATATTTTTATAAGTAAGCCAAAAATACACAGTGAAAAAAAAAAAGAGAAAGAATCTTCAACAAATGGTACTAGTCAAACTAGATAGCAACCCATAGAAAGCACAAATAAATCTATATTTATCACCCTGCACAAAACTCAAGTCTAAGTGGATCAAAGCCCTCAACATAAAACACAATGAACCTGATTAAAGAGAAAGTAGGAAATAGCCTTCCACTCACTGGCACTGGAAAAAACTTTGTGAACAGAACAACAACGGGCAGGTATTAGATCAACAATTAGTAAACAGGACCTCATGAAACTGAAAAGTTTCAGTAAGGCAAATGACACCATCAACTGGACAAAGAGACAGTGTGCAGAGTGGGAAGAAAATTTTACAAACTCCACATCCAGTAGAGGACTAATATCCAACATACATAAAGAATTCTAGAAACTAGATATTAAAAAAACCCAAACAATCTAATTAAAACAAGGCACAGATCTAAACAGAAATTCTCAAGAGGAATCTCAATTGCCTGAGAAACAAAGATATGTTCAGCATCCTTAACCATCAGGGAAATGCAAATCAAAACTACTTTAATATTCCATCTTACACCTGTCAGAATGGCTAAGATCAATAACGCTTGTGACAGCTCATGCTGGTGAGGATGTGAAGCAAGAGAAACACTACTCCACTGCTGGTGGGAGTGCAAACTTGTACAACCACTATGAAAATTAATATGGTGGCTTCTCAGAAAGCTGGAAATTGATCTACCTCAACACCCAGCTACCTGGGGTCAGATAGAAAAGGGAGCAGGAGGGAACAGGCTGAAAGGAGGATGGAGAGGGAGAGAGTGCAGGGAGAGACAGCTGGAATTGGGAGGGGGCATTTGGAAGGGAGTGGTGTGGAGATCTAGTGTAGTGAAAACTTTCTGGAATCTAAGAATGACCTTGGTGAATACTACTACTCACATGTGCCCTAGCTATTAGTACTAGCACCTAGTAGTATAGGATAGAGTCTGAACTGGCTAACTTTTGTAGCCAAAGTTTCCAGTTGTGGGACTGGGATACCCTTGTTGACTGAGATGGTTTCATGGAGATCCCTAAACAACTCAGGTTGATGCCAGGACAGAAGGTTGTTCTCTGAAAACTGACAGCAAGATCCCAGTGTAGAAGACAGCATTGACACAGGTCATTGAATGTACAGAAGTCATGCTGATGTGGGAGTAGAGTCTTCACTTTTATTATCTAGTCTCTTTGGCATGAGAAAGTACTCTGTAAGCTATGAAATGAGAGGTTAGGACACCAACTTAGCCACAAAACCCTCCACCTACAATCTGCCCTGCCTGCAAGATGTAGTAGGGCAATGGAGGAGAAGAACTTGTGGGAGTGACCAACCCATAATTGCCTTAACTTGTGGCCATGAGAGAGCCCAGGCCTGATGCTGCTTGGTTGGTCAGAAGCCAAATGCTGGATAGCCCAGAGACCTAGTGTAAAATCAAGAATAAAGACAAACAACACTGAAATGATTCACAGATGAGTTCCTTGCCCAGTTCTCATAAGAGAGTCTTCCTCCAGTAGCAGATGGAAGCAGATACAAAAACTCACAGTCAGACATTATGCTGAGAGAGTCTAAATTGGAGGTCTCCCTCAAGTCCCAACCCCCAGATATTGGGAATTTTGTCAAAGAGAGGAAGGAAAGTTTGTAGGAGTCACATGGTATTGAGAATATGGACCATCTAATCAGCTAAGCAGAGCTCACATGGCCTCACAAAGACTGAAACACTAGCAAAGGGTCTGCATGGCTCTACACCAGATCCTCTACATATATTATAGCCATCAGCTTGGTGGTTTTGTGGGACTTTTTTTTTTTTTTTTTTTTTTTTTTTTTTT
>LR754543.1:8003-49161 GCA_902729485.2 Mus minutoides | reverse complement strand
TGACCAGATATCCTATAAAAGATCTCTCTTTTTCTATGAAATACTAGACTCTTTCTCTAACACCAATAAACTATATACTATCTGATAAGAATTACATTCACAATATCTGTCTCATTTATATTTGAGGGTATTAGAGAAACTATTATCTATCCTATTTGAAGAGTCCAAATTTCTGTACCTAAATCATTTTCTATCATGACCTGCATTTATGAACCTAAAATCATCGTTCTAGACACTTAAAACTTTTAAAAATCATAAACAACATTAGCTTAACTGTGAAACTATAACTATCTAGACTTCAACCCCACTAGAGACCTGAGAAGGATAAATATTAGCTGAATAAATAGGAAATTCAGAGCCAGCACCTTCCAAAACAATAGAAGTAGCAGAGACTGATGGCTGTTTGAGCCCTTGAGTGAGGGTAGTCATCCAAGGATACTATTGAGTGTTTTGTGACATAGACTAAAAAGACCCACTCGGACAGGTAAGCGAAGTGACAGGTGGAGAGTGAGTGGCCCTCACCAGACTGTGACAGCTGTAGATCTGAGGCAAGCAACTTGAAATCAACAGCTGGCAGCGTCCCCAGACAAAAAGAAATGGATAGAGATCCTGGGGTGCCATTCAGTTGTCTCAGGCTCCTGTTCCATGCTTTTTCTGCCAAGGTGGACTGTAGCTTTAAACTGTCAGCAAGAACAAACTTTTCTTAGGTTATTTTTACAATAAAGTAAAGTAAATAGAATAGAATAGAAAAAAACAAACAAACAAAAAAAACAAAAACAACAACAACAAAAAGCTGAGGAGTGAAGATGTTGCTGTGATAAAACTTGACTGTGTGCTTTGTAGCCCTTGGGAGCTGGTTTTCTGAAAGAATGTAAGGATTTGGCACTACAGGCTGTGGAAACTCTAGAATGCTAGAAAGAAGTTTGACAAGGCAGAATGTTGAGAGCTGGAGAGAACAGAAAGCATAGAGGAATTCAGACCATTAAGGCTCAGCTCATTATATTCATAGATGACAATCTACTCTACTTAACTCATGGTCTAGACCCCACTCAGGCTCTATTCGGACAATGACCCTGGTATAATTTTGATCACTTTCTGAGAATATGGATGAAGTATTATGAAGCGATAAACTAATTTTCTTGCCTTTGCAATTATAGAATATTTACCCTTAAAAACTGAAAATTAACAACAATAAGAACAAAAAACAAAACAAAAATATTTTTCTTTGGGTTTCTGTGTCATGTTACTTATCATAGCAATGATGGATACTCAAGGTCTCGGTAGTGCCATGTATGCTGGAGAGAAGCAATCTCTTTAGATAGTCACGGCCACATTTCAGGTTGAATATTTGTTAAATCATCTGTTCCCCTACTTGATCAAAGAGTATTTGTCAATCAACTGACCAAAAGAAATTGCCAGCAACTTTCATGTAGGAAAAAATGAGTTTCACTTACCTTTCTTCTCTAAGATGTTTGCTTCAAGGTGTTGTAGGGATTGTCATATAGATAAGGTATTAGGGAGCTATAATATAGTTACTTCATTGCATTTGGTGAATTTACCAAATTTAGAAAGAGATGCAATATACATGAAAGATCAAGAACCTACGGGAGAGCAGGACTCCATTCACCTTCTTACTTTTCTGCATTTTCCCATCCTTTGACTTAGACCAACTTTGTTTTCCTCATTCTCTCACTAATGTACGTGGATCACCAATGCACCTTTGCTTTACTTCTGTGTAGTATTTATTACATTGGCATGTGTATCTTCACATTACAAGATTATTATCATTAGGGGAAAGTAAATTGCCAAAACAACAAATAGCAGTGGATGCTGCATTCCCCCAATACCTACGGTTTATCTCCTTTCAGTCCATTGCTAGAAGTGGTTGTTTCTTCTTTATTTCCTGTTTGGAACAATAAAACATACCACAGTCTTTCTCCTTTTCCTTTCTATGTTTATAAAAGATTTCACTGTGTTTTCTCCAACACATTCTGCTATATTTTAGTTCTTCAAAGTAACACACATATGCTATGAATAAATAAATTATTAGAGATTTGGGACAAAAAGTAGGAAGTTTACTATAGTGTCAATTCTTATCCACCATTGCCATGCCTAATCATAATTCCTGCTTGTTTGTTTGATTCTTCCTTTATTTTCTTTCTCTCTTTCTCTTTCTTTCTCTCTCTCTTTCTTTCTTTCTTTCTTTCTTTCTTTCTTTCTTTCTTTCTTTCTTTCTTTCTTTCTTTCCTTCCTTACACCTTTTTTCAGAAGTCTTAACCTGCCCATCATGCCCAGCTTACGATCTTTCATTTGTATTTATGCAATTACTTTTAATAATTTTTGTTGATTATCTATTTTACTTTATACTTTTTAAGAACAAAAGTAAATGTTACTTCTGGGATTTTCTGTTTTGGTTATGATTAATTATCTTTCTGTAGATGTGGCTTTGTTTCTCTTTTCTTCTCCTAATGTTTTTTTTTTTTTTTCTTACATGTTTGTGATAGCAGGCTCAGGTTATGTTTCTCAGCTTCTGTGTCTGGGGCTTCTTGAGGAATTTAGAGGCAGGGATGAACAGGAAGTTGATGGTCAGATAGGTGCTCAGTGTCATGCAATCTCTCTTGAGGTACTTAGGGTTTTCTCTTGGTGTAATCAGAAACCATTAGAATACTTTTACTACAGAATCACATGAACCATCTTGTAGTTTGTGTGTGTGTGTGTGTGTGTGTGTGTGTGTGTGTGTGTGTGTGTATACACTTAGGCCAGAAGTTGATATCTGTCATCTCTCTCTGTAGTTTTCTAACTTTTTTTTTAATGCAGAAACTCTTGCTGAACCTGAAGCCTTCCTATTTAATACAATGATTGACTATCAAGCCACATGGACCCTTCTGTTTTCATCTACACAGCGTTAGGATTGTAAGCACATGCTATCATACCTGACTTTTATGGGCCAAGCACTGAAAGACCTGAATATATAGTCCATTCCTCTTCAAACCACCAAACTGACTAGGCTATCTCCTCTACAAACTTTTACACTAAAAGCAAGCAAGCAAACAAACAAAAAGTAGTACTTTGATAATTGTGAAGATTCCATTGATAAATGATTGCAGTAATCTTTGTGAGCCACAAAGGCAACTTTATTTAGTGCAATTTAGTTGTTCCATTCCAGAAATCCAGAGCTATGATATTTTTTTCAAGCAACTATCAAGAAAGCACTGAGAGTTAAAAGCTTAGAAAGAAGATAAGAAGCAAATGTAATTCTCAGGTTTTGCCTTGAGCAACAGAATGGATAGTAAAAAACATTTATAGAAATTAGAAAGGCTGTAGATGATACTATATGTCATTGAGCAGAATAATATACAGAAATATAATTTTAATTTAAAATTTAAATGTGTATATGCACATTTTTATGTATATACAAGAAGAGATGTGTAAAGGTACATGTTAATATGTGTTTATTATGAGGTCAGAGAAAAACTTGGGTTTCATTCTCAATAATTCCTCCACTTTATTTGAGATAGTGTTTTTCCTCGACTTGACTTTTAAAAATTTGATGAGAGGCTGAAGTTAGGCATCTGCCTGCTGCAGTTTGCTTTCTAGTACTGTGATAAATACCAAGATCAAAGGCAGATTGAGAAAGAAAGCTTTCCTTGGCTTATATTTTGTGATTATAGTCTGTCATGAAGGAATTCAGAGCAGAAACTTAAGTAGGAACTAAGGAGGGAACCATGAAGAAAAGTTTCTTACTGGATTTTTTTCCCTTTAGCTTGTTAAAGTAGCTTTCATATACAATCCAGACTCACTTGATTAAGAATGACACTTCCTTAAGTGGGCTGGGACATCCTGCATTAATTAGGAAATAATTAAAAAACATTACAGACTATTGTCATTGTTCTAACTTACCCTCTAGCCCTTGATGGTAAGACCCTATTGCTGAAGATGCCACATAATTGAATGAAGAAACTGAGCTTGTATAGACCTTCATCCCTGCTGGCTAGCATTCATAATGCTGAACCGTGCTATAAATGCTACTAGTAGAGAAAAATAATGATTAGTCATATATACCAGCCTTGAAAAATGTAAGTTATAATAATGATTGATGTAGGAAGAGATGCCCACTAATAAAATAGTGGCACAGACACCATGGGAGTAACCAATTAATTTTTGTTTGGATTCCAGTCCCATGCCAAATGATAAATCATATACCTGGTGTCATTATTATGCTAGGAAACTATAGCTAAACAACCCTTGGGGAGGCTATACTACTATCGGGCTACTATTAAACTGACACTAAGTGACTTATTCCTATACCCATTGAACAATATATTTTTCATTCTCTTTTAAGCTTCTATTTACAGTAAAGCTTGATTAACATGGTGATACTAAGTGTGATAAAGTAGTCTCCAACATGTACATTACATAGAGAATTTTTGGTATAGAGAGCTCATAAATTGTCACTCATATTGGAGTGAACGTCAGGTGATACAGCTGGTTTTCAGTCATCTCTGATTCAGTAAACAATCATTTACTTATACTCCTTTTAGGAACCCAAATACATATTTTGCTTCACCAAGATGGACTTGGTAGAATCTTTTTTTTTATTAGATTTTTTTCTTTATTTACATTTCAAATGCTATCCTAAAAGTCCCTTACCACCACCACCCCCAGTTCCCCTACCCACTCACTCCCACTTCTTGGCCCTTGTGTTCCCCTGTATTGGGGAATATAAAGTTTGCTACACCAAGGGGCCTCTATTCCCAATGATGGCCAACTATGCCATCTTCTGCAACATATGCAGCTAGAGACATGTGCTCTGGAGGTACTGATTAGTTCATATCGTTGTTCCACCTATAGAGTTGCAGACCCCTTCAGTTCTTGGGTACTTTCTCTAGGTCCTATACTGGGGGCCCTGTGTTCCTATAGATGACTGTGAACATCCACTTCTGTATTTTCCAGGCACTGGCAAAGCCTCATAGGAGACAGCTCTCTGAGGGTCCCTTCAGCAAAATCTTGCTGGTGTATGCAATAGTGTCTGTGTTTGGTGGCTGGTTTGGGGCAGAATCTTCCTTTGGTATGTCATGCATTTCCCATCTAAAGTCCAAAAATCCTCATGTGTTGTCTCCTCATGATAATTCTCACACAATGCATGCTGTGTAAAGCACAGTCTGTGAAACATATCATAACACCCACCATAAGTCATTTTATCAAATGCAATTGTTCCCTTTCTACCAGTTTACATGACATCAGCAACTGGAACAATTGCTAAGTTTTGTCTTGTTAGAGCATTCATCGGTCCCAGGGTTAGTATGCCCCAGTTTTGAAGGTAGAATTCTTCTTTCAACATTTTGAGCCACTAATACTGGTTTTTACTTTCTTTTTGTTAGCTAAATCCCTTAGTCTCAAGGCACCCTAGGATGAACCTTTCTGTTTTCATTCTTCTTTATTCACATAGATGTAGACTGGTCTCTTATTGGACTCTCTTGAAGTCTGCTCAATCATCTCTTCCACATTACTTCTTGTATGTCAGTAATGCCCTCAAATTGTCTCTGGCAAAAAGAAATTTTTGGGATCGGGAGAGATAGAACGATTTGAAAGTGTTAACTTCACAAACAGAAAGACATAAGCTCATTCTCCAGGAACTATATTCAAAATGTTGAGAACATATACCCATACACAAATGTGCAACAATTAATTAAAAAAAAAGAAGGCATATGTTAAAAAAAAAAAAGAAAGGGAGAAATTGGAATAGGAAAATGAAGTGCTCATAATTTAGTCTCTATAAAATAGATTAAAATGCTTTACAAAACTGATTGAATGAGTGTGGTGGTGTGAACTGAAATTCAGGAGGTGGTTGGAAGATCCATGGGGTTTCTGAAGAGTTATTCTTGAAAATGCATTAGCTTCAGGATCAGTGTGAGACCCTGACTAGAAGTAAATTAAAAAGCAGTATAGGAAGGAAGCATCATAGTTTACTTAAACTGTCAGGTTGACAAAGGTTGGGGAGTCTCCTCTCTCCTGAGATGGCAGGTGTTCAGAAGGCTGACAGGTTGGTCATAGTGTCATCCCCCAGCAGTGGTTTACTATTTTTGTATTCCTAGGAAAGGAGTTTTGAGAATCTTACAAGATTCAGCTTTCCCTAGACTACCAAGTTTGTTTACCTCTTGAGGCTCTTAAGCTTCCTTTTCCTTCTGGGAGAATGTTTCAATTTAGAGAATTTTTCTAAAAAACTATCATGAAAGAAAGAGCCTTCGATATGATTCTGCAGACCAAAGGCTGTAGCAGATGCTAGATCCCAGCACAGGAGGTAATAGGACTATACTGTACAGGGCACATAGCATCATCAGAATAGTCTAGGGTGTTTTTCCCAGGCTCTAAGATTATTCCTGATATGTGAGGGATAACGATGAGATAGTTAATCAAGAACTGGGCAGGTTTCAAGAAACAAGGAGCAGAATGGGGAATACTAACAGACTGGTGTGCTACATGAAGTTTAAGAGATGAAAGGGTGACCAAGGTGTCATGGATCAATGGTGTGAGACATTATCATACAGCTGAGGAATATGCAGAAGCTTGAACTTACAAGAGTCACAATTTTCTATTTTAAATATAAAAAGAGATGCAAGAGATGAGGAGTTTTCTTTCATTTTTCAATTTTATTTTTTGGAAATTTCATGCATGAATAAAACATATTTAAATCATATTTACACCTTAACCTTTCTGTTCTGATCACTTTTAACTTCTCCATCTTCTTCTCAGTTTTAATTTCTGTTCATATGTACATGGTTATAGGGCTATTTGCTGGAGTATGGTCCACATTCTTAAAGAAAACTGACTCTCCCTTCTCTGAAAGTTATTCACTCTCCTCAGGTAAGAGTGGCTCTTCTGAGCACTGCCCCTCTCCATGAATGGCTTTGTGCTGTACAGGTCTTATGTAAGTGACCACAAGTGCTGTAAGTTCATGAATGGCCATGTCATGTCAAGAAGACACTGGCTTACAGCAGTCCTTTCTGATTTCTGGTTTTTACTGTTTTACCATCTTCCTTTCTCCAATCTCCACTAAGCTGTGGGTGTACATGGATGTGTCTGCGCTAAATAAGTCAAGTTTAAAAAACTGTTCAACATTAAGAGGTTTTGCCAAAAAAAGAGAGAGTTTTGTGACTTTGAAATATGATATTGATAATATAAAAAGATCACACAGAACTTAGATGAGTGTAGTGGAAAAACAAATTAGAAATTTTGCTCTGTCTACCTGAGAAATGAAAGAGTGTATTCTCTGACATTTGGGTCAGTGAGGAATGATATTAGGAAACCCTAGTTGGTCTTTGGTGAAATTGAACTCACTGACCATTAGGTTTGGCATGATAGTTAATCAGGTCCCTTAAAAGTCTCATAGCTACCAAAACCCTCAGATAGTTCAGGATTGCAATCACATGTATCAACACCAGCTTTGACAATACAAAACAGGGGTGGAGGCAGTAAAAATGTTTCCCTGCTGCTGGGGAGATGGCTCAGTGGGTAAGTGTGCTTGCTGTATAAGCATGAGGGCCTGAGTTTGAGTTTCCAGCACTCATAAAAAAGCTGAAGGTGGTGCTGTGCCTACCTGTAGTCACAGATTTGGAGAGCAGAGATTGGAGGATGCCTAGGACTTGCTGACTGCCAGACTAGATCAAGGAAAAGCCTGTATGGAACAGGAATAAGATAGAGATAGAGAAGCAAACATAATGTCCTCATACGGCCTGTTTACACAGGGGTAGCTGCCCATATATTCATGTATTTTTGCCTCTCAGTATACATGCTGGTTCTTTGTTACTTGTGATAAACTAATTGCTTCAAACTTAATCTTATTACCAATTTATTATTTATCAATTGCAGCCTTAGACAACAATGCTAAAGAATTTGGAAACTCTAATAAATCATTTTTCAATTCCATTTATTTTTCTCATCCCATTTCTGATTTTGACATTGCTTTCATAAAAGGCTTTCTCTTCTCTCTAAGGAGATACATTTCTAGAACACATTTTCTGTTAAATTTACATTTTCCTTTAATAGAACTCAGCTTGAAGTATCCTTTTCTAGCTTAGAGCAAATGTGATTCATTTCCTGAACTCTGATATGCTAGCTGGAACTCTTCAGAACCCTAAATGAGCTCTTAATGGGCTTTCTGACCTCTGGCTTTTCCTTTAAATTGGTGAATAGTCCTGAATATCCTCTACAAAGACCCAAACTTCATGCCTTGTTACTGAGCTCCAATATTTTAATGTTTCTCTTATATGTAATTTATAACAATCTTTATTTAAATATCTGATTCTCAATTCACAATGTTCAAATGCCTAAAGATTACTTCTGCAAAACTTTACAGACAATTTTGTGTGTGTATGTATATATGTTTATTCATGTACAATTGTGTATGTATATGTCTAGGAATGAATGTATAGATCTAGAGAACAACCTTGGGTGTTCATCCCCAGGTACTGACCTCCTTATTTAACGATGGGTTCTCCCACTGGCTTGTAATTTATCAAGTAAGCTAGGACATCAAAGCCCCAAGTTTTGTGTCTCTGCTCTCCCAGAATTTAGACAAGAAGTGTGTGTCACTATCCCTAGCCTTTTCTACATGGGTTCTGAGGAATCAAACTCAGATCCACATTATTGCAAGAAAGCATTTTATTATCTTATCTGTTATCTCATCCCTGGAGGCAACTTTCCAGGAGACTTTTTCATTTTCCAAACTGGGTTCTAACTATTGACTCTTTAAAATGTAAAGATTTAAGCTGAATAAATGAGTTCCACATGGTCTCAGGATTCAGTGAATAACTGCTCCATGATCTCAGGCCAGGGGAAAAGATGCTTCATTATATATGAGCAGGATTGTCCTTACTCTCTCTTTCTCTCATCTCTCTTTCACTCTCTTCTCTCTGGTTCTTACTTGGCCTTCCTTTATTCTCACTCTCACTCTTTCTCTCTTCACTTTCTCCTATCT
Organism: Mus minutoides; assembly: GCA_902729485.2. Taxonomy (NCBI): domain Eukaryota; kingdom Metazoa; phylum Chordata; class Mammalia; order Rodentia; family Muridae; genus Mus; species Mus minutoides. Next base: position 40,184 of record LR754543.1, on the reverse strand, counting down.
TTTCCCTATCCTTGTCTCACATCTATGAACTTCTTGGAAGGCTGACACTTGTACTTTTCCACTATACTCTGGTCTATGTATTACATGAATTCCTTTCAATTGTTCTATTCTCTCTCTCTCTCTCTGTCTCTCTCTCTCTCTCTCTCTCTTTCTCTCCCATTAGTCTCTTAAAGATGTTCTTACCTCTGAAAGCTTGTATTCTTAAGTATTTTCATATACCTGTGTACAGCCTAGCCTGCCCATGGGCTACTGGATGACTAAATATCATTCATGCTTTCAGTCATAATTGGCATCCAGCCAGTAAATACTCTTAGTGTCCTTAGTGTGCAGTTGTTTTGTGTTATTTACTAGGTATTCAAATATGAAAGACTCAAACCACCAAAGGGCATCTGTGAAGAAATGAAGTATTCAAGGGACTGTTGGAATTGTTCCATGGGTAAAAAAAAACACTTCTCTGCTAGTGCCAGAGTTCTCAGTTCAGATCCCTTGAACCAAAGTCCAATGGATGCATTGTACTTGTAATCCCAGCATTCCTACAAGTTGGGAGGTAGAGACAAGGGAATGGTTGGAAGCTTGTGGGCCAACCATCTGGCCATAGGCAACAGCAGATAAGAGATTGTGATTTGAACAAGGTAGAAGGCAAGAACTGGTACCTAATTTAGTTCTCTGACTTCCAAACATGTGCCGTGGAACATATCCCACACATCCACCCCTCATGAAAACAAGTTTAATCCTAGGATTAATGAGTGAAATCCCTGGAACTATGGAGATAGTAGTTGCTCACTGACAAGGACTAATATCAGAAAAGTATTTAAAATCCCCTGGTACCTACAAGGGAGTTTTGCATTAATAAGTACTTACTAGAAGATTGTTGTCACTCAGGTCTGATTTTTTTGTTATACAAAGCAATCATGGGACTTAAACTTTGTTATAATTGTTTTGTTGACAAGAAAAATCAGACCTGAGGAAAAAAAATAGATCTTGGCTAATATCACACAGCTAATAATTAAGCTGAAAGTATGTAATTTTAGCTTCTATTATGAACAATTTTAAACATAAATTCAGCAACTCTTGCTTACCTACTTTAATTACTAACATCTTGCATTCTACTTTTATCCATTCCACCCATATTCCTTTTGGGCTAGGTAAGTATTGTAAGTTAATGTAAGATGTCATGGAAATTCTCCCTATTCATTTCAGCTCATGCTTGCCATTCATATAAGCTCAAGTGAAGCATAAAGAAAATGGCTTTCTGATAGTGCCCTCAAGGTTATCATCCTTTTAGACAATGTCTTTCATGTTTTGGGAGGAAATGATTTTAACCACTGAGCCAGTTCCCTAGTCCTTCAAAAAATAATAGGAGTGGAGAGGGGTGTCTGAAGCGGGAGCTCAGTGGTTAACTGTGGTTCTGCTTCCCCCATTTTCTCCCTCACAGGGAGACACTGCTGCACACTGAGCTGGAAGGATAATACAGTCTGGGATGGAAAGTATCCTAGTCCAGCTGCAGTGATTGGCAGGGATAGAGAGAGCAAATGCCTTTCTAATGATTTTCAATAAAATAGCTCTCTGAGATAATCTTAACTTATGTATGTATCTTTATTCATGGTAGGCATATATATATATATATATATNATTCTGACTATTTACCTATCAGGATTTATGATCATGGTTTGGTTCATTAATAAACATTACTCAAGATTATGTTTACCCTGAGATTCTCTGAGATTTATGTACCTGCATATGGCTCAAGATAGTTATGAATATGGCCTGGCACAAAATTGAAAATGTACTCCAAATATTGTGAGACTAGCTGTGCAACTCTATTTACTAACTTATTTTAGAATAATTGTGTATAAACATTACAGATGACAATATGGTGGTGCACTGTCAAAAGAATGAACACAACTGAGTCTAACTTGTGTGTTCATGTGAGTGTGTGTTCACATATATTATGTGCATATGTATAGGCATATATATGTGTATATATGTTTGTACATGTGAGCATATGCATAGGGGGTCAGAAGTTGATGTCTGGTGACTAACTCCATTGTTTCCACATTTACGTAGTTAAGGTTTCTCAGTTGGACCCAGAGGTCACCAAGTCAGTCAGTCTAGAGAGCATATTTGCTCTGGAGAATTCCTGTCTATGCTTCTTACAGATTATCAGATTGCACATGAGCTACCACAACCACCTACCCTTATATAGGTTTTGGATTGTACTTGCTTCCTGATCCTTATGTATGGCTAAAGTCTGGACTTTTACATTTCTACTTAGTTGAAGAGTTTAAATGCCACAGGAATGAAAACAGGGTCTAAATGTTCTATTTCTTCCTGATAGTTATGTGGTTAAGAAGAACATTGGTTCCTAACCACCTTCTTCCTACTCTTGAAAGAGAAAAGCCAGGGATCACTGGGGGCTCCCTAGTGCCACTTCACAGTGGTTTTCTTTTGGGAATCTGATTAAGCACAGTCGTCATTGCTCATTACCAACAATCAGATGGTTTTCAGTTAAGAAAAATGAGTAGGCTGTTGTCCAAGCTCTGTCTTGGTTACTGCTCTATTGCTGAAGAGATACCATTTCCAAGGCATCCTATAGGGCCATGAAGCAGGAGTGGGTGGGTTGGGGAGCAGAGTGGGAGAGAGTATAGGGGGCTTTGGGGATAGCATTTGAAATGTAAATAAAGGAAATATCTAATAAAAGTAGGAAAAAAGAAATAAACAGTTGCAGAGATAAAAGAAAACTATCAAAGAACAAAATAAAAAGAAAATCTATTGGCTTCACACAAAAAAGAAAAGAAAAGAAAAGAAAAGAAGAGAAGAGAAAAGAAGAGAAAAGAAGAGAAAAGAAGAGAAAAGAAAAGAAAACTAACTGGAGACTTGCTAAGATTTTAATAGGTTTGTCCATGGTCATTGTGTGAGGAGTCATGGGAGCAAGGAAGCAAATATGACACTCAAGCTCTAGCAGAGAGCTTACATCTCATCCAAAACATGGAGGCAGAAAGACACTGAGACACATCCTGTTATGGGTTTTTGAAATCCAAGACCCAATCCTAGTGACATACTTCCTCCAACAAGTCCATATATACTCTACAAAATCATATATTCTCCTAATACCTTCTAAAACAGTTCACCAACTTGAAACAAAACATTCAAATATCTGAGCTCATGAGGCTCATGCTCATTAAAATAATCAAAGTACTATCATTCATTCTTTCAATTCCTCCCATACTCATTGGTTTAAGGGTAAGAGAAATCTGAGCTTGCTTGCCATTGCATTACCATCCAACTTAACATTTTTCATTTTTCTTGGTTGATCAGAATTCCAAGATGGGTGTCCTTTTTAAGATCCAGAATGATTTGCCTGAGGGAAGGAGGACGTAGTTATGAGTGGGGCATGAGATAAACAAATTGGTGACTAATGAAGACAGCAGAGTCTGCAGGAAGTGTACAATCATAGCTGAATGACAAGACTGTGTGGTGGATGGTAATTTCCATTTAGCCACAGCTTTCTGTTTTGCTCCCTGGTTTGCTCCATGGAAAGTAAGCTATGCAGTTTCATATGCATACCTGCATACCTTTATCTGTGATAAATATACAAACTGGAGTTTAGGGGCAAAGAAAGCTCCCTGGCTTTTAAACTAAGGCACCTCCATATGGCTTTCCAGAGGAATTATGTCCCAGAAGAGGAATGCAGTTAGAGTATGCATGAGTACCTCCCTCCATTTTAGCATTGATTCCCTCTCCCTCTCCCTCTCCCTCTCCCTCTCCCTCTCCCTCTCCCTCTCTCTTTCACTTCTCTGTATCTCTCTGTCTGGGCTTATTTCTCTGTTTCTTTATTTCTCCGTCTATCTGTATCTTCGTTTATTTCTGTATCTATGTGTGTCTATTATGTCTCATTCTTTGTGTCTCTGTGTGTCTATCTTTTAGTCTTTCTGTCTTTCTCTATGTCTCTCTCCCTCATGTCTGTCTCTCTCTTTGTATCTTTGTGTTTCTGTCTGTCTGTCTGTCTGTCTGTCTGTCTGTCTCTCTCTCTCTCTCTCTCTCTCTCTCTCTCTCTCTCTCTGTGTGTGCATCCATGTTTTTGTTTGTATCTATGAGTGTTTGTATCTGTAGTTGGTGTGTGTATTTATGTTTGTGTCTGTGTGTATCTGTGTGTCTTTGTGTCTATTTGTCTGTCTGTATGTCTGTCTGTCTCTGTTTTTGTCTCTGTCTCTGTCTCTCTGTGTGTCTCTGTCTCTGTCTATGTCTCTCTCTCTCTCTCTCTCTCTCTCTCTCTGTTTGTGTGTATGTGTGTGTATGTGTGTGTGTGTGTGTGTTTGTGTGTGTCTGCATTGGTGTATTTGTATGTTTGGCTCTGGCTGGCTGGCTAACTAGCCATAACTGTGTACTCATACTTCATCTAAACTTGCTGATTCATGAATAAAAGTTATCTACTTTCCCGCATGTCCATCTCTACTTCTGGGGAAGGGGACCAACTTTTCACATAGCTGTATGAATCTATCACACATCCTCATTCTTACATTCAGATATTCTACTGAGTCAGCCATTTTCTCAGGCCCTCAAATTGCTACATTGGAGAACAAAAAGCATTTCATGTGGGACATAAAGGAGAAGTCATTGTTTGCTAGACTGCTCTTTGCAGGGCACAATAAAAAAAATTTGGGCACAGGGGTTCAAAGTTGAGGAGGCATAAGCCAGAAGACCTGGCATTCATGGAAGCCATACTTGAGTTTTTATGGTGATTTTGTAGCCCATTTCTTTCCAAACCATACATTATATTAAAACTGGATAGTGAATCAAACTCAACTATAATGCACTGTTCATTAATAAATTAGTCAAGCAGCTAATTCAATAAATATTAAATGAATATCCAATAAGTGCCAGAATTCTTATGGAGCTTACATGAATGCCAGATTCTGAGAAGTCTGTGAGGAAAAAAAAATAGGTACATGGGACAAATTAGGGTGTGAGGAGGATTAGAGTTTGTGTGTGTGTGTGTGTGTGTGTGTGTGTGTGTGTGTGTGTGTGTAGACCAGAAGAACACATGGAGTATCCTGCCCTATCATGTTTCACTTTCTTTCCCTGAGACAGGACTCTCATTGAACCTAGAGAGCTAGACAGACAGACAACAAACCATATTTTTCCCTATCTTTTACATATTTGTGGGGTTACAGTCAAATATATGATTAGACCTGTATTTAGTTATGGGGGAACTGGGTTTATATCTCAGATATTCATACTTATATAACAAGTATTCTATCTCACTATCTCTGTAGAGCTAGTATTTTTTTTAATTAGATATTTTTTTTATTTACATTTCAAATGCTATCCTGAAAGTTCCCTATACCTCCCCCTGCCTTGCTTCCCTACCCGCTCCCACTTCTTGGCCCTGGCATTCCCCTGTACTGGGGCATATAAAATTTGCAAGACCAAGGGGCCTCTCTTCCCAAGTGAAGGCTCACACATAAGGTGACCTGTGATTAGAGATAAAGTGAGCCACAAAACTCTCTGCAGAAATATGGTGTACATACTAAGGACAGGGCATGCTTGAAGTCACACTAGAGAGGAATAAACAATAGATTTGTACTTCAAATAGAAGATGAATATAGAACATTCTCTTTCAAAATTTGTAGGCTGAGTGGTCCAAAATCAAGATATCGACAAACTTAATGTCTGGCAATGTTTACCCTTTGTTCTATAGATGGTGCTTCTGGCTAGATTACCAGGTGGTAGAAGGAGCATACCTACCTCTATGTTGTAATTCTTCTCGCGTATACCATCATCATTTATGAAAGCACTACACTCTAAACTTGACCATCTCTTGAAGCCCCTGCTTTGATATCTCTGTTGTTGATTAAATTTAAAAACAGGAATTTTTAGAGATACAAATATCTAAGCCACACATTGTATTTAACTGATAGACCATTAAAAAAGATGATTTTTCATTGATATGTCGGCATGGCTGTCTCACTAGTTATGTTCATCATACATTTTATGTTGATGCTGTACCAAAACAACACTTTTCTGTATGCCATTTATTTGGACATGTAGATAATATAATTTTGAAAGCACAAAAGGCAAACTCATAAATGTGAAGAACATATAAACAAGGGTTGCTAAGGCCATGCTGGAAGAATATATATATTCTTGTCACAAAAATAACAATACACAATTGAGCTTTGTATGAGGCTAATTTATTTTTAACTTAATTTCTTCTGAACAGTAATCTTCCAGCAGGTAAAAATCTGTTTTAAAAATACACATTGCTTGCAAAAGCCTAGACTAAGTGCCTGGGCATAGAACTAAGATGGAAAAAAAAAAAAAAAAACACAAAACAAAAGTGAAAACAAAAATCAATGAAGGCATAAATCTTCAGTTTGACTCACTTTGTTCACTTCTACAATTTCCCCACATTTTGTAGTTTTTTGAATTTTTTACTCATCTGGTCAATGAGACTCTAAACCACTGAAAAATGTCAACCCCTAGGCAAATTGTATTGGGTGTGCATCTTGCTCATTGGCAGTGAATAACTGGGAGGTTTCATATGTTTTTACTTTGTATTTCTTTTGCAAACCTGGTGTATAAAAACAACATCAAGGCCTGGCGTGGTGGCACACATCTTTAATCCCAGCACTCAGGAGGCAGAGGCAGGTGGATTTCTGAGTTCAAGGCCAACCTGGTCTACAAAGTGAGTTCCAGGACAGCCAGGGCTATACAGAGAAACCCTGTCCAAAAAAAAAAAAAAAAAAAAAAAAGAAAGAACAACATCAATAATAATAATGATAGTAATATTTGTCTGTGGTTTTAAATTACCCAAGTGACTGCTGTATTGATTCAGCTCCTTGAATAAAATTTATAGACAATTTTGCTTCTAATCGATTGACTCACAAGACTTATTTATCATATTAACCTCCCAGTTTGAGTCCTATTCTCATATAATTCCATGAATGTTATTCCCACATCTTTGACAATAAGACAATTAATTTTTGTGTATGCTACATTGTCCTGGATGATATACAAAACAAATGTTACCAAGATAATTTTTTGATATCAAATAGTGTACATTGTATTTTTGAAGGTCAAACAACTGAAAAGAATTGAAAACTTTACTTCCTTTCAGTATGTGCCTCAAGCACAGGACTAATCAACCATTCAAAATCTACCATGCTTCACTCTTAGAAGTAGCTTTCATTAGTTGGTTTGAAGTGGTCTAGAGTGGAAACCTCCAAACTATGATTCTTTATCACAATGAATATTTTGTGTTGAAAGCAGCAAAATAAAATTATACACTGAAAGCACTCCCTCATATGCACCTTGCCTAAATTCAGAGCATACGTGTTTTGCATGAAGCGTGTTCTCTTCTGCTAATATCTGGGAGATGAGAATAAAGCTTCCATTCAGGAAGAGTTGACACTAAGATGATAATGTGAATAAACATTACTAGATAATCTTTACCTGCTTTAGTTTATCTCACATAAAAAATGTTCTTCTTAGCCTTAAATGTAGGCTAGACACAGCCTAGAATCTCCAGAGAAAGGAATCTCAGTTGAGGGAATGCTTAGACCATACCTGCTTATGGGCATGTCTGTGGAGATTTGTGTTCATTACTAGTTGGTAAAGAATGATTCAACCCACTTGGGTCAGTCCCATCTTTGGCAGGTGGTCCTGAACTAGACCTGTAGCTGAGTAATTTAGCTGAGCTTAGCCAGCAAGCTAAGCATGTGCTATTATAATTTAGCATGGAGAGGAGTAACCAGGGGTATTTACCCAGTATTTTGAACACTTATATTAAAGGAATTTCCTCAGTTCTATACTGATCAAATACCAGCAGAGTTGTAGGACAAAAGACTACTTTGTGCCAAATTGATGCAATGACCAGGTGGAACTTAAGAGTAGTTGGCAATGTAGACATATTTTTAGATAAGATGGAGAAGTATGGCTTTACTTGCTGCAGAGGAGACCTGGAATTCTATTTGGGGTTGTAAGTATATACTAGAAATAACATAGAAGACCCTGATAGTTTCTGTGTACACACCTCTCAGGTTTACTCTAGCACTCAATACCATTCTCTCAGAAACATAGATTCCTTAGCATGCTTAATGGTTTTCTCAATACAGTGGGTTGGTTACTGCAGAACCTATGAGTGTTAAGAGTTCTCATTTACTGGGATATATCTTCCTAGACACTGATACATGTTCTTAAATGTCTTGCTTCCTGGCCAGGCAATACCATATACAGATATATAAACTTCTTACTTGATTGCAAGACCAGCTGAAACTGCTTCTCTTGTGTCACTAAAGTCATTAAGATCAACATTTTCCTCCTTTTTCTCTTCCCTTCCTTTCTCTGGCTCATGAATGGCATCAAATAAACTCACATAAATCATGTAGTATTCATGCTTATGTATTACATATTTATATATCCTAACATTCAAAATTTATGGAGAGCACTGTTTGCTAAATCCAGATCATAACAAAAATGCACTTGGATATCCTTCTACATAGGACAATCGAACATGTCCCATCCTTCTCTGTTGCTTGTTTCACAATGTGTGAAATGACAGTAATAAGACATTGGGAGAGGTAAAATTTACTGCATTCAAATAAATGTAATGTCCAGCACACAATTATTAAAAATTTAGACAAATAAGATAGGAGTATTTTTTCAAAATAGACACATTTAATATATTTTATTCAACACATTATATCATAGCATAAGTTTGTCTAATATATAAGAACAATGAATAATTGTACAGCCCAGACTTTCTGACAAAAATACAATGCCTGATTTGAGCACTGTATTGTGACTCCCACTTGGCTGTCAATCTCAGAAGGCACTATGGTCTGTCGAAAAAGGAATAAATATTGCTATTTGTACATTAACTTTGGTATATATCCTAACATTCAAAATGTATGTCCTGCATTGATCTTGGCTAGTTCTCTCAAAAGGATGCATGTAGAAGCCATTTTCATAGCAATTATAAATATTAAAGCCATCCTTAGTCTATCACTATGAACAAGATTGTGGAGATAAAACATGCAAATCATGACGAAATGCTTTTAAAGGTAGATTGAAGAATGAACCTCACACACAGTGACCCACAAGACCATAAAGTGTATACCTTGAATGGAACCCAGTGACCTTGTCCCATTTTCTCTCTCTGGGGTTTAGAGGGTTCCTTGTGATAGTCCTGTGTGGTAGTTAATTTAAATTCACAACTTAAAACAATGTTGAACCACCTGAGAAAGCTTTCTCAATAAAAAATAAATTAAATTACGTTGAGTTTGGGGCATGCCTTTGAGAGGTTTTCTCAGTTGAGGTAACTGAAGATGGATGAGCAGCGCTGTTTCATGAGTTGGACCTTGGACTGAATGAAAATGGAGAGTAGGAATGGAGAGTGAGCTGAGCGCTAACATACATGCATCAATTAATTGCTCTCTTCTCTTGACTATTCACATGATGTAAGCAGTGTTACAAAATCCTTATGTCTTGACTTCCCAGCAGAAATGTGCTGTAACCTGGAACTGAGAGCCTAACAAGCCTACTGTTTTTCTAAGCTGATTTTCATCATAGCATTTTTATCACAGCAGGAACTGAAACTATGAAATCTTCTCTCTTTTGTTCCTCCTGCCCTATAAGTTTCTTCCAAGTCTTACTGTTAAATGCTCTATTTAGATGTGCATGGCCAAGCCTGCTGTAGATTATAAATAAGGGAAATTCTTTCCTGAAAGTACTATGGTCTTTTCGGTTGGCATATGTTCAACTTGAGTAGGCAGACAAATGCTTGAACTTCTACCACAGAAGACTCATTGCTAAGAGCTGTCTCAGTCATTAAAATGCTTGCTAGGGAAGCATGAAATCCTGCATTTGGATCTCTCCCAGTCCTTTAAGAAGCTGTACATGGTGGCATGCACCTATGATTCCAGCTAATTCTAAAAGGAGAGGAAATATCTGTCTGTCATGTTGACTGATGTTTTTGTCTACCCCCAGAATGAAGCTTGACATTCATCAAGCCCCCAGCAAATTTCAATAAATGAGAATTTATTGAACTTAACGAAAGTGACACCTGTTTTTCTTTATACTATTAGAAATGCATTGTTTAGAGCAAGTTAGGTAAAAGTGAGAGTGAGACCCTCAATAAAAAAAATAGACCTAGTCAGACAGAAATCAAATCCATGTTTAAAATTGCTTTGAAAGGTCTTTGGATGTGGCACAGTCATTTGTGCCTGGCTGGGTTACCCAGGTTCCAGAGATGTATGTGTATGGTGGCACCGATTCATAGTTCTGGAATTTGAGAGATACAAGACTGGCCTGCATAACTTAAGACCTGTTCTTAAACAAGTGGAAAAGGACAAGGTTTGTCTTCAAAGATCAGTTTGCCTCAAAGATTGACAGATACATGGATACCAAAAGAAATTCATTTCCTTTTGTGTTAGTCCCTGAGAAGTGGTATTGTGAACCTAGTTCTACACATGTAGTCAGAATCCCAGCTGAGCTGTGAATTGTGAAGTAGAAAATGTTTTTCTGATTGGATGTGATATCTTACCTTCTTCCTAGTTGCTAACCAGCTATTGTCTCCATATTTTTCCCTAATCTGGAAGAGTGAATAGAGCTCCATGCTCTCAACCTTAGTTCCACTGGAACAGCCCTTGAAAGTCCCACAGCAGGCTTCCCTGAGGAATTGTTGAAGATAACATAGAATAATATTGAGACATATTGGACATTAAGTCATATTGGATTACAAAAGCAAATTACATTTCAAGACTAGATATCCAATGGAATTAAATTTAGATGTGACTCATCATGAGAGAAGAGAAAAAAACAAAGAAGAATGCGGCAACTTTCAGCTGGTAACTTTTATTTTACAATATACTGTTTTGTTTGTTTGATTGTTTTTGTTTTGTTTTTGTTTTGTTTGATTGTTTTTGGTTTTGTTTTGTTTCGTTTTGTTTTGTTTTTTACACCATTTAGTTTTAAGAGTTGTAATATTCAGTATTTTCTTGTGCTTTTAAAAATGACTAAATTTCTCTAGTCACACTAGATGACTATTTTTGTTTCACAGTGAAAATTTTTGTGAAGAGGTAGTGTGGGCTGTTATAACTTACAAAAGAAAGCTGCAAGTTTGAAAAAAACAAAAACAACAACAACAAAAAAACAAAAACCAAACCAAACCAAACCAAACCAAAACAAAACAAAACAAAACAAAAAACAAGTAAAAGGAGAGTGCCCTCAAAAATGGTCCTGCAGAGAAAAAAAGACTGTTAAGTCCACAGACAAGCTTCATTAGGAGGGAGAGCAGCAATGGGCTGAGTGATGGTATTTCTGATAAGACCATGTTCTTCATTTTTCCAAAATATTAGGATAGATATAGTACCATGGCCACTGGCAGCCATAGTGAGGCCTAATAGAGATGGGGAAAGTGTCTGAGGGAGCACATGGAGGGTCTTTGAGCTGCCATGGATAGAATTAAAAGTAGTGAGCTACTTACAGTTCAGTGAGTTTGAAAAGGGAATTTACAGATTGAGAGAATGTTAGATGAATCTTCTGTCATTCGATTTCACAGTGTTATAGCCTGAGCCCTGGTAAGCCCTGATGAGTCAGGCTCAGCTGCCCATCCTTAATAAGCCAATAAGTGACACAATAACATTGAACAGGATTCATTATCTTCATGGAATCATTTAGTCTTTTATGGGACATTAAGGCAATGTTTAGGCCTAGAGTATACACAACTATGAAGTTCTAGTCAAAAGATGGTCCAGTTTATCATTACCTCATTTCCAGTATTTCATACAAAGTTACCTGACAAGTTTTTTTTTTTTTTTTTTTTTTTTTTTTTTTTTTTTTTTTTTTTTTTTTTTTTTTTTTTTTTTTTTTTTTTTTTTTTTTTTTTTTTAGTTTTCTTTTTATTAGATATTTTCTTCATTTACATTTCAAATGCTATCACAAAAGTTCCCTATACCCTTCCACCACCCTGCTCCCCAACCCACCCACTCCTGCTTCCTGGTCCTGGTATTCCAGTATACTGGGGCATATAATCTTCTCAAGACCTGACAAGTTTTATGTAGAGATAAGCCCTACTTTTGGCTGGCCATGAACCTTCAAGATTGTCCTTTTTCAAGCATAGAATTCTCCTAGAGAATATCCAATTTCTCAGGATCCACTGGAACTGCATGACAGCCAAAGAGAGGGACACAAGTGTCTCTTTAGAACATTACATTCCTGGGAGGTCAGTTATACTTGGAATAAGAGTCAGTTAAATGTCTGCCATATAGCAACCAGAGAGAAGCGTCTGGCAACCACAGCATCAAGATAAATGTGAAAGAAGCCAATTGACAGAGAAAGACTACAAACGCTTCTCCTCCTTGGTTACATGTAATGAACAGCATGTGTCATAAAACCCTGTGTCACACATACACAGAGAAGGTGGGATTTATGTGGATGTCCAGGAAGGGCAATGGGCTTAGTGTCCTAGTGCCTCAGAGGCTTTCCCCAAGTTTGTTTAGTTCACTCATATTCTCAGGAGTGTTTTCTATTTCTTAATACACTGTCTATTTCTATTTCTAACCAAATGTCTGTGGTGTAATTCTCTATCATACGTCAACAGTGACTCAGCTTTGTTCTATAACAATATAAACCACAACATCATCACCAGATTTTTCCTTGCCCTCCAGGTAGCAATGCTAGTGGTACCAATGCTTGGTGGTAGTGGACAGAGAAAGAAAAATGAAGGAAGTTAAGATGGTGGTAATCCTATAGCTGACAGAGAAAGGCAGCATTGCCATGTTGCCCTGCTTCCTGATTCTATTCCCGTCCCTCTACCTTCCACCAGGGTGTAGAGTTTCATTCATTAGGATTTTTGCCCGGGAGAGCAATGCATCACTGTGCCCAGGGGGTGGGGAGGTTATACATCACAGTACAATCCCAGAGATGATGCTGTCCAGTTAAGCTGTCCCTGAGGGCTCCACAGATTTAGCGATTCACCCTCCTGAAAACGGTGACTGTATTAATATTTATGCCCCTGGGGGGAAATCAAATACAGAAACAGCTCTCTTCTGTCTCAGCTCATTTGAATCCAGGCTCATTTGAATCTTTCACTTTTTGAAAGTATTTTTCAATGTCACAAAAGGAAGTTAGGTTACTTTCCCAGAAATGGGTTCTCAATCACTCAAAGCAGAATCAGTAGGCTTACTTCTTTTAGAGCCCAGATTATTTGATGTTCATTTCAGCACAGCGGGCTCATCTTCCACTCTCACCCTTTCCTGCTAAAGAGCAACACTGTGAGATGAAACCCCATCAGTTAAATCTATCCACAGACTGAGGCAACTATGTCCTCCTTCTCCTCCTCTTCTTTGGAGCAAAGGGTGGAACCCAGGGCATTGAGCATGTTAGGCAAGCACTAAGCCCCTAGACTACATCATCCTCTTCATAACAAAGCTCTATTATTGTGATCCTTAGCAAATTGCCTCACAAGGACACTGAGATATTATCCCCACTCCTGAAATACATAGTGGAAATAAAATTTGAACTTAGGTTCTGTAAGGTCTCAGACTTGGAGTTCAACTGGACTGTCCTTTACAGTAACATGTATAGTAGAGAAATTATTAATACATTAGAGATACAAAAATCCTGTTGGGAGAGTTGTGAGTAGTGTCTAGTCTCACAAAATAAAGCTGGCATTCCCTCTTACTGGTTTCAGAGGGAGAAGGTAATTCCCAGCCAAAATACATATGATAAATACATATTATGCAATCTCTAGCATTTCCTGTGATGTTCACAGCTTCCTGAAGCCTTTTTGCCTATGATCAGGCATTCTCCTAGAGAATATTTCAATGTTGTTTTCAAGTAAAAGAGTTTATTTTTTTGTTTGTTGGTTGGTTTCTCATTAAGACTCAGGTATTTTACCATAAGACCTGTGAGTGTAACACTATTCTCCACTTTATATTACCTATTTGTGCTTTGCTTTAGGCAATAGATGTATGTAAGGTTTATGATGTCATTACACTGCCATGTACTGTTTGAGCACTCTGAGAATTTGGCTCTGGAACTGGGGTTGTCCCTTCCCGGGACACTGCTGAAGATACTACAAGACACAATATAGTTCCCAGCATAGTCATCTAGTCCATCTATATGCCATTAGAGCTGAGGCTCAAATGCTTGCAGTTTACCATGAGGGGATTGTCAAGGGGACTTTTGTTTTTAATATTCTTCAGTCTATACCACTGGCTATATTCTTTTGTCTTCAGTGTGTACTTACTTTATGGCCTTCCATTCATTCCTGATCACTCTTCAATAATTCCTTCAATAGTAGTTATTGGGATTTGGGGTGGGAATCCTAAAATATTGAACCACACAGCCAACTGACAATGTTTTTTGTGGCTTTATTTTAAAGTTCTGTTTAAAGATGCCAGAAAGATGACTGAAAGCCAGATCTAAGTTGAAATTTGAAGTCCTTCCATGAAAACCTTTGAAGAACTATTGAGTTGTTCTTATTCTGTTTTTTTTTTTTTTTTTTTTTTTTTTTTTTTTTTTTTTTCGTTACTTACTTGTTTTTCGCTGTATGATCTTGTGTATGAATATGAGGGCTAGTAGTCAATTTTAAGTGTGGTTTCTTGGAAACCAGTCATTTTACTTTTGAGGTAAGATTTCTCAGTGGAATTCCTTAAGCAATCTAGGCTAGCTGGCCAATGAACCTCTTGTATCTGCTTACTCAGTACTGAAATGATAAACATATTGCACTATGCTCAGCCTTTTCACGTGTATTCTGGGTATGCTATCATGCTTAGTTCCTCACACATTCATGGCAAGGACTTTGTTGATTGACCTATGTGTGCAGTTCCTAATNGTTGTGCAAGTCATTTGGTGACATGTTGACTTGATCATTCAGACAAACATCTAGGAACAGTTGCTACATGGACTATTGAAATGAGCAGTCAGTTCTCTGAAAATGAAGGCCAGGGGCTAGAACAATACTTTGGTTGTTGAGAGAACTTGTTCACGATCTACAGGACACAGACTTCATACCTAGCACCTATGCAAGTGATTCAATCATAGTGACTTCAACATCAGGGATACAATTTTCTCTTCTTGCCTTTGTGAACATCTACATAGAACAGTACAGACATACAAATGCACATTCAAGTGAAAAATAATAAAATATATCTATAAAATAAAAGACATATAGATGACCAAGAAAGAGGAAAAAGTTTAACATATCTACCTATCAGAGAACACCAGTTTTAAAACTAAATTGAGATTCCATTTTACATGAGTCTGAATGGTTGTCATTAAATGTTGCAACTAGCAGCAAAAGCAGTTGAAAATGTGGTCAAAAGAGAAGTCTTACACATTGCTGGTATGAATATGAACCAGTAGAGATTCTGTGTATATCACTTTGGTGGTTCTTTTTTTTTTTTTTGAGACAGGGTTTCTCTGTGTAGCCCTGGCTATCCTGGAACTCACTTTGTAGACTTTGTAGTCCAGGCTGGCCTCAAACTCAGAAATCCGCCTGTCTCTGCCTCCCAAGTGCTGGGATTAAAGGCGTGCGCCACCACTGCCCGGCTTGGTGGTTCTTTAGAATACACTTTGCATTCATATGAAACATGGTTCAGTTTTAATTGTATTCTGATATTTGATTGACCAACACTTTACTTTCTCTTTCTGGAATAAGGTCTTAGGATGTCTTGAACTTTTTGTTTAGTTGAGAGTGACCTTTAAGTTTGAACATTCTCCTTCTTTCTAGAACTGAAATTCTGGGTTTATACCTCCTCTCCTGATCTTTTTTCCATTATCTCAAACGCTTTTATAGCCTTTCCTGCTTAGAAGATGCCACCCTCTTCTCACAAATGATTTATAGATTTGGAGTAAGAAGTATTATTAGTAAGAAAATTTTTATAAAAGTATTCTAGGAATTTATTTTCAGGAATATAGAGTGTCATTGGATATGAATGCAATATGCTTGTAACCTCATGGTACCTCCATTATATTGAAAAAATTGCATTTGATAACACCTAAGAAATGAACCTACAGTCAGCTCAATTTTTCAAATCCATTGTGTAGAGTCTTATGTCAACAATAAATACCTAAATATCAGAACAATAAATTCATTTTGACAAGTGAGCCACAGTGGCCTCACACCAGGAAAACTATTTATTCAGCTCCTCTCTTGAAGAAAGAAATAATATGAAAGGAGGCTTTTTATGAGTTGTTTCCTCATAAAACACAAATCCAATAACAGTAGAAATGTAGAGAGAATGCACACACAAACACACACACACACACACACACACACACACACAGAGAGAGAGAGAGAGAGAGAGAGAGAGAGAGAGAGAGAGAGAGAGAGAAGGAACTGGAAGTATGATTCCAAATCATTTGCTGGATATTTTGTATGATTATCATTTGTGGAGCAGAAAATTAACACTGGCCAATATCTGTTACCTCAGGTAACCTTGAGTTGTAATTCTTTCATATCTGAAAATGAGAAAATACAGTTCATATGTACTGAAATAAAAGAGAGTGCAGAGACATCTTTTCCCAGGCAACTGGCATATTACAATTGTGTACAATATTGCCTCTGGTGAGTGCAATAGATAATTAATGTGAGAATTGCAAACTGAGCCTTTTAATAATTTAACGGTTTGGGGATTTTAGGAATTTTTTGGAATTAAATGACATAAAGAAAAGTCAGATATATGCAAGTGTTTAGACAGTAGTAGTTCAGATGAACATTGACACTGTACTATGTGGAATGAGGCTACCTTAAAGAAACATGAAACATGTAGCTGGTACTTGATGATACCTCCATTTGAGTAGATGGGACTTGGTGGGTCTGACCAAAATGTAGATGAACAGAGATTAACTTGGCAGAAAATCCATTTGCATGGAAGCTGACCATTATCCCTCTCTTAACTTTTATTTCTTTAATTAAATAATTTTATTATTTTTAAATTGTTTTAATTAAATGTAATTATATCATTTCTCTTCTTTCTTTTCCTCCAACCTCCCCTTCCTGTAGGCACTTCCATGTCCTGCCTCACTCCCTCTCAAACTGATGGCTTCTTTTTCTTTCTTTATTACACGATACCATAATCATCAGACACAGAGAAGCCAAAGAACAAGAAGAGCCCAAGGGAGGATGGTTTCTCAGACATGGAAACAAAACAGATATTGAGGTTGATGGAAGGGGGGAACTGGGTTAGGGATGGAAAGAGAAGAATGGAGCAGGTTGGAGGATCACATGTAGGGAGAGTAGGGGAGAGAGAAGGGGAATCATTGCTGGCTAGTTGGGGACAATCTCTAGGATATGCCAGAGACCTGGGATGGGGGAGAACCCAGGGGCTTTGGTAGAGAAACTCTAGGAGAGTTTCCTGGCAGTGGAGAATATGGAACTTAATGTGGGCACTCCCTATATGCAGTCAGGACTCCCAGTAAAAGGATAAGAACAGCATCCTACTCACAAACCTTCAAACCAAAATGTGATCAGCCTACAAAATGACCAGGAACAAAGATATAGATTGAGGGTATGGCCAAACAATGACTGCCCCAAATTGAGACCTGCCTCATGTTTCATAACCAATTCCTGACACCACCAATGATATTATAATATGCTTTTAGACAGAAACTGAGCATAACAGTCCTCTGAGAGATTCCAGCCAGCAGTCAAAGGAAAGAGATACAAAGACCCACAGCCAAACATTAGATGAAGCTTGGGAGCTTGAAAAGTCTTAGGGAAGAGTTAGGAGAAGGATTGAAGGTCTGAAAAAAGATGGGACTTCATAAGAACAACAAGAGAGTCAACTAAGCTGGATTCTTGGTTGTTCCCAGAGACTGCATCACCAACCAAAGAGCAATCATGGGATGGACTTAGGCTCCCAGAACATATGTAGCAGAAGAGCAGATTAGAGTCCAACAATGTGAGTGGAGGTTCAATCTGAATCTACTTTCTGCCTGCTTGTGGTTACTCTTCCACTAAATGAACTACCTTGTCCAGCCTCAATGAGAGAGGATGTCCCCAGTCCTGCATAGACATGATATACAGGGTTAGTCGAGAAACAAGGGGAGGTGACACCTAAATAGATGGGTGGTCTCCCTAATCTAAGGATAAGGGAGGGAGGAACAGTTGGAGGTTCTACATGTGGAGGTACTAAGAGGAGACAGGGATCTAATATTAGTATGGAAAGTGAATCAAAATAAATTTGACCTCTTCATTTCCCCCTAACCTTCTCTTATTAAGTTCAGTAGAAGGATGAAGAAGGAACTCTTTAAAGGGCCTTTAACTTTCCTTATCTATTCTGCATTAGAACAGGAAGTCAAACACTTTCAGTCTTTTGTCACTTGTAAGTTGTGTGGTTTAGAGCAATTTTCTTAATCTTACTAAGTCCACGTTCCTTCATCTATAAAGTAGTTAGTACTAAGCAGGGTTTCTCTCTCTATCTGTAATTAACTAAGTAATACTTGAAGATACTTTTACTGTTGGTGTATTTCTTTCTGTGTCTCTGTCTTTCTGTCTCTGTGGTACTTGTCAGTCTTCCTATACCTATGTGTATGGAGGCCAGAAATGGGCATCAGGTTTCCTGTTCTATAAGATTTATTACCTCGAGACAATGTCTCTCACTGAATCTGGAGCTGGGATTTCTGTAATTAATTCCACTGAACCTCCCATCTCTACTCCTGCTCTGCCTCAATGAGATTAAAGTTACCTGTTAGCATATGATACCTGGCTTTTAACATTGGTGTTGGGAATTTGAATTATGGTCCTTATGCTTGTGCATGTTTTATGACATTTTAAACAAAAATGGGTTTTTGCTGTTCCTCTTTTCTCCTCCTCTGTATCTCTCTGGAGACTTGTGCCCTACCTCTCTAGCAGGCTCCTTTCAACTTTTGATACCTAGTATTTCTTTCAATTCCCTTTCTTCAGCAGAGGTTTCCCTCTCTCTTTTATTTAGTTTCATAGATTTTGTACATTCTTACACACTTTACTTACAAATATGCAAACATTAGAAGTTGGGATCTATTACGAGAGAGAATATTTTGTTTCTATCTTTCTTTATGTCAGTTAACAAATTTCTTTCATGACTCACAGGTATTCCTTCAAATGTCATTAAAAAAAAAAAAAACAACAAAAAAAAAACTATTACCCCAGAATTCTTTGTCTGTGCACTGGGTCTTGTGATTGTTTCATCACAGAAGGTTGGTCCAATGACAAGCAGGATTGTTAGCTGTTGAAAACTGCTGCTGGATGTCTTAGGTTCACAATCTCTGAAAACAGAGTGAAGATGACATTGGAACATGGAAAAAGTGAAAGTTTGAGGGTGATGTGGATGAGAATTATCTGTCCTGTCTTGGAACTCTTGATTGCATCAATTTATATAAGTCAATATTCATAATAATGTAGGAAGTATGGTCAATTTAAATATAGTTTTAACTCTTTTATAACATGGATGGCAGCCATCTTCCCTGAAATTCTTACTAGAATCAACTTTGTTGCAACATATCGTAAGGGGGGAAATATATATATATATATATATATATATATATATATATATATATAATTTCTTTTTACATTAAAAATACAATGGAAGTAAGCCACATGATTTATAGCCAAATGAAACCTTCAGGAAATATTGATGCTTTCATCTTGAAATAACATTTGCTGTTTTCTGGGAATGAATGTCAGCCATAAAAAATAGATCAGGGCTGCTTATTTAGTGTTTTCAATTGTTCTAGAAAATCTATCAGTCAGGTGAATTTGACAACAAGATGAGCATGCACAGCTAGACTCATATGGGAAGAATGAAAAGACTCTGCAGAAATTGGTCTGTAGCTCAGTGTGTGAGAAAAGTATAGATTAATAATGAATTCCAAATAAACTTCACATCCACAAAGCTGATCGCCATCAAATAGTGACACACATTGCAGAAAGGCTCTGCCTTTTAATATGCACAAGTAAAAATCCTACATTATAAATAGGCAACCTCTTGAGATAGGAGATTGTGGCACGGGGATTGTGGGGGAGGGGGGCTTCAGGATGCACCAAAGACCTGGGAGGTGAGAGACTCTCAGGACACAAAGAAAGGGACCTCAGATGAAATGCCTGACAGTAGGGAGAAGGAACTTATAGAGCCCATCTCCAGCAGGAAGACAGGGCATCAAATGAGGGAGAGGGCAGCCATCCCACAGTCACAACTTTGACCCATAATTGTTCCTATCTGAAAGAATTACAGGGATGGAAATGGAGAGAAGTATGAAGAAAACCAGGTCCAGGAACAGGCCCAAAGTGGGATTCAGCTCAAGGGGAGGTTCTAAGGCCTAATACTATTACTGAGGCTATGGTGCACTCACAAAAAGGGACCTAGCATGGACCTCACTCTGGAAAACCCAACAAGGAGCTGAAAGTGTCAGATGCAGATATCTGCACCCAACCAATGGTCAGAAACAGCTAACCCCTGTTGTTGAATTAGGGAAGGCTGAAAGAAGCTGAGGAGAAGGGTGATCCTGTAGGAGGAATAGCAGTCTCAATGCAGCTGGACCCCCAAGATTTCTCAAACACTGGACCACCAAACAAGCAGCATAGACCAGCTGATATGAGGCCTTAGACACACATACAGTAAAGGACTTCCAGATCTCTGTTCATTCAGAGACTTATGTCGGGGGGCCTCATATCATCCTTGAAACAGTTGGAGGGTGGATGGGAGAGAATAGAATATGAAGTACAGAAAAAATTACTTACTTACTTACTTACTTACTTACTTACTTACTTACTTACTAAGATATAAAGAGAGACAGAGAGTGGGAGACTGTGATGATGTGTGATATTACTCCATGCTCCACAGAACACACTGTTGCAAGTATGACAGGGTAAGAGCAACATCTGAACAAAGGCCTGGAAGTGCACACACCATAAGTGAATGATCCCTGTAGGACTTCATGCAAGTTCTCTGGTTCTACGTACATGTACACTCACAGGGTCAGAGGTAAACTTCAGGTGTAGTTCCTCTGGCACTCTCTACCTTATATCTTGAGACAAGGTGGGTTTGTTTGGTTTTTGTTTGTTTGTTTGTTTGTTTTTGTTTGTTTGTTTATGTTTTGTTTTGTTTTGTTTTTAACTGGACTGGTGCCCCAACTAAACTAAATCCAATGGCCAGCAAGCTTCAGGAGTCTCCTATCTCTGCTCTGCGTTGATAGGCTTATAGACACATGAAACCGGAACCAAATATTTTTCTTCTAAACTTTACTTTGGATTCCTTTTACATCCTGATTGCTGCCTCCTCTCTCAGTCTTCCCCTCACACAGTCCCTCCCCCATCCTCCCTCCCCTTCTCCTCTGAAAGATTGCCCCCCACCCCCATGGCACATCAAGTATCTGCATGGATAGGTGCATCATATCCCACAAGGAAGCCCATTTGTGGAATGGATTCCATAGACAGGCAACAGCTTTATGGACTGCTCCAGTTGTTAGAGGACCCTCATGAAGATTGAGCTGCATCTCTGGTACACAGTACTGACTTTTTAATATGGTTTCTGCAGATTTAACCTGGTTCCTGATCTTGCATGGCTAGAAGTTCATGAATAAGTTATCTCTCAGCCCAAGAACTTCCTGGGTGTGTTCACCTGCTGTGAAAGATGAGAAAATGTTGTGAGCTTGAGGTACTCTGAATTATAAAATGTTATGAAAATAAACAATGGTTGGTTTGCTTTGCCTTGCAAGATTAATATGATATGCATCCATTCCCCAAATGCTTTTGATAGGAAAATGACACATCATATTTATAATGAAGGAGCATGGGGATCAAATTTACACTTAAATAATTGAAAAACAACTTCTCATGTGGAAGCAGAGAATCAGAGTCGTCTGCTCTAGCATGTATACCTCACCCCAGACCCAATCCCATAAAGAGATAAAGAGAGAGAAACAGAGGCATAGACACAGAAAGAATAATTCTTTTAAATTGCTATGTGCAAGCACAGTTCAGATGTATTAATTTACAAGTGCAGATTTATACTTTAGAACTGTGGAAACAGAGTGTTTAGAGTCCCCTGTGCAATTCACTCGAAGGAGGACGCTTCTTTGCAACATTTTTCGATTTATTTGAAAATGAGTTGACAATATTCTGATGGCAGAGTTACTTATTTTTATCATTTCTGCTTTTGTCACCTATCAATCAGAGTGAGGTGATATCTCTACCTTCTATCAGACGTTGAGACTCATCAATATATCCAGAAGACCAAACTTGGGTCAGTCCTGCCTCTTACCTGTACTGGAAATCTCCATTAACATGTTTTTGTTTTCTTTTACTCCTTATTTTGGAGTGGGTATCACATGGTCCAGACAGGCCTTGTTCTGAATATATGTTCAAAGATAACTTTGAATTTCTTGTTCTTATGACCTACCATTAATATTAAATATAAAATATAGCCCAACTTTCCATAGTCCCACAGTCTTTAAAAATTTTAAAGTCTTTAAAATTTTAAGTATCTTTAAAAGTCTCAAGTCTCTTAACACTTGGTTCTTGAAAAGCAAATAAAAACATTCAATATTTTCTTATTCTCAAAGGGAAAATCCATAGCACTACTAAGAAGTGATTCTGAGCACAATCTTCAAATAAAGCAGTATAAACATCTCAAACTCTCACATTTGGACTCACTCAAAATCTTTTGTGATGTAAACAGATTAAGCAATACTATTCCTCTTATTCTTGTGCATGCTGAGCCTGAGGAACACTAGCTGCCCAATCTCACCTCAATGATACTTCTTACATACTAATCCCAGCTGATTCCTCAGCCAGAGATAACCAGCAGCCATGAGTTCTGATGAAGCACAGAAGCTTGTCTTTCTATAGATTTGTAATCAAATATATTATATGAATGTCTTCAATGCACTTCTCAGAGACTCTCAACCTACCAGAGATGTTTCAACTCCTTTTATTTTCCTTTCCTTTCCTTTCCTTTCCTTTCCTTTCCTTTCCTTTCCTTTCCTTTCCTTTCCTTTCCTTTCCTTTCCTTTCCTTTCCTTTCCTTTCCTTTCCTTTTCTCTTCTCTTCTCTTCTCTTTTCTTTTCTTTTCTTTTCTTTTCTTCTTTTCTTTCCTTTTATCTCTTCTCTTCTCTTCTCTTCTCTTCTCTTCTCTTCTCTTCTCTTCTCTTCTCTTCTCTTCTCTTCTCTTCTCTTCTCTTCTCTCCTCTCCTCTCCTCTCCTCTCCTCTCCTCTCCTCTCTTCTTTTCTTGGGCTCTTAAACTTTTTTTTTAAATTGCCCTCTTTTGTTAATTTTATTAGTTATTTTATTTATTTAAATTTCAAATTGTATGACCCTTCCCAGTTTCCCTCTGAAAAACCTCCTATACTACCCCCCACCTGTCTCTATGAGGGTGCTCTCCACCACCCACCAACCCACTTCTCTCTCACCACCCTAACATTCTCCTACACTGGGGCATCAAGCTTTCACAGGACCAAAGGTCTCTCTTTCCATTGATGCCACATAAGGCCATCCTCTGCTACATATGAAGCTGGGTCCATCCATGTGTACTCTTGTTGATGGTTTAGTCATTGGAAGCTCTGAAGGGTCTCATTGGTTGATATTTTTATTCTTCCTATGGGGTTGCAAACCCCTTCAACTCCTTCAGTCCTTTCTCTAACACCTCCATAGGGATCCTTGTACTCGGTTGGCTGCGAGCATCTGCCTCTGTATTTGTCAGGCACTGGCAGAGCCTCTCAGGAGACAGCTATATTAAGCTTCTGTTAGGAAGCACTTCTTGGCCTCTACAATAGTGACTGGGTTTGTTTTCTGTAGTGGAATGGATCCCCAGGTTGGGAAGTCTCTGGACACCTTTCCTTCAGTCTTCACTCCACAAATTTTCCCTGAATTTCCTTTAGACAGGAGAAATTCTGGGTTAAAATTTTGAGAAGTGTTGGTGGTCCCATTCCTCAACAGGTGGCCATGCCTAACCTCTAGATATGCTCTCTACAGGTTCTCTCTTCCCCCTTATTAGGTATTTCAGCTAATGTCATCACTGTTGGGTCCTGGAAGCCTCCTGTTTTCCTGACACCTGGGACTTTCTGTTGGCTACCCCCTCTTCCCCATCCCCCATTGCTACATATCTCTGTTCAAATTCCTGACCCACCAGACATCTCTTCTGTCTCTTCCCACACCTGATCCCACCCCCATTATTTCTCTCTCCCCCTCCTCCATTCCTCCCAATACCTCCTACCCTCTACCTGCTAGAATTATTTTGTTTCCCATTATAAGTAGATCTGAAGCAACTGCACTTTCGTCTTCCTTCTTCTTGGGCTTCATATGGTCTGTGAACTGTATCATAGGAATTCCAAGCTTTTTTCCTAATATCCACTTATCAGTGAATACATATGATGAGAATTATTTTTTGACTGTGTTACCTCACTCAGAATGGTATTTTCTAGTTCCATCCATTTGCCCGAGAATTTCATGAAGTCATTGTTTTTAATGACTGAGTAGTACTCCTTTGTGTAAATGTATCACATTCTTTCTCTTTCTTTCTTTCTTTCTTTCTTTCTTTCTTTCTTTCTTTCTTTCTTTCTTTCTTTCTTTCTTTCTTTCTTTCTTTCTTCCATTCCTCTGTTTAGGGACATCTGGGCTGTTTTCAGGTTCTGGCTATATAAATAAGGTTGCTATGTACATCAAAGTGGTGTTTACTCCTGAATGTTTTAAGGCGTGACTCAATCTTCCATATTTTGTTCAGAATTCTAATTTTCCAAACTTCCACACAATAGCCCATCAACCTTTGAGAACTTACTGGCTTTTCCAGCTCAATATTCAAAATATTTCTACTACAATTTCCAAACTCAATGTGTTCATGTCTGAAAATAGAATTCCACTTCATTGTACCAGTTTTTGTCTGTATGATAGTTTGTATGATGGTTTGAATATGTTTACCACAGGGATTGTGACCTTGTTGGAGGCAGTATGTAAAGTGGGCATCGGATTTAAGACCCTTGTCGTAACTGCCTGAATTCATTCTTCTCCTAGAATCCCTTAGATAAGATGTAGAACTCTCAGCTCTGCCTGTACCATGACTGCTTGTTGCTTCCGTGTGCTGCCATGCTTCCACCTTGATGATAATGGACTGAACCTCTGAAACTGTAGAGAAGTTCCAATGTCATGTTGCCCTTGGTCATGGAGTCTGTTCACCACTGCAAATCCCTAAGATAGTTTGCTTTTTATTGCTATTTTAAAACCGTGGAAAATAGCTACTTGGGGAAAGAAGAGTGTGTTTTATCTTACACTGTCAAGACACAGTTCATCATTTACTAAAGTCAGGGCAAAAATTCACAGAAGAATATGAAATCATGGACAAATACTGATTATGGCTTGCTCCCAGACTCAAGTTCAGCTATTTTATTTTTAAATAATATTTGATTTTTAACTAGTTTATATGCTAGAATGTCCACATATTGGTATGCTAATGTGATTCTAGATACTTATAGAAGCCAGCAGCATCAGACTCACTGGAAAACTTTGTCTTCTGCTGCAGCTGTGAGTGTTCTTTTCTGCTCAGCTGTCTCTTAAGCTAGCAGCTACTTTTTTAAACACTCATGTCAACCTGCCTGTGGATAGTACCACTCATTATATGTTTGACTTATAATGACTGAGTATCCTTAGTTAGCTCTTTGTTTAATTGACACAAGGTAGCATTATCTTAGAAGAGGGTTCCATTGAGACAATACTGTCTGTAGGTAAATCTATAAAGGTATTTACCTGATTAAGGACTAATGTGAGAAGGCTCAACACATTGAGTGCAGTACCACCTCTGGAAAGATGGTCAAGGGTGCTATAAGAAGACAGACTAATCAAGCTATGGTGAATAAGCCAGTAAGAAATACTTCCCCATGGCCCCTGCTTCAGTTCCTGCCTGCAGATTTCTGCATTGAGTTCTTGGACTAACTTCCCTCAATGATGAACTATAAATTTTGAGTCGAAGTAAAATATTTTGTCTCATGTTACTATTGGTCATGTATGTTATCACAGTGTTATAGTATTAAAATAAGACAATTAGCAATAAAGAAAATGTCGCACAGACATGTGTACCAGATCTGATAAAGGCCTTTCTTTACCATAGTACTTTATTTCCATGTATGACAAGTTTACTTATTCTGCATTACTACAAGTAATTGTTGTTTTTTTATTTTAATTTGTTTCTCTCTCTCTCTCTCTCTCTCTCTCTCTCTCTCTCTCTCTCTCTCTCTCTGTGTGTGTGTGTGTGTGTGTGTGTGTGTGTGTGTGTGTGTGTATGTGTGTGTGTGTGTTTGTGGTGTGTGTGTGTGTGTGTGTGTGTGAACAATGTCAGTGTAATTCTGCATTCACTGTAGTGATATTTGAGGCAGTGTCTCTCACTGTCCTGGAATACACTAAGTGGGTTAAATTAGCTTAACTGCAATGTCCCCTGTCTATCTTCTTTATTTCTGCTTCTCCTGCTCTGGTATTAAAAGTGTGTGCCATAATGTTCAGGGTTTTTTATTTTTTGTTTGTTCATATCAATTTTGGAGACTAATCTCAAGTCCATATGCCTACAATGGAAATACTTCATCAAGTAAACCGTTTCCTATGCACAAGCATCTCTTTCTATTATGGCATGCTTTTTTTTTTTTTCAACTTTTATTAGATATTTTCTTCATTTACATTTCAAGTGTTATCCAGAAAGTTCCCTATATCTTCCCCCCTCCCGGCCCTGCTACCCTACCCACCCGCTCCCACCCCCTGGCCCCGGCGTTCCCTTCTATTGGGGCATATAAAGTCTGCATAACCAAGGGGCCTCTCTTCCCACTGATGGCCAACTATGCCATCCTCTTCTATATATGCAGCTAGAGACACGAGCCCAGGGGGTACTAGTTAGTTCATGGTTATTCTTCCACCTATAGGGTTGAAGACCCCTTCAGCTCCTTGGGTACTTTCTCTAGCTCCTTCTTCCTTGGGAACCCTGTGTTCCATCTAANTGTTCTTAATTCTAGGAAGGGGTGACGTGTCCACATTTTGATCTTCCTTCTTCTTGAGTATCATGTGTTTAGTAAATTGTATCTTGGGTAGTCTAGGTTTCTGGGCTAATATCCACATATCAGTGAGTACATGTTATGTGAGTTCTTTTGTGAATGGGTTACTTCACTCAGGATGATGGCCTCCAGATCCATCCATTTTATGGCATGCTTTTTAAATTATGTTAACTATCATTCAATAAAACATCTCTAGAGGAATGAAATTCAATAATAACAAGAGTTTAGGTTTAGGATCTAGGAAAGAGAAGTTTAATTTAATAGAAGGTTAAATACAAAGGAAGTTAAAGGACTGGCCTCAATTGCAGCATGTCATCTGGCTCCAGGAGTTAAACAGCTCAGACTTCTTGAAAGCATGATGGAAGGAAGAACCATCCAGAGATTGCCTCACCTGGGGATCCATCCCATATACAACGAAAACCCAGACACTATTGCATATACCAGAAAGATTTTGCTGACAGGACCCTGATATAGCTATCTCTTGTGAGGCTATGCCTATGCCTGGCAAATACAGAAGTGGATGCTCACAGTCATCTATTGAATGTTACATCAGGTCCCTAATGAAGGAGCTAGAGAAAGCACCCAAGGAGCTAAAAGGATCTGCAACCCTATAGGAAGAACAGCAATATGAACTAACCAGTACCCCACCCTCAATCCCCCAGAGCTGTGTTTCTAGTTGCATATGTAACAGAGGATGGCCTAATTTGCCATCAATTGGAGGAGAGGCCCTTGTTCTTGTGAAGATCATATGCCCAAGTACAGGGGAATGCCAGGGCCAGGAATCAGGAGTGGGTAGGTTGGGAAGCAGGGTAGAAGAAGGGTATAGGGGACTTTGGGGATAGCATTTGAAATGTAAATGAAGAAAATATCTAATAAAAAAAAGAAAGACAGCTAATGAGCAAGGGATGTCTAGAAGTCTGTCTTTTGTAAGAAGAGAACAAACTACAAGAGAATCAAAGCTATCCACTCTGCAAAGTATATATATCCATTACTTGAGCCCAGGGAAATTAATCAATGGATCACAACACTTGTTATTGAGCCCAAGGATCAGGGTTTGGACCTCTATCATACATGTAAAAAGCTGGGCTTGACTTTGCATACTGAAGGTGTGTGGAGCAGAGATAGGCAGCAGAGAGCCAAGCCAGTCAAGCCAAGCAAAAGTGCAAGTTCTTTATTTGGTAGGCCATTGGTCCTATGAAGGCTCTATGCCCTAGTATAGGGGAATGCCAGGACCAGAAATGAGAGTGGATGTGTTGGGAAGCACCGGGAGGGGAGAGGAGATAGAGGATTTTCAGAGGGGAAACTAGGAAAGAGGATAACATTTGAAATGTAAATAAAGAAAAAGAATAAAAGAAAAAAAGAAAAAAGAAATAAAAAAAAATTAATAAAAAAAAAAAGTAAGAGGAAGATACAAAATGCCCACTGGGCTCTGGATGAAGGTCTGTGCATCTATTCATTCACATTTACACACACACACACACACACACACACACACACACACGCACACAAACACAAAATTTCACAAATAAAACCTATGATCTTGAATCTGAAGTTATTATACTTTCTGTTAAGTATTCATTTATGACACTTGTGAGGGATTTTATCATTCAGTGTTCAGGCTGAATTCTCATTTAAAATCAAGTAGTAATGATTCACTAATACTGGTGAAATTACGTACAATCAAGTCTACCTGAGTCTAACGAAAAATGTTAAGCTAGTTTTTCCTACTAAACACCTGAAGGGAAGAAAGAAGGCTCTGTTTTGATTCTTACCCAGAACTTAGAACATTTTAAGTGCTCTGTAAAAGCATTTGAATTATCACCATGGAAATCACCAGCTTAAATCTCAATAAAACTAGAATTGCTTATTTTTTATTGATTAGCCTTTATTAACATTCTCTCAATTGGCCTTACATAATATGCCATATTGATTTTAATAAAATGTGCACTTATTAAGGCAAAATGTCAGTTTTCTTCATTGAACACAATCTGCCACAAACATGAAACAACATTATGATTTTATGAAAACAAGTCATTCACTTTTAATTAAAAACCAGGTTTTATTTGACCTTCCAATGATTCTGGAGTGTATTGAGACATGATTAAAGCCTGAATAGTTTTATTAAAAATGGTTCTTAGAAATGTTAAAAGTAGAAAATTCTTCAAAATGTGACATATTTACGGCGCTGATGGTTTTATACCAAAGCATAAATAAAATGTTTCACTAATATCATACTAAATTTTAATTTGGGAATGAAAAGACAATGTGCTTTAAGATTCCTCCACTTGTTCTAAATTCTTGTCTGTGTATCACATTCTGAAAGAAAATTACAAATCTGACAAGATTTTCTTTGGACACCACCTGTTCAAGAAGTTTTCTTTCTCCTTCTATGTTTTCTTTTGTTTCAAACTATCATATTCTCTCACCCTTCTTATACCCTTGTTTGTGTGTGTGTGTGTGTGTGTGTGTGTGTGTGTGTGTGTGTGTGTGTGTGTGTATGTGTATGTACATTTGCCACACATACATGTGGAGACCAGAAAATAACCTATGGTGATGGTTCTCACCTTGGAGTGTGATGGAAACTCAGTCTTTTCTTGTTGGAGACTGTGTATGTCAGGTAAGGTTGCCCAGGATATTCCAGGCATTCTCCTGCTGTGAGTTCCTATTTCACTACAAAGACTTTACTTTTGTCTCTACCTGTGTTCTCAGGAATTCAAACTAAGGTCTTCACATTTGTGTGGCAAATGTTTTTTTCCCCTTAGTTACATTCTCCAGTCAGCCCTCAGCTTGTATTTTAAATAAGATACTATATATACACCTAGAAGTCAACAAAATTCTGATCACAGATAAAGTTCATATACCCTATTCATCCAAAAGTTTCTACATTTTAATAGAAGAAAATGTTTGACTGCTTAATATTAACCTTATTTCTACTGGTTAATGTGTGCATGTGCAGTCTACAACCAGAGCTCACCTGAGACTAATTCAAACAATAATCTACTAAGCTGCTCAGTGAGTCATCAGGACTCAGTCCTGTCTCATGCCACCTCTATGCTGCTGATAGCATCAAGTGTCACATCTGCATGCTTGGCTGAAAGAAAAAATACTAAAAACATATTCTAATTAACTACATAATCCTGATGAGTCATTTATATTTAATTTCATGAATATTGCTTTCCCAAATAGGCAACCCTATAATGTACTTCAGGTAAAGGAAATATAGATATTAAAATTTCTCAACTTGTAGTGAACTTATATTCAAGCCCTATCCAGTTTTCTCATTTAACATATGAACTGATCATTATCTTAAGAAAATGGTCACATGCCTATTGTAATCACATGTTTCTGGGCTTTTGGCCACTACTAGAGGCAAAGAAACTGAAATTAAATGATTTTCTTGAACAACAATGTATAAAATATCTAGTAATAACAGCTCAAAGTTTTGAAATTTTTGTATGGCTCTTTCCTGAAATATTTTGTCCTGCCATGGGGCAGGATGCTCTGAAGGCTTGGGTTGCCAACAAAACACAAGAAACTGGTAAGCTCTAAAAGTTACTTGAAATCTGGGCTGTGGTGGCGCATAACTTTAATCCCAGCACTTGGGAGGCAGAGGCAGGTGGATTTCTGAGTTCGAGGTCAGCCTCGTCTACTGGTCTACAGAGTGAGTTCTAGGATAGCCAGGGCTACACAGAGAAACCCTGTCTCAAAAAGAAAGAAAGAAAGAAAGAAAGAAAGAAAGAAAGAAAGAAAGAAAGAAAGAAAGAAAGAAAGAAAGAAAGAAAGAAAGAAAGAGAAAAGAAAAGAAAACTTGACTTCTCCTTTCTTAAAGTTTTATGAAGAACAAACAATTTCTGAGATGAGATTTTTCAGTGCAACTGCCTGCAAGTTGTGCAGAGGGTTCTAAGGATGTGGCCTTTTTGGTTTGGCATCCAAGATGGCTGTGAAAATTTGGTGATAAAGGTAATGGTGGCCTAGATGTTTTATGTTTATGGAGATGGCTTAATTTTGCTGTTATCCTAAAACTACTTTAAAAATGAAGGTGGTTAGAAGAACTGGACATAATATTCTACCATATGTACAGGAATCATAGATTTGCATGAATGTGATTGTTTCTGTATGTGTTCATTACCTTAGAAGCTCTGCTGTCTTTCACCTCTGCCAAGATTCTATGTCTTTCAAACAATGATTATGCAAAAATGCACAATATAATGTGAGTACGGTTATTACATAAAATTTCTCACAGAAATGGCAAAATCATGGGGATTGATAAAATCAAAACATACTGTATTCCTGAGTGAAATTCTAAAGAAATTCATAATAAAAATAATCAATGCAATAGGTTGAAACTGCGGCTGCCAGAGATCCTTCCCATAATCAGCCACCAAAAATAAACACTATTGCATATGCCAGCAAGATAATGCTGAAAGGGCCCTGATATAGCTGTCTCGAGGGAGGCTATACCAGTGCCTGGCAAACACGGAAGTGGATGCTCACAGTCAGCTATTAGTTGGAACACAGGACTCCCAAGGAAGGAGCTAGAGGAAGTACCCAAGGAGCTGAAGGGGTTTTCAACCCTATAGGTGGAAGAATAACATGAACTAACTAGATCCCCCCTGTGCTCATGTCTCTAGCTGCATATATGGAAGAAGATGGCCTAGTTGGCCATCATTGGGAAGAGAGGCCCCTTGGTCAGGCAGACTTTATATGCCCCAGTACAGGGGAACGCCAGGGCCATTATGTGGGAGGGGGTAGGTAGGGGAGCAGGGCGGGGATGGGGGAGGGTATGGGGAAATTTCTGGATAACACTTAAAATGTAAATGAAGAAAATATCTAATAAAGAGAAAAAAAAAAAGAAATAACACAACTTGGTTCAACCAATGTTTGGTAAGTGTGCCAAGAACACATGAGAGGGTAGTAAAGAAAAATAGCAAATTGTGTTGGAAGAACTACATATCAACAGTATGAGAGTCAAATTTGACCTGTATCTTTTACCATATAAGCATCAACTTAAAACTGATGAAAATAGAGCCGGGCGTGGTGGCTCATGCCTTTAATCCCAACACTTGGGAGGCAGAGGCAGGCGGATTTCTGAGTTCGAGGCCAGCCTGGTCTACAGAGTGAGTTCTAGGACAGCCAGGGCTATACAGAGAAACCCTGTCTCGAAAAAC
>LR754542.1:5736-49209 GCA_902729485.2 Mus minutoides | reverse complement strand
AAAAAAAAAAAAACACAGACTACTCCAGAGGCATCCACAGAGCAGGAGCCTCCCGCATCTGGCCATAGTTGATTCTGGATTACAAAATCATATTAAGTAAAGTCACTGAATGTCTGAGCTAGGGACTCCCAACTATGCAAGTGTAATAATAATAAAAGAAGCCAATTGAGACCAGCTCAAGGATCACTACCAGGAAAGAGTGGTTACGGGGGATGGTGGTGGGCAAGAGGGCATTTGGGGTGCTGGGGGGGGGCAGGAAGGTGAATGATGGAGTTTAGTGGATTGACAGGGAGAGTATACAGCGAGAAGAAAGGGCTCAAGGCTCTAGCGCTGGGCTGTGACACCTAGTTGAATCCCATGGAAGGTAAGAACCTACCATGAAATCTAGGATCATGTGAGACATCACAGCTAGTGGCTCTAGCAACATCAGTATGGGCCGGGCAAGATGAGAAAGGCAGAAGAGGAAATAAAAGCCTAGAAGATAGATGCCTTTGTATGTAGAAGCCTGGAAGACACCTTTGTATAGTCCAGGCTGAGAGCAGTGCTACAGGCATCCTTAGGAGATGCCGGTGGACGGTCCTACCTAACTTGGGAGAGTGGCTGGTTTGCAGTGGGCATCTGGGGGCCCTGCCATAGATCTAACCCCACCCACCAGGCTCCCTGCTACTTCAGCTGTGTCCAGATGACTGGACCTGGGATTAGCTGCTGTGGTCTCCAGATGTCACCACTGTTTTAACTGAGAATAGCCATTGGAACCCCAATGGTACCAGCTCTGGTGTACGAGTGGCGTACAAGCTTGCTGCTTTCCACACAAGAGCTGTCACAAGAGCCACCAGGTGGTGCACGCTTTATTTAGAAAGGCTCCAGTTCACTCTCCCAAGCTAGGGATGGTCCACTCTGCTCAACTCTGGGGTTCCTTGTGAGTCTGGACTTAAGACTTATCATAGGAAGCTACCGGCTCATACATGGGGGGCAGTCAGAGGATGTCTGCTTAGCTGGATTCTCTAACCTAGTGGGACTGGTGACCACATGTGGGTTCTGCTTCCCCCGGCAGGTGGTAGACGTGGCCAAGCTCATGAAAGCGTATATCAGCATGATTGTGAAGAAGCGCTATAGCACCACGCGCTCCGTGAGCAGCCAGGGCAGCTCCAGGTGAAGACGAGCCAAGCCCACGAGTCTTGCCGATGTGAACGTGCCACTCTTTGCCTGGGCCAGCGCCAGGTCCCGACCCAGCTTTGGAAACTCAGCTGTCCAGGCTTCTGATAACCGGTCGTCAGAGGGAGGAGTCCCGGGGGCTCCCTTCACCCGATCAGCCTCAGTGATCACGTATTAAGCTGTCAACCTTTAACAGTCTGCACAATCTCTTAAGCTTTAGTTAAAACTCCTAGATGAAAACTTGCCTTAAAGAAAAAAAGAAAGGGGAGAAAACCACTCGGCCACCAAAGCAGCCAGAAGTGCCTTAAACTTGCAGAGTGGACCCTAATTGACCTTAACTGTGCTACTGGGGGCGGGGAGCGCTTTCACCTCCCGGTGGGGTTTGCAGAGCTTGGAAGCAGGGCCTGGATCCGCTGATCGTGCACTAACCTCCCCAGCCTGATTTCCTGGAAATGAGGGGAGCTGAGGGGCCGGGGCGGGGAGACAGCGGACGGGGGACAGTGTGTTGTTGGAGTGCTGCTGGCAGCCTTCCTTACGAACTTGTATTAACTTTTTTTTTTTGCTTTGTTTCAACTGTCTGTGCTTGCCGGCGCATGCATGTGTTCACACACTCAACACTTTAATCCTTGTCCTGTGAGCATTAAACACAAAGGGAAAGAGGATGTGCAATTGTTGTAAACAAGTCTGTATATTGTCTTAGTTCTGAGTTCTAGTCTCAAGGTGGCTTTATTAACAGACCCGGATCCTGGACGTTCCTGTCTTTGCTGTATTTTTTGGAAAGAAACTTTTTTTTTTCTGACTCGGATTTGTTTTACATGTAGCAAGGGCGGCAACCTGTGACTGCTGTATTACTAACAGGTCTGCAGCCCAGAGAGATAACTGTATTTATAAACCACTCTTAAACTGCTGGCTCCAGTGTTGTTTTTAGAACGATATGAAGTCATTTTGGAGTCTTTTTAATTCTAAAAGTTAAGTTAAAAAAATTTTTTTTGTTTTGTTTTGGTCTTCTTTGAAGGGTAACTTCTGTCATCACTCTGGCTAGATTGCAGATATGTCGAATGTGGGGGGGGGCTGCTGCATTCCCAAACTCTGTACCCCTCAAGAAAACCTCTAAAGGACCCCCAACACAAACACTGAGGCTTTAATGGAATTCACACATTGTTTTGTGCCTGGTTCCTGCAGGTGGCCTGAACACAGCGCCTGTAAGTAACAACGGTTGTAACCAGAAGAAAAAAAGAATCTGAACTTGGACTTTTATTTTTATATGGAAAAAATAAATAAAGGTGGGCCAAACAAGTCTGCTCACGAAGAAAAGTTACCTTGGCCTTATCCCTTACAGACAGCTACGTGGAAGCAGTGTCTCTTGGCTCACAAAGTCTGATAATAAAAGATATTCATTAATAATGCTGTGTTTGCTTTCCTTGGGTAGTTTTTGGGGGTTGTTGTTGTTGTTTTGTTTTGTTTTGTTTTTTGAGACAGGGTTTCTCTGTACAACCCTGGTTGTCCTGAAACTCACTCTGTAGACCAGGCTGGCCTCGAACTCAGAAATCCGCCTGCCTCTGCCTCCCAAGTGCTGCGATTAATGGCATGCGCCACAACCGCCCGACCCTTGAGTAGTTTTAAATAACCATGCGAGGTTATTTATTTTTAGATTTTTAAAAAATTGTATTGTACTGAGTTACATGGGACCTTTCTTATAAAATGTGCTCTGAGCCATCTCCTCCCTATTCAGCCACCAGCCTCTTCTTGTTCTCCTGTCTGTCCCCATTAGTTAGAATGTCCCCATTGTTTCCTTTCATGTCATCTGCATGTGTAAGATTTTATGAGTCTGTGCAAGTAATGTTTTTCTGCAGCTGACTTAATTTAATTCACTTAAGATTACCTCCTGTTGCTGCTTTTCTTTTCAGCTATTTTGTTGGGTTCTTATACCTCTACCTCCCTTCCAACCCTTATTCCACCCTAATCCCTTCCAATCCCCCAACACTTGGTAGGAGAGAAAGAAGGTTAGAGGGAAAGGGGGAAATAACCTATTTAGGCTACTTCCTTCTGATTAGGGGCATTAGGTTCCTAGGGGTGAGTATAATCTTCATTGTCAGAACATCCAGCAACCCACAAATGCGACAGGGGAGACAGCACCAGCCATCTTGGAACTCGCCCCTTTAGACCCTCTTCATAATCCCCAGAATTAAGTTATCTGCAGCTGGCAAAACCACACCCCTGCTAGTGCAGGAGGCAAATCATAATCACCTGCTGTGAAGCTGCCTTTTATTCCACACCTGGGATTAAAACAAAAACATGCATACATACATACACACACATAAGTACATACATAACTTTAAGAAACCAAAATTCTCACTATATCAAGTTGTCCATTTTTCCTCAGATGACATAATTTCATCCTTTATTCATCCTCTATTCATCCTAAATTCATCCTTTATTCATCCTCTATTGCTGGGTACCTTAATCTGGTAAAGCCTCTAAGGTGGGAGAGAGCTTCATCTGTACAGAGGGCTTAATATCTGGGCTATACAAAGAACCCAGAGAGCTAAGCACACTAAAAGCAAACAATTCAATCAAATGGCTAATAAAACGACCAGATGGTTCTCAAGAAAACACAAGTGGTCTGTAAACATGAGAAATGCAAATAAACTGCTTTTTTATTCCATCTCACCCCAGTCAGAATCACAGCCATTATGAGAACAAATGCAGGTGAGGATTCAAAGCGGAACCTGCCAAGGACCAGCCTCATTTTTGAGGTGAGTGAGGTTCCTGGGAGAAGAGGGTGTCAGTTGAATGTCTGGGACAAACAGAAAGTCAAATTGTTCAAGCTGGAGGCCTATGTTCTGCTCAAGGTAGTTTTCCAGACTGTTCTCTGTGTTCTGCTTTTTCGAGATGGCTTTCTCTTGCTATTCTAAGAACTCTCTGGATAGCTCATCTCTTGCAGATCATAAGTTCAGTTTTTTTTATTTACATACCAATCCAGTCATTACCTCAGGCTCCCTTTTGATTATACCGTGAATCAGAATCCCCAAAACCTGGTCCCTGGATTTCTTGGGGGGAGGGGTGAGTGAGGGGGGGTCAAGACAGGGTTTCTCTGTATATCCCTTACTGTCCTGGAACTCACTCTGTAGACCATGCTGGCCTTGAACTCAGAAATCCACTTGCTTTTGCCTCCCAAGTGTTGGGATTAAAGGCATGCACAACCACTACTCTGTAATTTTGTTACTGTTACGAGTCATAATGTAAATATCTGTGTTTTCTGATGGTCTTAAGTGACCCCTCTGAAAGGGTCGTTTGACCCCTAAAGTGGTTGTGGTCCCCAGGTTGAGAACCTCTGCTCTAGAAGTTGTTAATGTGAGCTGGGCCTCCTGGTCAACCTTAATGTTCACCCTTCATGCCTCTTCAGTAAGCTCCCAGGTCACTTTGGTGGGTCTTTTCTCAGGTTTTCTCATGGTTAGATCCTCTCAAGGGATGGCTGAGCTTGCGTCTACCTAGTGCTTCCTCCATTTTACACAGCATTTGGCCAGATCTTGAGAAACCCAATGGGACAGGCAAGGCCTTTGGAAACCTAGGATCAGACTTTGCAGATCGCTACTTCCTCTACATTCTTCCACTCAAACAAAAGTGATACCCTGTGGTAATCAATAGGTGGGTAGTTATCATCTATATCTTACCAGAAGTTATATTCTTTATCTTCAAGGAAGTTGCTTCAAAGTCACTTAGCAAGATGATGAGGAATTGTGGCCAGCTTTGTCATTTACTATACTTACTTCAAATCACAGAATCTTGGCAGACGGATTGCAGATCCAGGGTCTCTTCCTCACAAATTACACTAGGTAGAAACATGTTCTCTATTCTCCATTACTGTAAAAGTAACTTTTATTTGCCCAAAGTAATTGTTGTCTCAGAGGTTTACTGCTGAATAAGTTCACCCTTTCTAGCTCTTTCTTAACCCTGGCTAGTTGGTTCAACTCAGCTGTTCTGGCTCAAATTCCACTCCTAGCTGACTGATTAAAACTGTCTTCTCTCAGCTTCTCACTGAATTGCTCTGCTGGGCTTCAAACTAACTCTTACAATTTGTTCTAATCTTCTGGCTCCTTACTCTCTGGCTTTGACTGCCTCTGCTAAGTGGCACTGAACTGGATGAGCTCATGAGTGAACTCAACTCATCTGCACTGCACTCACTCCCAACTGACTGAACAAACTCAGCTCCACTCAGCTGAACTGAGTGATTCTCCCTGCCCACTCTTAAGTAGCCTCTCTTTTTCCTTTCTGTTCTCATGAGAGTTGGGATTATTCTATCTCTGACTCATTCTGTCAAATCTTTCTCTGTTTCATCACTTTGTCTGCCCCTCAACTAGATGCCACTTTCAAACATGGCTGCTTTCTTCTACAAACTAATGTTACCTTCATTGTTTGAGATTAAAGATATGTACTAAACCAATGTCTATATTCTAGCCAGAGCAAACATGTTGCTGAATTAAAACTCCTTTATACCTTTCCTTCCTGTATGGCATGAACCAACGATATCCCACACTGGTTTCCTGTCATTGGGTACTTTTTATGGAAGCCTGCATTATACCCCACCTATGACCCCTTTCCAGTATCTCCTTCTAGTCTCATTTCTCTGGATTCTTCCATATTCATTTTTTTCTTTACTCATAACAACATGGTCCAGGGTGTAATGTCTTCTGACTTGTAGTTGCTTACACAAGACTGCTAACCATCCCACAGTAGTCCACCATGCACCCTCTCCATTTACCTGTCAATACCAAATTACTCAGAATTTTCCTTCACAGAGGGAGTTTAGCTGCAGAACGTGTTTCCAAGGTTCATTTGCAGTTCTGTGCAGGTGGCAGTTTTAAATCAAGTTGCAAATTCTTGATATCTCTCACTGAAAGGGTGAAATCTAATTCTCACAAGAATGTGCTAGCCACAGTGGTTATGCCTAATGATGCTGCATAGACATATAAACTGAGGTCATAACTGCTTTTTCTCTTGGTTTACCATACTCTGAGATAGCATATAAAAGTCTCACTAATCTGAAGCTGTTGTTGCCATAGTTTAAAAATGTATAATATATACATACATACATACATACATACATACATATGTAATATATATTATACATATATGCATTATATATATGAAACACACACACATACTCACATGTCAAAAAGATGTCATGTCAAAACCACCTCAGGCTATCTGAAGCTGCTTTATACCCCATCTTCAACCATAAGAGCCCTCCTTCACTTTATTTTTCAACCACTCCACCTCCTGCTGTAGTAAACCTGCTCTGCCCTGCTAGCATCTGTATAAACTGTAGTTTTATGAGCAAAGTCAATAACGATTAAGTTTGGGATGGTTGGTTAAACAACATTAGATAGCCAGGACCTGTTCCAGTGCTAGACATTGGGTACTGCCAAAACAGCTTGCATGTGACCTTTGTACTAAGTGGGAAAGTAGCTGACCTTAGAAACCATGCTAGAGGAAACAGAGTTACTAGAGGCCTGGTGGCCCTCTGGATGGGTGCTGATGTGACTTAAGTAAAGTTTTGCTAGAAGATGGGAGAAAGGACACCTTTGTAATTCAGTAGAGAGTCTATCAACACACTGACTGTTCACACTCCAGAGAAAGTGTGGAAGATGCACTTGACTTCTTTCTGCTGCTTATAGAAAAGAGACAGGAATAATCTGGAGAAGATACTGTTGAATAGAAAGGAGCCAGTGTGTGAAGCACCTACTCACCCAGCTGGTCATCGTGGATGCTTCTGTTAGCCTTTGAAGGAAGAAAGAAAACTAGATAAGATAAAAGGTTAATAATATATACCAGGTGTGGTGGCCCATGCCTTTAATCCCAGCACTTGGAAGGCAAGAGGAAGGTGGATCTCTTGTGAGTTTGAGGCCAGCCTGGTCTACACAGCAAGGTCCAGTCTTGCAGGAAGATTCTAAATGGTTTTTATGCTATAAGAACATTTAATATTGTAAAGGATGTTTAGGAGGAAAACGTTGCATCCTCTGATGTGAGCCCCTACCTGCGTTGTGCTCAGGCTTAGCTGAGCTCTAAACTGATTCACAGGAGCATATCCCATGAGAAGAGGCACTATGCAATGACATCATCCCAGCAAGATAGAGGTCACAGATAGAACCCAACTGGTATTAATGCAGACAGGAAGCCAACACATTGTAACTCCTACTCTGAGATATTCAAGGATGGATATAAAACCTCTGAGATCAATGTGATTTCTTCAAGGCAATAGACTTGATCTTTCATGACCAGAACAAGGTCCCATTCCCTGGTGATCGGAGAGCTCCTGCTTAACACATTCATTTTACACTTTAAGCCATCAATGCCTCCAGCTGCTCCTCAATATGGATGTGCAGATCCCTGGAACTTGTTCTGTAGATCAGACTGACCTTGAGCTCATAGAGATCCACCTGCCTCTGTCTCCTGAGTCTTGGGAGTTCAGTCAGTTGCTTTTTGGTTATCAGATAGTCTTTTATTGAAATTTTTTCTTGTTGCTGCTTCTTAAGCTGGCCACTCCACTGCACCACTGTTGATGTCATCTATGATGTCATGAGGGGCTGGATTTAAAAGCATGTGCCCCCACACCCAGCTGGCCTTAGTTCTTGTCTTCTTGAGGTAAAGACTTCAGTGGAGAGACACAGGCTGTTTAAGCAGAAGTTGATTTAGAAAAGCGAAGCATGAACTTCAGACAGATTTGAGCGGGCTGTCCTGAAAAGGTGTGGCAACACCACGTATTCTACAATGCTCTCTACCTGGAGGATACTTTTTATGAATATTTATGAGATGTGTGGAGACACTTTCTCGCCTCCCAAACCGTGATAGACCAGCTCTCCTTTTAGGGTTATTTCTTCCCGATCGTGAGATGACCAGTTCTCTCACCAACAGCTTTTCCCAGTTGACTGTAGTCCTTTGTCTAGGGTTGAGACCTCTCAGGCTTTCCCACGTCCGTGTCAGCATGTCCCTAAGTGTCTTCGTTTGCTCAGGTCTTGCTTCTGCAGCCATGCTGATGAGACCTCATGGGTGTAGGCTCTCTGATGTTTCTAGGAGATCGAACTAATTTTAAATGAGTTTAAATCAAAATGAAAGCTAACATCCAATGGTAAGTGAGATGTGTGGGATTATTTCTTGCAGTAGTTCTATAATTAAAACTTAATGAATGTCACATATAATAAAGTATGCGTGTGGTTCTTATTTATCAAACTTAATAATGCTGAACATGGACAAGAATCTGTGAGGAAGCAAAATATGGCTAGATGTAAGTAATAATCAGCCACGTGAGCTTTGCAAACATGGCTCCATGGAGATAATAATTGTCCGCATAGGCTTTGCTAGTTCTCCTTTCAAAAAGTCAGAAAAACTTTTCTTATCTTTCATCTCACTCATCAATGCAGTCCTCTCTACCTGCTGCCCTGAGGTTCCTGTGATGCTTGATCTGTCATTGTACACACACACATTCATACGCAGACACACATACAAACATATACACATACCCATTCTCTCTCTCTCATACTCAGAGAGAGAGAGAGAGAGAGAGAGAGAGAGAGACATACCCCTAGAATCACCTGAAAAGGAATTGCAATTGAGTCTTTGTCTTTATCAGGTTGGTCTGTGGACCTGTCTTGAGGGATTGTCTTGATTCTCTGTAATTGATGTACGAGGGCTCAGCCCACCACGGGTAGTACCATTCCCTGTGCAGGTTGTTCTGGATGTTAAGCATGAGCCTGCAAGCTAATCAGCAAATAGTGTTTCTCCATAGTTTCTACTTCAATCTCCTTTCAATGATGCATTGTAACCCGGAAATATAAGCCAAATAAATTCTTTGCTCCCTGTATTAGTTATTTTTTTCTGTTGCTTACATAAAATGCTATTACCATCTAAGGGTCTTGATTAAAAGGCTCAAAAAATCTCAGACATAGAAGAAACAGGTAATAAACTTATTAAAAGTAAAGATGCACACACACAATCCACATGCATGTGTGCAGGGGGAGTGGGAGAGAGAGAGGGGGAGGGGAAGAGAGAGAGGGAGAGAGAGAGAGAGAGAGAGCACACAAAGAACACAGAGAAGACTCCTCAAAGAGCTAAGATGTAACAAAGAAATTAAAATCTATTTTCTCCAGGGGGAGTTGAGGGAGGGGGTTAAGTGGTTGGAGGCCAGAGATGGGTCTCCTTCCTCTTATTTTGTGTAGGTCAGCTTTGGAGGATGAAAGAGGTCATGGAACCATGAAGCTAGGTGACTGGATGGATTATTCATAAGAGGAAATACTCTATGGCAGCTACAGATAAAGGCAGTACCCACGCCTCCATTCTGTCGCTGGGAGAGAAACACTGATGGACAGCAGCCAAAGCAAAAGAACAGACATGGCCA
Organism: Mus minutoides; assembly: GCA_902729485.2. Classification (NCBI taxonomy): domain Eukaryota; kingdom Metazoa; phylum Chordata; class Mammalia; order Rodentia; family Muridae; genus Mus; species Mus minutoides. The sequence goes on along the minus strand of LR754542.1, from coordinate 39,659 downwards.
CAGCTTTAGGTCAACATCTGTTTATGGTGGCATAAACACTTCCCTAGCTTTGGGATAGGCAACTTAGAAAAAGAAAGGGAGGGGACAGGCCCAAGGCTTCAAGTAAACAAATTCAGAAGCAGCCTTGAGTATATCTGACCAGCCTGGATCAGTCACCTGGAAGGGTGACCCTGCAGGCAAGAGAAAATGCCACCACTTTTGTCTCAGGTCAACAAGGTAAGGAAGAAGTCAGAAGTTCTTATCTGCCCGTGGTACCTCTCCCTATCTGTCTACCTGTCCAGCATGTATCTAGCTCTTAGTCCCCTCAACACCAAACATAAATCAGAGAAAGTGAACTGGAACTGGAAATGAAACTCTCATGAGCTCTCAAAGCCTGCCCCCCCAATGACGTATTTCCTCTCCGTGAACTCTCAAAGCCTGCCCCTAATGACGTACTTCCTCTCCATGAACGCTCAAATCCTGCCCCCCCCCATGACGTACTTCCTCTAGCAAGGCCGCCACTCCTAAAGGTTACATAGCATCCTCCAGAAGGCACTACCATCTGAGGACCAAGAATTCATTACGTGAATCTATTGGATTGGAGATACTTCTCATTTAAGCCACTGCCCTCCCTAAGCTGCTGTCGATTAGGGTTTCTATCCCAGAGACAGAACGGAAGCTCGGGTGCTAACTGCCTTTATCTGTAGCTCTGCCATAGAGCATTTCATCTCGTGAATAATCCATCCAGTCGCCTGGCTTCTTGGCTCCATGACCTCTTTCGTCCTCCAAACCCTAGTCTCTGTTTCCAAATCGCTCCATTCTCATCTCTTCCAAACTCATTCATCCCAATGATACTGTTTCAGTCATTTCTCCTCCAACCCCCACCCTACCGCTGGATGAGTGACGTCACTGCCTTCTTCAATGTCCATTGCTGTCTCTACACCCAGTTCAGAATCGCAGTAACTTTCCTTTTTATATACTTCCAACTCCCACTTCATGCCTTCCTCCCCCTGCATTGAGTAATTGTACCCACGGACCCACCCATCTCTCCAAGTTCATATGTGATGGTTAATTTCATGAGTCAGCTTCGCTGAACTCCAGGAGGCAGACAGCTAACTAAACACAAGTTTTGGATGTATCTAGGAGGGAGTTTCCAGAGGAGATCAACACTTGAATTGGTGGCTAAGCAGAGCTTACCATTCTCCTCAGTGCCCCTACACCCGCCAGTCTGCAGAGAGCTTGCCGAGAGCCAAAGGCAGAGAAAAATTGACGTTACTCTGGGTGCTCTGTGTATGCCGAGAGAGCTTTTGACTCTCAGGTGTTGAAACCTCACTGGTGTACGGATCACTGCTCTCTGGACCTCAGACCTTTGACCAGTACTGCTGGCTTTCCAGAGGGTACAGCTCAGAGACAACAGCCTGTGGGGTTTCTTGGTTTTCATAACTCTATGAAGCAATGTATATATTTCTAGGTACATACATATACAGAGAACCTGTTTGTTTTGTTTGTTTGGGCAGCGCTAATAGTCTGTAGTTGAACAGATGAAGGCTGATGGAGAGACAGTGATGCGCTTTCCTTTTTCCTTCCTTCCCTTTTGTCTTTTTCTCTTCTCTTTCTCTCTCCTTCCTTCTTTCCTTCTCTCCTTCCTTCCTTCCTCCCTTCTCTTTTTTTCTTCCTTTCTTTCTTTCTTTCTTTCTTTCTTTCTTTCTTTCTTTCTTTCTTTCTTTCTTTCTTTCTTTCTTTCTACTTTTCTCAGGATCAATGTCTGCCTATGAAGCCCAGGCTGTCTTTGAAATTAACAGCTCTCTTTGTCTCAGTGTCCACAGTGCTAAGATTACAGTCGTGAGCTCCCACACGGCAGATAGAGCTGAACTGTGGGATCCAGGCTGGCCTCAAATTCCTTGGTTTGAGCTATCCTCCTACCCAAGCCCCCCCCCCCCCGAAGTTGGGCCCATGGGTGCATGTGTACCACACAGGCTCCGACCCTCACTTCAGGTGTATGGCCAAGGTCTGCAGAAATTCAGCAGTACCCCCACCACATTCATCTTTCAGGAACCCCTAGTCATTCAGCTCTCATGGTACCCTGACACCCCTAATTCTTGTCTCAATAGTCTTCTTGTTTAAATGTTTGTACTCAGTCTGTACTTACTTCAGCCTTCCTGTCACAGATCCCAGCTTCAGTCCTGGGCCTTTAGTGTTATTTAGAAGTGACTGTCCCTCCCTTCAGCATTTGGGCTTTCTATCTAGTTTGCTTCCTTCCACCTCTGCTTGGCTGAGTACGATGTATGGGAGGCACAGTACACTTAAGAAAGAATACTTGCTATTCTCTCCCGGATTCTCACATTCCATTCAGATGTCGGCCTGTATCCTTGATGCCATTCTAGTCTCCTCATTGGTGACCTAAACAGCCTTTTAAAGATGAAAGTCACATCAAGTCAGTTGCAGAAAACCCATCTGCTGGAAGAGGTGTGCCCTCAAATGACTCCTCTGATGAACATCAATACCGCAGTGTTTAGAGGCGTGGCTTTGGAGGAAGCAGCTCCTAAGGGCTGGAACTCATCAATGGAATTGTCTGTGGATAGATTAGTAATTTATAGGCATAACTGGGAAGTGGTGGGAATCCAGAGGTGGGATTGAGTTGGAGGAAGGTAGGGTGTGCTCTTAAAGACATAGGCAATGCAACGGGGCCCTCCCTGATACTCTTCCTTCTTGAATGAATATGTGTGTGTGTGTGTGTATACATGTGTGCATATACATATATATTCATGTATAAATGACCACCACGAGGTGAGCAGCTTTGCAGTATACACCCTCACAATGCTGTGCTGGCTCACCGCGGCTCAGAAACAGTGGTTCTAGCTGACTTCAGAATGAAACCTTCGAAACTGTGAGTAAAATATAGCGAACTCGCGCACCCTGCAGTTGGCCTTCTCAGGGATTTGTCATGCTGATGGAACACTGGCAAGCATGTCACCACTGTTTCACACGTGCTTGCCGCGGCTTTTGTGAGCGTTCTCTCCGTGTGAATGTTCTCTTCCGCTAGCTCTGGGGGCTTAGTGCTCTCATTCCTCCGCCTTCTGCCCTTGCCCTCTCTGTTCAGCGCTGTGATGCTCCTGTGGTTTCTGGAGTAGTTATTTGCAAGACTTAGCTTTGAGACTCACACACTCCCCGTTTGCTCTGTCTGCCATGGCCTGGCGTCCTGAATGTCACGTGACTATCTGTGTTGCTTTTAGTCTCTCGACTCAAAACATCACTTCCCTGACCACCGCTGTCGGGATTTCTGCAGCCTGCTGTTCTCTTTCATTGCACTTAACACGGATTAGAATGTTAACACACCCTGACAAATTCCAGGCTTTTGTGTTGTCCACTGCTATGCTTGCTTATCTCTGTGATTTGCTTATTGGGAGACATAAATGAAGCCACCTAGCTTCTGCCACTTACTGCCTTGGCACTAACACACCCAGGAACACCACATGGATTCTAGAATCGATTCAATAGCAAGATGTCTCCTGGGCGCTTGTCCTAGTGGACCTGGCTAGCTGAAATGCACCATCTCCAAAACTCAAGCTTCTCTCTCTCTCTCATTCATTCTCTCTCTCTCTCTCTCTAAGTTTGTCTTTCCTCTCTACTCCATGTCTTGATAAGGAAAACAAATCTCATTATGATGGTTAGTTTCTTCCTAAACTCACATTTGTTTTTATTTATACACATCTGTGCGTGCTTGTGCACGTGCCAAAGTGTATGTGTGGGAGTCAGAGGACAAGCTGTTGGAGCTGGTTTTCTTCTTCTATGGTGCAGGTCTTGGGGAGTCAAACTCAAGTTTTTCACAGCAATACAACACTGGGATACTGTGTGTGTAAGCATCCTATGTTCAAGCAGGAGCTAACTACTTGTCAGTTCCTAAGAATGCCATGGTCACTTGATGTTGCATGTTCTGGTTTCTGGTCCCTTTACTTGGTATGCCTACCCATTTGTCTGGAAAACTTGATACTCTTTGTCTTAGAATTCTCTAGGTGAACAGATGCAGACCTTATAGAATGAATGTGTGTGTGTGTGTGTGTGTGTGTGTGTGTGTATGTGTGTATATATGTGTGTGTGCATATACATATATATTCATGTATATGTATATATATATTATATACAGAATTATTATATATGGGATATATCATTTATTTATATGTATATATGGGATTTATTAGAATGGCTTATATATTGTGGTTCAACTAGCTCAATAATGGTTATCTACCAATGAAAGTTCTGAGAATCCAGTAGTTGTTCAGTCCACAAGGCCAGACGTCTCAGCTGGTCTTCAGTATACACCAGAATCCTGAAGAAGTAGCCTCCAATGCCAGGAAAGAGGGAGGGCCAGCAGGCAAAGAGCAAGCTTCCTTCTTCTATGTCCTTCAGAAAGTGTGGCCCACGTTAAGGGTGGATTTTTCCCTCCTCAAAAGATCCAGATTAAAACTTGGTGTTCCCACTTCAAATTATGTAACTAAGAAAAACGTCTCTCCCAGGTATATCCAGCTGCTTGGGTTTTTGTTAATTCTGGAAGCCGTCAGGTTGACAACCAAGAACAGCCATCACACTCTTGAAACCCTGGCTCAGAAACCTTCTTTGTTGCAAACGTTTGGAAACGGCAAAGGTCTTTTCACCAACCTCATATAATTTATTGAAGTTAGTATGCTCCTCTGTATTTAGACCAGGGTCCCTGATGGCCTTACCAGTAGAATTTCTCCTCCTAGCATCCCCTTGGCTGCTATCAGCTGCTCTGAAAGTGTTTGTTGGCTCCCTCTTTCCACGTTTGATTCTGTACTCATCGATGGCAAGGTATTTATTCACCTCTGTTACTTCCCTTCCATGGTCTTAGGGACAGATGAAGCCCAATTAAAACAAACAAAAACAAACAAACAAACAACATCACTAAGGAATTTAATTACTGAACTCTGGTTCTTGGAGAAGATAAACATTTCATCTCTTCCTGTTGCCAGAAAAGCCAGTGTCACCCTGCTAAGCGGTGTCACAAGGATCTTAAGTTAAGCAACAGTTCACAAAAAGGAAAAATTGCTGTCACCTATGAGGCACTGTTTTGGGGAACAGGAAGTAAAAGGAAATGACTTAATTCTTATTTTAGAACTACTCTATTTCCTATTTTCTCTGTCTTCTGAAAAGCACTTTTCCCCCCAGTTGTTTTGAGGCGTTTCAAAGCCACATTAAATTGGTCAACTCTAGACTTACACAATGAACCCCTGAATACACTCACACACACACACACACACACACACACACCCCAACATCTTTCCTCACCAGCCTTCTCATTCCCTCCCACCCACATACATACTCTTCTCATCTCCCTTGGCTGACAGCAGGCAGCTATCCTTACAACGTTTGATCCCTGCCTGCATCTTGCCCAATTAAAAAGAAATGTTGTTTTCCAGCAGGTTAGAATCACTAGTACCGAAGAGCATCAATGTTAATTCAACAAAGTCATCTAGCATACTCTCTGGGCTCTGATTTCTTCAACTGTCCTCTGAATAACCTTGACTGCACCTATTGTCTTCACTGAGAATCCAATCAAATTTCTTACAATGATCTGGCTTTTCCCTCTCCCCATATACTTTGCCAACATTATCACTCGGCTCTGAAAACCCAGCCCAGTTAACCTGCAAAGTGCCCACTCCCTGGATTCTTTCGTGTTCTGGTTCGCTTTCTGGTGCTATGGTGAGACACAGAACAAAACAGCTTGGGGGCGGGGCTGGAGGGGGGCGGGAAGGCTTTCTGTTGGCCCATACTTCCAAGTCATATTCCATCACTGTGGGGACTCCGGCAGGAGCTCAAGCAGACACCTGGAGACAGTAATTGCAGGGGGGACTATGGAGAAATGCTGCTGACTGCCTTTCTCTTAGGTTCATATTCAGATGTCTTTCCTACACAGTCCAGGCCAACAGCTCAGGACGGCACTGCCCAGGAGTGGGGCCAACAGCTCAGGACGGCACTGCCCAGGAGTGGGCTGGGCCCTCTTTCATCGACTAGCAAAGAAGAAAATGTTTCAACATATGGCCACAGGTCAGTCTCATGGAAGCAGTTCCTCATTGAAGTTCCCTTGTCCCTGATGTCTCTACCTTGTGTCAAGTTAGCAAAAACCTAACTAGCACATTCTTGTCTGTTACGTCAGAGTGTGATGTAGGTGAAACCTTTCCAGGATATTTTGTCCTGGAGTGCCCTTCTCTGGCATCTTCATATCCGGAACTTAGGAGTCAGATTGTCCCACTACAGCTGGTGCCAACATGACAGGATGGAGACATGGCAGGTCCTGGCAGATTTCCTCAATGTAAAGGCCACGTTGCCTTTGAAATTAACAAGTAACTTGTGAGGTCATGGCAATAACCACTTTCTCTCTGGTCTTCTCTTCAGTGGGTTATGTGATTCATTGGTTATCACTGTCTAAATAAATTATTACATAGAGAATTACAAAATGGCATAAACTTAATCTATATATTCCTTATATTCCCATAACCAGAGAGTTAGTGAAGGACAGGGTGGCCTTTGCAGTTTGGGCCGAGAAGATGCCCTGCTTCCAACACAGACTTACTGAGCCCAGTACCTCGGGGGAAGCATCTCCCCAGCTCGTGGCTATGAGTCGAGTACTCTGCAGAGGACTGTGGCTAAGCTGTGCCCATGAAAAATGACTAATTTCTCTTTCTGACTCTTCACACTGTAGCGGTTCCAGCCCCTATTGGCTGTGACGAGCTCCAACCTCCCTCCAACAGTCTGGGATGCTGTTGTCTCTTACTGTAAAGTCAAGGAGAACAGTCTGAGAGAGACTGTACAACAAGAAGTTACAGAGCTGCTGTGCTCTGTTGAGTCCGACGTCGCTAAGTTTTCAAGGTACTTCCCATTTCTAGGCCTGCTAAAATGGGGAGAAATAGAATGTCTCAGGTCAGGAAGAGAGGGCGTTTGTTTAAGAGTTTGACTTGCGTGCCGGGCGTGGTGGCGCACGCCTTTAATCCCAGCACTTGGGAGGCAGAGGCAGGCGGATTTCTGAGTTCGAGGCCAGCCTGGTCTACAGAGTGAGTGCCAGGACAGCCAGGGCTAGACAGAGAAACCCTGTCTCGAAAAACCAAAAAAAAAAAAAAAAAAAGTTTGCCTTGCAAGTACAGGCCTCTAGTGCGTCTCCAGAGCGTCCCCCACCTGCAGGTGGTGACAGGTGCTTACAACGCCAGCACCTGGTACATTGACCAGCCAGCCTAGCCTTCCTTATAATTTTTGGCACCTGAGTAATGATCCCTGAGGCTGTTATATGTACATGCACACCCACATACACATACTTGTCTGAACATGAACACACACATGCACCAAGAAGGAGTAAGAGAAGGAAGAGCAGGAGGAAAATCAAACCACATTCTCCCTAAAAGTCATAAGCTTTCCGCTTGATCAAGCATCCATGGAAGAGGTGTGGATGGTGCTGAAGACTCTGTGTTTGGGGTGTGAAAAGGCTGAGAAGCCAGAGAAGGGTTTTACAGTTTCAGCAAGAACATAGGTGAGAAATGCATTTAGCACGTGCATTGAGGGTAACCAGATCTGCCTCTAGCCAGGTGTCCAGATCAGAAGTGTCTTTAGAGACAGATCAGTCCAGAGCAAAGCTCTGGGAGGCTTGCTCTGCTTATTTTGATTCATAGTTCTAGAAGGAGCTAGCTAAGAACACCTAGGTGGGTGGGTATCTTAGTCAGGGTTTCTATTCCTGCACAAAACAACATGACCAAGAAGCAAGTTGGGGAGGAAAGGGTTTATTCAGCTTACACTTCCACATTGCTGTTCATCACCAAAGGAAGTCAGGACAGGAACTCACACAGGGCAGGAACTTTGAAGCAGGAGCTGATACAGAGGCCATGGAGGGATGCTGCTTACTGGCTTGCTTCCCCTGGCTTGCTCAGCTTGCTTTCATATAGTACCCAGGACTACCAGCGCAGGTATGGCACCACCCACAATAGGCCCTCCCCACCTTGATCACTAATTGAGAAAATGCCTTACAGCTGGATCTCATGGAGGCATTTCCTCAAGGGAGGCTCCTTTCTCTGTGTGAACTCCAGCTTGTGTCAAGTTGACACACAAAACCAGCCCATACGTTGGGGTTTAGAGCTGTCACTTTCCTTGTTGCTGTGAAAAGACCTGACAGGGTCTACGTGCTTTGGTTTATAGTTTCAGGGAGGCTTCAGCTGTGCTAGGGAAGGCATGGTGATGTTTGTGGTGGCAAGGTGGTGTCTGTGGTAACAGCCAGGTGTTGGCGTCTGTGGTGGTAGGATAGTATCTATGGTGGGAAGCGCGGAATCTATGGTGGCAGGATGCAGGTCTCACAGAAACCCTGGGACAAGTCTCATTCAATATGTGGCTCTTCCCAGCACTTCTCACCACAACCCCTCCCTAAACCTCTTCTGCCCAGGTGCTGGGGTTGGGTCCTTCCTCCAGCTTCCTATTTCTATAGAACTCAGCCATTTGGCTATGTGCTCTCTTGGCTCCACATTGAACACTTGTTCCTCAGCTCCTCTCTTGGTCTTCTTTCGTCCTCCCCGTCCCCTCCCCTCCCATCATGGCCTGGTTCACTCTAAGACCCTTCCAGATCCCGCTGGCTGTTTTCTCCCTCATTTCTACAAGAAAATCTTCTTACCCATACCTAGGAGCAGTCATGTCTTCATTTTCACTCAGCAGGGTGGTGTTTATGGAAGCCATGGTGGCATTGTGGGGTGGGGTGGGGCGGCTCCTCATTCCTTGGCAGTTCAATAAGCAGAAAGTGGGGCTGGTAACAGGTCCAGGCTATAGCTTTCAAAGACCACCACTAGTGATCTCCACTGGGCAGACTCACACAACCTAAGTGCTCTACAACCTCTTAAAATAGTACCTAAGGTTGGGGACGGAGTGTCCAAAATATGGGTCAACCAGACACCTTAGAGTCAAGCAGTAACGAACATTTTGCTCAAGGCCCGCAAAGATTCACACCCATTTTGCAGTACACAATGTTAAAAGCAGAACGAAAGGGTCGGCAAGGCCAGACACGTGAGTCGAGTTGTGGACATAACCAGTGTGACAAAGCAGTTCTCATTGTTGATATAACCAGTGTGACAAAGCAGTTCTCATTGTTGACAAGACCAGTTACATAAAAGAAGAGCTCTTCTTTTAGCACTGGGTTAATAAGCAAGAAGCCCTGCGAGAAAGCCCCACCCATCAATCCTTCAGCTAGGGGCGGATCCTTGGGAGCTCCTCCCTCCGGGTTGTTTTAAAATTGCTGGATCCTGGGGCTGGTGAGATGGCTCAGCGGGTAAGAGCACCCGACTGCTCTTCTGAAGGTGATGAGTTCAAATCCCAGCAACCACATGGTGGCTTACAACCACCTGTAATGAGATCTGTCACCCTCCTCTGGTGCGTCTGAAGTCAGCTACAGTGTACTTATGAATAATAATAAATGAATCCTTGGGCCGGAGAAAGCAGGGACTGAGCAAGGGACCGACCGGAGCGAGCAGAGCAAGCGGGGCCGGCCAGAGCAAGCAGGGCCGGCCAGAGCGAGCGGGGCCAAATGGGGCCGACCGGAAAGAGCGGGGTTGACCGGAACGAGGGAAAAAAATCGCTGGATCCTGACACTCCTCTCCACTACACACAGAGGGTTGTGCCAAATCAGGATACTCCATGGGACCGCTGGGATGGGCTTTTCTAGGCAAGGAGCACTCCCACCCAGTTCACGTTCACCGTCACTGTCTTTTTAACTGGACACAGATGTTGTTGGAGAAGAGTAAGACAGGTGGCAATGACTTGCATTAGTTGTCTAGGGAAGCCACTGCCCACTTCTGGAGAGCTTGTGGGTCAGTGGGAGGCTGGCTCTGGGGAAGAATCACCGAGGCTGTAGGGTCCCGGCTTCACGTGCATCTCATCTTCCTTGAGAAAGGAGAAAGGCCCTCGGGGCCACATCCAGTTAACCTAGAATGAAACCCCAAGGCCATTTTGGGAGGCAGATTTGCTCCGTGCAATGCAGTATCTGGCTGAGAGAGGGATGCGCAGGAATGAGGCTACACGTGGGCCAGTGTGGCATTCCAATAGCATGAGCAGTCTCTGCTCTGTCTTCCTCCTCCGCTCCAGCATAGGACACCTTAATCTTTTGGAAGTTCCCGAACCCCCAAAGTGAGAACAGTCTAGCTCCGAATTCATAGGAAACCCTTTCATCTTCCTGAAGTGACCTTACAGGCCCCTAGACAGCCCTGGGGTAGGGGTTGGTAGCCAAAGGAACCAACCATGGGGCTAGAATGGAGGAATCTGTGTGCTACCCGTAGACCTCTGAAGAAAACAGAGGGTAGAGATTGGGTTATCCGACCATAACTAATGGTCTCCTCACACATGACTACCATCTGAAATCTTAGTAAAAACCTCTAAATGAAGAGATACAAGGAGGTTTATGATTGGTGGACACCATTTTGTGCCAAGATAATGGACACACGCCTCTGTGAGATCGAAGCTTCAGTTTAGGGTAGTTTTGGACCTTACCCTCTGATCTTCACTTGTGCCCCTTCTTTCCTTTATAACGAGCTGGTAACAGTAGCTGAAATGGGTTCCAGTTGTAAGAGCCATTCCAGCAACTTGTCAAGCCAGGGGTGTGGGCTGTAGAAGCCCTGTTTTACAAGTGTTAAAAGTCAGAAGGACAGCAAAGCAAGGACCTGTGTTAGTCTACAAAATGGGGCAGTCGTCCAGATTGTGTGGTCAATAGGTGGGCACTACTGCTAATCCCTGGTGGTAAGCGTCAGAAGTCCTATGTTGACAGCTAGTAGAAAAACCTCAGCTTTTGCTGTCAGAAGTGTTGTGAGCATAACAGCTTGGCGGTGGAAAGAGAAAGCATCAATTTTTAGTGAAATGATCTGCAAGACTGTGAACCATGCACAACACAGAACCTTAGCGCTAACGCTTCCCTCGTACAGAAAGCACTTGAATCTTGTGATGTTCTCGCCCTTTAGTTAGCACTGGCTGTGCATTTATTCTTGGCTTACGGTGACATACATCACAGTGAACTGCGGGATCTGCTGTCACCAGACAGGTGTCAAAGCAAGTGTGCACTTTAAAGGCTTCGTGCGATGGAACTTTCATGGCTCTTTCGTTATGTTCCTGAGTCTAATTTTAGCACACTAAATACCCTAGGAGACTAGAGGCCTGAATCCAAGACCTGGATTTAGAGATAATGGCACCCCGATTTTGCTTGGGAGATGGAAACTGAATTGGAGTTCCTGGAACCTTCAGAAACTGGTGTCTTAATTCTGTCTCTTCTTTCACAGAAGACAAAAGAAAACAGGGACAGCAAAGAAACCCATTATCTTGACAAAGTCAAGAAGGCAAAACTTCGGTAACATAGTCAAGGTCTTTCTCTCTCTGATGTCCATCTGAAAGACACTGCTAGCAAATGCAAAAGTTCAAGGTGGTGTCTACCGAGTGTGCCTTGCTTTTATAGCCTCAAGAGTCACTGGTTTTAAGCTGAACACGTGAAAGCTGGGACTATGAGCACTTGGCTCCATGCAGTCACACCGGCTGGCCGGTGCCTCGGAATCCAACGTGATCATCACACCAGGCTCTCATCCAGGATATTCCATGTGCCTGGATCTATGTCATGGTCAAGATGCCTGCTGGCCTCTGAGCTGTGTAGTCAGTGTCCACTCACATGACATTTCCAGAAATTATCCAAATGACACCATCTGCCTCCCAAAGCAGCCACTTCTTTCTCCCAGTGTCACAGCTTCTTTCCTACTACTGGGACAAAACACCCTGACTGAGCAATTATATAAAAGAAAGCACTGAATCAGGACTCAGAACTCCAGAGGGTAGCAGAGCCTATGACCAGCATTAAGAGGAACATGGCAGCAGGCAGGCAGGCAGGGCACTGGAACAATAGCCGAGAGCTTACAATTAATCCACAACCATGAGGCAGGGAGAGAGAGAGAGAGAGAGACAGAGAGACAGAGAGACAGAGAGACAGAGAGACAGAGACAGACAGAGAGACAAAAACACAGAGACACAGAGACATAGACAGACAGTTAACTTGTGAAGGGTGTGGGCTTTTGAAACCTCAAAGCCACCTTAGTGACATATCTCCTAATCCTTCCAGAGAGACACTTCCACCAACTTTTGGACCAAGCATTCAGATATACAAACCTATGGGGGCCATTCTCATTCAAACTACCACACCCATTTTAGCGAATGAAGAAAAAAATCAAAACAGGTAAGAACTCCTTTGGGGTCTTACCTTCACGACACATTGCTCTCAGGACAAACCAGAAACTCTTAGTGTCACATGGAAAGACACATGCCGGTGTCCTGTTCTCCCACCCTGTCCTCTAGCTCAGAATTCCCCATGCTCTCTTCTGAGGGCCTGATGCTTCTCTCCTTCCACGGTCCATCTTCCCAGACGGGCTCTGCATTCTTTGCTGTGCTGCAGAGATCCCAGTGGCCACAGCAGCCTGGCTCATCTGTACACAGGCGATCTTTGAGCTGTGTTCAGCAAACAGTGGTTGAAGAAATAATGATGGAGCTGGTGAGATTGCTCAGCGGGTAAGAGCACCCGACTGCTCTTCCGAAGGTGATAAGTTCAAATCCCAGCATCCACATGGTGGCTCACAACCATCTGTAACAAGATCTGGCTCCCTCTTCTGGAGTGTCTGAAGACATCTACAGTGTACTTACATATAATAAATAAAATAAATCTTAAAAAAAAAAAAAAAGAAATGACCGATGCAGAAACCCAAGGGGGAAGAAAGGATCAAAAATGTCCCCAAGCTAAATCCAGACAAGGGTGAAGTAAAACAGTAAAGCAACATAAAACCAGGGCTGCAGACCAGGACTAAAGCAGTGGGCAGCTGTTAAGTGACAGTGCTCTGGGAAGGGACCAGAAGGTACGGTACCACAGTCACACTGGCAATGTGTGTGTGTGTTTGTGTGTGTGTGTGTGCGTTTGCATTCTTGAGTGAGTCTGCATTTGTGTGGTTGGGAATAGACAGATATATTCCTTTTGTAGGCGTACTCATATTTCACTGTGTTGGGATTCAACTACATCCCTCTGTATTATTTGCTTTCTTGTCGTCGGAACAAAGACACATTGGCCAAGGCAGTTTATAGGAAGAGTTTATTTTTAGGCTTACTGTTCCGGGGGTGAGAGTCCATATGGGTGAGCCAAGGCGTGAGATCACAAGCAGGAAGCTGAGCAGGAATCCTGAACCACAGGCAGGAAGGAGACGAGGATAACTCAGAATGGCCTGAATATTTAAACTCCCCAAGCCTGACTCCGGTGATACACTTCCTACAACAAGGTCACACCTCCTGAGGCTCCCCCAACCCTGAACAGCACCTAATTAGCTGGGGACCAACCATTCGGATGCCTGAGACTATAAAAGAGGCCCTTCTGATAGCATCACTGGCTTAGTGAGAAGAGGATGAGAGGGTCCAGATGGTATGCTCGCCTTCCTTGTGTGCTATGACCCTCTACTATTAGATGTTGCAACCAGAAGGCACTTGGCAGATGGATGCTATTGGGTTCCCTGATTCAAGAACTATGAGACAAACAAATCAATGTCCTTTATACACGGCCCAGACTTCAGGTATTGTGTCGTCAGCAGATGATGACCTGACAGTGTGGCCTCAGTCCTTATTAGTTTTAATTTAAATCTTTTATCATTACAGTGTATGCGTGTGTGTGTGTGTGTGTGTGTGTGTGTCTGTGCATGCATGTATGCTTGTACAGGCACACGTGTACTTAGAGGGTATCTCTTCTGCCACATAGATCCCACCGATCTAAAAGGTTATCAGGGTTTGTAGCATGCATCGAACTTAGCAGAGGTATCTCATTATCTCCACTTCTTTTTAATTAGCCATTTTGAAGTCTTCAGAGAAAATCCATTCTGGAGTTGGAGCAATGGCTCAGTGGTTACGAGCCAGCCCTGCTCTTGCAGAGGATCTGAGTTCAGTTCCTGGTACCATGTTAGGTGGCTCACGACCATCTGTAACTGCAGCTCCAGAGGATGCCCTCTTTTGGTTACTACCAGTACACACACACACACACACACACACACACCCCACAGAATACATACTTTAAAAATAAAATCTTGAAAATAAATCCTTTTTGGAAGACAGGACAGTGGTCTTGTTAGCTGACAAGTGACTTGGAGCAGTAGACAGTGACTAATGGAGCACCATCAAAGTTGGGCACATAAAAGTATGGCTTTTAGTGTCCAGTGAGGGCAGAAGGGTTGGGGGATCCAGCAAGACCCAGCTGTAGCTCGCATCTGCCCCTCTCCCTTCCAGTTGCTAACAAAAGTATTAAGAGCAGCAGATAAGGCATCAGGCACAAAGATTCTTCAAACCAGACACCTAGGAATTAAATAATAATTTTGACATCGGTGCAAAAGATGAAGCCCAAAGGACAGCTACCTTGGAGAAGATTCCAGTTACTCAAGAATCATGGAGGAGTTAGTATCACAGGACAAAAATGATCGCTGACGGGAAGCTGGCCAGTTTTGTCACTGGACAAGGACATCTACAGAAGGAGATAAGGGAGGTGAAGCTGAGCCTGCGCTCTGTTTTCTAAGCTGCGTTTCCTGCTGTGGGGCTTCATTGGCTGAGAACTAGGGATGCCTTTCCTAATTTACACACAGTTACTGCACGCATGTGCAGTGGTCCCAAGAAAGCCTTTGTGTTGCTATATGCATAGGATCTGCAGCTATGACCTCTTCTTGGACAGAGAAGAAAAATATGATCTCACTTTGGTAAAAGGTAGTGATACCAAAACTGATTACCCCAGTAGGTATTTCAGAGGCCAGCCCTTCACAGGAGGTTGGTTGTTTGTGGTAAACACATCCCTTAGGAGAAGCTGGTCAAACAGATATTTCTGACTTCGGTTGTCTTGTTTTGACAAGCACCACAGACAATCAGCTGGACACGGGAAGCACTAGACCAGAAAATATGGTCAGAAAAGGGGTGCGAGGTGGGGTCGAATCTCCTTTTCCACTGTTACCACTACATGATGTTCTTATTGATCTGTGCTTAGAGTCGGCTAGTAGGTCAGTGACTAAAAATGTCCAGAGAGTTGGGAATAAGAAGTAGGGAGCTTGGTAAGCTAAGGGTAGAAATGATTGGAAAATGTCAATCCACAAAAGGTCTGTCTGCAGCAATGATGATCTATACAATGCGTTCAATGGCTCCTTGAGAACTGTGGAATTACTGCAGGAATCCAAAAGGGAAAGTGAAAACACACACACACACACACACACATACACACACGTGTGCAAGGTCTTGCTGGTGTGTTTCTGGCTCTCCTGTGACTCAACTTGATTCTGCCTAATGAGACTCTCTCACATGGAAGTTACTTATTCCCTTTGTCTTCTGTGACAAAATTTCTACCTACTTTTAGAAGAGGAAGACAAGAGTCCCTATGTGCTTTGTGCTAGCTTCTTCATGACCTGTTGGTTTCTGAATGGTCCTTTTTTTTTTTTCCCCATCCAGTAGCTACAATTTTTCCCCTCTCTTTCATATTTGGGAGGGGGTAGCTTTCTGGCTTCTTTGTCCTTTTCTGATATATATTGTCTAATTATGTAGCTCATTAGTATTCATGACTCTGTCCCCCTGCCCCCCAAATTTTCAAAATCAAACAAGAGTCTTAAATTAAAAAAAAAAAACCCCACAAGACTTGTTTTTAATTACTTATCTTGAGTCAGGGTCTCACTGTATAGCTTTGGCTAGACTGGAGCTTGCCATGTAGACCAGGTTGGGCTTGAACTCACAGAAATCTGCCTGGTTTTGTTTCTGCCTCTACCTCCCAAGTGCTGAGATTAAAGCCATGCACCACATCCAAGTTGCTGCAAGCAGGGAACAAGACTGACTTTACAGCTTCCACCCAACATTAGTTTTCTGTGCTCAGGGCTGAATAAATTACGTGGGCATCACAAAGATAATTAGGCAGAGAGTAACTACTCAGTAATACCAATGTATGTGTCTCCACCAGTGTCTCCTTGCATCCCACAAGTTTTCAGTAATTATTAGAGGTCAGAAGTAAAGGAGGGCATAGGGATAGAGGGATGAATCCAGTCTTTGTCTGAGCAGCCTTTTTTCTATAGTTATTTGGGGGGGGGGAAGAAAACCCTTCAGTAATCAGAGCTGTTCTGGAAAGAGGCATCATTAAAGGGAGATAATGAAGATGGAAATCACAGAGAGCAGCTGTTTGGTGACCCCCTTGCCAGCAGCTTTTACTGCATCCACAGATCCAGACAACAATAATTAGAATTCAGGGCGAGGAGGAACTCGAAGAATCTTGTAAACTTGTTCCTGAAAGTTTATCAGTCCTGGGTTTGGACCTCAGGGATACCAGTTCTACAATCCCACCACTCTGCGACCTCAGCTCATGTCCCTGTCAAGTACTAAACAAAGCCCAAATCACATGAAAAAGCATATTTATCCACCCCAAGCTCCTCCAACAAGGCCAAGAAGGTCCCACATTGGACAAAGTTCTTTGGGTGGGAAGGATGACTGAATTGTTCCCACCCTGCCTTTTCCTGGTTCCAGAACCTCTCTGCATGGAGCTGTCACCCGGATGGCAAGTTGTTATTGCAGAGTAACAATGTCCTTGAAGAAAACAATGACTGATCTATACCTGCAACTCATGTGACCTTTTCCCAAGCAGAACTCCCAACAGAGAACACTGCTCCCTCTGGCCACGCCCACCGTGCATCTCTGAGCTGTAACAAGTCAGGAGCTACATCCCAAACCCTTCTGAAGCCTGATTTTTGGATGCAGTTTAAAGGAGAATTCTCTTGGCACTGAGGATTTCCATTACAGCGTTTTATCAATTGTAAGTGGTACCTTTTGGACTGTGAGTCTCTTGCAGGTAGAAGTCACATCCACAGGACCCAGCAATGTACCAGGCACACGGTGGGTGGTCAACCAACTTTTGTGTGAACCCTAGACTTGTGATTCCTTCAAATACAATGATTCCTTCATTTAGATAACTGCCCAAGTCTAGCCTGTAATGTGTAAATAAATGTTTGCATACATAGACACAGAGGCCCTCTGGATTAGCATTACGAACTTTAACCCAGGGGCGGTGATCTCTCCTTGATTTGAGAACGCACCAAATTCATCCCGTGAATGCAGGCTGGATACAGAGCATGCCCAGAGGATACCAGGTACCCCTATGCATCCACTCTCATGATTGCAGGAGGGGATTTCATTCTAGAGAAACGAACAGAGACTGCACATGCACAGCAGTCCTTTAGTTTTTCCCACAACCAGGAGAACCACATGGGGAGCTCCGGTATTCTTCACCTCTGAGGCCCCCCTGTGACGGGCACAACGGATCTACTGAAACAAACACCTACAAAGCTTGGCACACTAGCAGAGGCAGGCCACAGGCCACCCTCTGCCTTCTCTGCTTCCTGATCAGCTCACTGACATTCCGCAAAGAACAACTCACTTAAATGGAAGCGACTTTCACTAGCGTGTGCCCTGTGGTCTGGCGGGTCCTCACTCTTAAAATCAGAGGGCCAAACCGGTTCTTCCTTGACTCAAAATGTGCTTTTCTTCCTTTCCCAAGTCAGCGTTTTTATTCTGACACAGTTAGGCAGGGTGTCCCTGCAAGGGACCTGGACAAGGGCTGAGTCCTAAGTGCTAAAATACATGGCCAGGAGCACCTGGCTATTTTTTTCAATACTAAAGGATGGACGACTGTCTGCTCAGGCTGGAGAAAGTGAGAATGCACCCCTTTCCCCCTTTTAAAATGCAAAGCCCAGACTCCCCTTGGGGGCGAGTCCTCTACCTGGCCCCCTCAGCTGGAAGGGAAGAGGGAGTATTTTCGTTGGTCCCGGGCTCCCCAGGGACGCCGCCCAGCTCGCACCCACAGAGCCGAGTCCAGGATGTGCAGCCAGACCCAGGGCGGCCCCGCCCCTACACGAACTTGACCGCACCCTCTTTCCCGGCGCGGCCAGGCCTGACGTCACAAGGCACCCAGCCGCCAGCACCCCGCGGTGCGCACCCTGCGCCCCGACCGGTCCCCCGTTGTCTCCGCTGCTCTCCCGACGCTCACCGCCAGGCGCGCGCGCGCGCGTGCCCGCCCGCCCGCCCGCCCGCCTCCCTCCCTCCCTCCCTCCCTGTCCCTGTCCCCATCCCCGTCCCCGCCAGCAAAACACCGCTGAAGATGGCGAGCCCGGCGCCCGAGGAGCACGCCACACAGGGATGCCCGGCTACCGAGGAGCAGCCGCCGCGGCCTGGGGTTCCTGGGGAGGAGGCAGGGCCGGAGGGCGCGGGGCCGCAGGTGGAGGAGGCCGCCGGCAGGGTGGCCGCCGCCCTGACCTGGCTGCTCGGGGAACCCGTGCTGTGGCTGGGCTGGCGCGCCGACGAGCTCCTGAGCTGGAAGAGGCCGCTGCGCAGCCTACTCGCCTTCCTGGGTGCCAACCTGCTGTTCTGGTGAGCGCTCGGGCTGGGTGGGGGCGCCCCAGAGGGCAGGTCACCTTGGGGCGCCCATGGCCGGATGTGGCCTGGCTGGGGGGGGGTTGCCGGGGGGGGGGAAGAGCTGGGCGCCGCTGCGGTGGAAGTGACAGCCTGGTCCCACTTGCTTGGTCACCTGTCTGAAACAGGTAGTCACCCACTTCAACTTTCCCCTAGACGCACTTTCCTGTGAGTGGCTGTCACCCCTGCTGCGGGTGTCCAGTCTCCAAGGGGAGGTGATGATGGTCAGCTGACCCACGTGTGCTCCTGTATCTAGGGATGGTCCAGAGCGCTTGAAAACTTCGGCCCTGGTATTGTTAACTCTCAGGTCTTGACCTGTACTTTCAAGTATGGGGGTTTAGAGGCCCGAGGGCTTGAATTAATTTTTGCACCCGCGGAGGTATATCTGGGCCACCTTAGGTATACTCTATACACTGCTGCCTTCGTGGGCCACCAGAGATGGGCAGTGAATGATTTGTTTTTCTTTCCCCTGGAGGGTAGGGTTTACTGTCTTAGATCCCAGATGAGAAAGCAGGAGGTAAACAAACAGGTGGATTAGGTACATCGCCCCGCCCCAAGATTGCACAGCTGTGAGGGTGGGGTGGAGGGGGGTGGGGGTGGGGGTGGGTAGTAATTTCAGAGAAACTCCAGAGGAAATAGGGCAGGGATTTTCTTTGAGTAGCCCCCAATCAACAGGTTTGCCTCACCAGAAAGTGTTCTGCCTAGGTAAGCATCAGGCAGCGTCTGGCTCCATCACGGAACCATGAGCCTTATCGTCTGGTACTAGTTCATCAAGGGTGAAGAAAAACCTTTGTTTGCTAAGTGTGTTCATAACAAACAGGGCCCTCGAAGTTCCGAATAAGCAGTTTCCCTAACAAGTACCTATTTACAGGACGTAGGTTTCTTAACCCCCTAAAGTTGGGAAATAAATGCATAAAAAGAGACGTAGCCTGTTATTATAATTTTTTTCTAGAGTAATAACTTGAGCAACGTGAAGGATTTTCTCCAGCTCCCCCTGGTCTTGGTTTACTCTGAAAACGAGCTGTGTCTTGTTGCTGTCTGTGGATGTTAATTAGCTTTGGGTCTCTCAGTCTGGCTGTTTCTGGAGTTTATCCCAGGTCTCTATCCTGTTGTAAAGTTACCATAGCCTTTAAATGAAGAGCTTATATCATGGGGAAGTAGGCTGGGCAGGACACCAAGACTTGGGGCTGGGTTTCAATGATTTACTAATAAGCAGCCTGTTTTAGGTTTTAAAGTTTTATTTACTTAAAAATACCACAGTTCTGAAGCTTGAAGGTACAAAGATGTAAACACTTTGAAAATCTTCTCCCTTTGAAAATCTCTTTCCCACGCCCATCTCAGCTTCTCAGCTTCCTCCCAGAGGCCACACGGGCTGCTAGCTCTCTGAGGTTTTTTTGTTTTTTTTTTTTTTTGGATGGTGAAGCTCTGTGTGTTGTGTAGACTGTGGGCTGGCACACTACTTCCTCATTTTTAAGGGTGGGCGCCTTGCTGAGTGCTCCTTGTGTTTTCAACGCATAGAATTCCTTTCCAAGAGTGTTGAACCTCCCCAAGGAGGCTCAGCTGTAGTTCCGAGCATGCACATTTTGAGTGTGATAGCTGAGTCTTGTAGTGTGTATCATTTTGTACATATTATGAAACCATTTAAAGGGTGAGTCCCACAAGAAAACCAGTTGGGTCAGAGGGCACGTGCTCTTGCATTTTCATGGCTGTCACTGTACTGTGGGTATGACCGCCATACTGTTGTTGGGATTCTACCAGATTCTTTGCTCCCAGATTCTTTTCTACCAGGTTCTTTGCAGTGGGTGTGACAGCTTGCTCCTCTATGCTCTTGCCAAGAAGCTTCTGAAAAACGTTTTTCTCTTATAATCTAGTAAGGGGAAAGGGTACTCTGGGATGGTTTTTAATTTGCATTTGTCTAAGACTGAATGCTTCTCTTGTGTTCCAGGACACTGTGATTATCTTTTCTCTGCAGTGCCTATTTATCTATAACAACAACTCTGGTTTGTTTCTTCCCTTTAGACGTGGATCTTCTTATTGATTTACTGGAACTCTTTTTATGTGATGGATTTTACATAATTAATGTAAAGAGGTGCAAACTTTTTTCTTGTGATGTATGTGTGTGTGTATGTGTGTGTGTGTGTGTGTGTGAGAGAGAGAGAGAGAGAGAGAGAGAGAGAGGTTGATTGATTGATTATGTTCTTTTCGACATCTGTGTGTGTGTATGTAGTAGAGGCCAGAGGGCCTCTTTAATTGCTCTCCTTAGTTTTTTTTCCAACAGGCTTTCTCACTAACCCTGGAGCTCATACATGTGGCTGGGTTGGTTAGTCACTGAGCCTCAGGGATCTGCCTGTCTCTAGCCCTTCCATGTTGGAATTATAGACATATGCCACCATGCCTGGCTTGTATGTGGTGCTAGGGATCTGAATGCTGATGTGACAGGCACATTCCTGACCGAGCCACCTCTCTAGCCTCCCTATGACGTATTCTTTCAGAACCATTGTTGGAACTATTTTTTGTATAAATAATTAAAAACATATTTGATATCTTTCACGAATATTCTCTCCCACCTGTCTTAGTTATCACTCTGATGGGAAGACAAACATTGGCCACAGATTGAACCTGGTTGGGATCTTATTTGTTTTCTTTTTCCTGTTTGCAGTAGCTGAATTCCACACATACATTTCCTCTGACAGAGAACCATCCTGCTCTCAGAATCCTGAAGCAATTGCTGCTTTTGTATTATAACCCATTGGACTTTAGGACCTTTTTTTTTTTTAGTGATGCCATGACTGGTTTTGAGATCTTCCTTTTTTTTTTCTCTCAACTTAAAATATGCTGCTTAAAGCCTAAAACTAAAAAAAAAAAAAAAAAGTTTATATCTTCTCAAATGAGCCTATCTTTGCTTTCATTCCTTCTTTCTTCCTACCCCCTACTTAGCCCCCCAACAGTATTTTTTCTGTGTAGCCCTGGCTGTCCAGGAATTTGCTTTGAACAACTCATTTGGCCTTGAACTCATAGAGATCCACCTGCCTTAGTCTCCTGAGTGCTGAGATTAAAGACAGGTTATTACTCTGTAACCCAACTGGCTTCAAACTCAAGATCATCCTCCAGCCTCAACTGCCTAAGCACTAAGCCCAGGTCTGAGCCATCATTCCTGGTTAGAGATGACCTCAGTTGGTTCTTTAGTTTTCTGGGTCCTGGGAATGCTAATGCTTTTGTTTTCTATGAAAAGAATATGAATAAGTCAATATATTAAAAACATCATGGGCTGTAGAATTCGACCCTGACTCAAGAACAAACAAACAGAAAACCCCGATTTTAGCATAAGCAATGGGCACTTCATTGATCATTGCTGCTGTTCCAGTGTTGTGGAAGTTAACTTTGTAAATATACAGTTTGCATAAATGTAATACCTGGTGCTAAGAATGGCTTTCAGGATTTTGAACTTGACTCAGGAATTTTGACATTGAATACTTGCCCGTGATCTACAACAGTAGTTCTGTGCATTGGAAAGCGGAGATTGAAACAGGTGCCAGCAGGTTGGATTATCTCTAGTATATATTCAGCAGATGTTTGGATGGACATTTTGAGGAAGGATAATTCACTTTGCGATGGTCTGGCTGGGACAGAGTCATTGTGGATGGGAGAGACTTAAGGGTCTTCATGGACTGGGCTGAAACTGGGCCTTGATGAACAGAAGTGGTTTTAGTAGGTCTTGGGCTGGGATAATTGTCTAACTGTAAGGAATATACCCAGTGAAAGAAAGACATCTTTAAAGGCATACTCAGTATTTCATCTATAAGTTAGTCTGGTAGAGAAAAGCACCTAGGGAATAAAATGTCAACGAGGTTGACAAGGTGCTCTGGGGAAATATTTGGGGCACAGTGCTTGCCAGAAATGCTATTTTTTTTATGATTGAACTTAATTTTTCATTAAGGACTATTAAAAAATGTCCCGTGAAATGTGCATAAATATTAAAATGGATAAACAAATTGGTGGTCACTTATTCCTACCATAGACAATTCATTGCTGTGAAGAGACATGACCATGACAAATCTTAAAAAGATTTAATTGGGGCTGGCTTACAGTTTCAGAAGTTCAGTCCATTATCATCGTGGTGGGAAGCATGGCAGCTTGAAGGGAGACTGATACTGCAAGAGAGTTCGACATCTTGGTCTGAAGGCTTCCAGGAGGAGGCTCTCTTCTGCATTGGGCAGATCTTGAACACTCTCAAAGCCTGCTTACACAGTGACACACCTCCTCCAACAAGGCCACACCTCCTCTAACAAGGCCACACCTCCTCCAACAAGGCCACACCCCCTAATGGTGCCACTTTCCAAAGGCTAAGCTTTCAAACACATGAGTCTGTGGGGGTCAAACCTATTCGAACCACCACAGACAGCTGCACAGCAGTGAAGATAAACAGTGAATCATTGAAGATGAACTTTACAAATGTAGTTTGGGATAAGAGAAGCACAAAGTGACAGGCAGGGTGGCTGGGTCTTACAGTGTTGCAGACTGATTTAATTTAAAGTTCAAAGATGTGTGTGAAAGTAAAGAAGACTGATTTTAATGACATACGCTTAGTAGATAAGACCGCATCCATAGTGTTCTTTAATCCAACACGCGTATATGTTCTTATATATGATATACTTAAGAAAAATGCTAGCACGTGAAGAAGTGCCAAAAATAGATGTTTAGTCATATCATGGTGAAGTAAGATTAAATGTAGGCTGCATAGAATTCCAGTCTTTAGAATCTATGTTTCCACAATGGTAACAATCTGGTCCACAGTTCAGGAGTCCTGGGACTGACTATACCAGGCGTCAGAATACACGGTCTTACTCATTTAATGTACAAGGAACAATATTTCCAATATTCCTTTCCTTATTTTTTTAAATAAGTAATATAACGCCGGGCGTGGTGGCGCACGCCTTTAATCCCAGCACTTGGGAGGCAGAGGCAGGCGGATTTCTGAGTTCGAGGCCAGCCTGGTCTACAAACTGAGTTCCAGGACAGCCAGGGCTATACAGAGAAACCCTGTCTCAAAAAAAAAGTAATATAACTTCATAATTTCAAAGATTAAAAAAGCAGAAAAGGATAAGCATTTTAGAAATCTTCCCCGTGCCTGGTACTGAGCCTTCTCACAAGGGCAGCTAGTGTTTTACAGTTTTAAACTCAGCTTGAAGTGAACCTGGTAAAACAGAAATGACAGTTTACTTTCTAAAAGATTGTTTTAATTTCTAATTGTGTGTGTGTGTGCGTGTGTGTGTGTGTGTGTGTGTGTGTGTGTGAGTGTGTGTGTGTGTGTATGCATGTGACTACATGTACCTGTGAAGGCCAGGGGTCACTGGATCCCGAGGAGCTGGAGTTACAGGAGATTGTGTGCCACCTTAGGTGTGTGCTGGGAACCCGACTCAGGTCCTTTGCAAGGGCCATATTTTCAGCTGAATACTTTTGGTTTTAAAGAGTCAGTTTTTAAATTTACACTAAAAATAAGATATTGTATGTATATAAAAATATGTACATGTATCTCCGTATGTGTGTGTTCACATATATGATCACAATGGCAATCAAGACTTAAAGTATCCTCTCACCTTGTGTCTTAGTTAATTCTCTTTTGCTGTGACAGTAACACCATGACCAAGGCAACTTATAAAAGAAAGCATTTAGTTTGGGGGCTCTCTGTTCCAGAGGGCTAGAATCCATGACCATCACAGTAGGGAGTGTGACAGCAGGCAGGCAGGCAGGCAGGCAGGCAGGCATGGTGCTGGAACAGTAGCTGAGAGCTCATATCTGGTCAACAAGCAAAGAAGGCAGAGAGAGCTTGGTGAAACTGACTTAGGCTCTGAAACCTCAAATCCCACTCCCCAGACTGTACCTCCTCCAACAAGGCCACACCTCCAGCAAGGCCACACCCCAACAAGGCCACACCTCCTAATTCTTCCTAAATAGTTCCATTAACTATGGCCCAAACGTTGATATGAACCTAAGGGGCCCATTCTCATTCAAACCACCACAAGGCATTTAGGTCTGTTTCCTGTCAGTCCTCATTCAGGATCTGATCTATTTTAATATGACATCCGTCTCCTTTCCTAAAGTTCCACATGACGATAGCATGTGGCATGCTGTCTTTTGTGCCTGATGTTACTGAGTTTGCATCAAGTTTTAAGCTTTATTCCTGCTGTGTGCATCAGTTATTTGGTGTTTTGTTTTGTTTTTATTTGAGACAGAATATTTTTTTTGTGTAGCCCTGGCTGTCCTGGAACTAGCTCTGTAGACCAGGCTGACCTCAGACTCACAAAGATCCATCTACCTCTGCCTTCTGAGTGTGGGGATTGAAGGCATCTGGTGCATAATTCATTTTTATTTATTTATTTACTTGTTTATTATTATTATTTTTATTGCTGAGTGCTATGCTATTTTGGAGGAGTGTGTCACATATTGGCTTCGTCACTAGCAAGGTGTTATTCATATGAAGAATTTTCATGCTTGCCCATTGTTATTTAGGACTATTAAAGTTATCGGAGAGCTCAGGAACAAGTCTGGGAGGGAAGTAGTAAGTGGTAATCTGGACTTTCTTATAGACTCATGCAGTGGCCCTGCATGAGGAAGGATTGGAGCAAAATGACCTTCTTACAAGTCTCCTTCCTGGCCATGATTCTGAAATATTATAACTATTAATGCAGCCCCTCTTTTGAGTCACATGTCTCTGCATCTTAAAAAGTGGCTCCGATCAAGCTTTGAACTCACCATTGGTGACCAAGGCATCTAAAAGTCTATGTAGAGGAGTTGTTCTTCACGCCTCGCACTATGTGAAGGTATTTCCTTCTATCTGTGGAACCATTAAAATGCAGTCAATGGCTATTCTTGAGATGGCTACCCAGGGACACAGCTCGCAGGGGACCTTGGGGCCTTCGACTTTTGAAGCACCTTGGGTACATTCTGGAATGCTGATGGGTACCACTGAGTGTCCTTGGAGTGCCTTCTGTGGCATTGGTTCAGAAAGTGGCACATTCCAACCTCCCACTTGGTGTCAAGCATGCCCTTCCCCCCTGCTCTGATTGTTTCCTAGCTTGTAGCGTGAGCATGTGCTAGCAGCAGCGTTTCCTGCTGGACAGCCATGCAGATACCCAGCCCTCCCAAGCCTCCTTAACCAGAATCCCTGGAGGTGGGATGGAGCTCCCTGGGCTTCTCCAGCTCTCCAAGTTACTGGATACACATTCAGGTTTGAGTACCATCTGGTTTGAGCACTTTCTGGAGTCGTGAGTCCTCTTCTCTATAAGGTACCATTTCTATTGCTGGCTGACTCCAGCTAGTGCACATCCTTACCTGGGGCTCCTGGCTGCACCTTGGTGAGCACCTTGGTGATATCTGCAGTCACCAATGGCTGCACCGTAGCCACCAACATCCCAGTCCCATCTATAACAGCAGGAAAACGACTTTGGTGACCTG
Source organism: Mus minutoides (assembly GCA_902729485.2). Classification (NCBI taxonomy): domain Eukaryota; kingdom Metazoa; phylum Chordata; class Mammalia; order Rodentia; family Muridae; genus Mus; species Mus minutoides. The sequence goes on along the minus strand of LR754542.1, from coordinate 13,718 downwards.
TCAAAGTTTGGTGATTATAATTATTATAAGATATTTTCGCAAGGAGTGGTGGCACACGCCTTTAATCCCAGCACTCGGGAGGCAGAGGCAGGCGGATTTCTGAGTTCGAGGCCAGCCTGGTCTACAAAGTGAGTTTCAGGACAGCCAGGGCTATACAGAGAAACCCTGTCTTGAAAAAAACATAAACAAAAAGAAAAACAAAACCCAAAAAAGATATTTTCATTTCTAGCACCTCATTTACATCTTCTTAACATGCATATGATCCCCATCTTACACAAAAAGGACCTCAACTACCAAGAGTGACCGCCCAGGCGCTGTTCAGTAGGAGAATTTGCCATGAGGGAAATTGGTCTACACTTGCCCTGCCCACTGCAGTGAGCAGTAGGTTCTCAGGGACACCTGAAATATGGATAGGAAAGCTGTTTTGCAACCCCTTTGCCTTGGATAAGCCTTTCATAGGGGTCGCCAAGACCATTGGAAAATACAGGTATTTACATTACTATTCATAATAGTAGCAAATCACAGTTACAAAGTAGCAAGGAGATAATTTTATGGTTGGGGGTCACCACAACATGAGGAACTGAAATTAAAGGGTCCCAGTGTTAGGAAGGTTGAGAACCATTGGACTGGAGTGACTCAGTGCTTTTCCTATGTGTATGGTATATGCATGTGTGCCTCTCTCTCTCTCTCTCTCTCTCTCTCCCTCCCTCTGTGTGTGTGTATCATGCAGTACAGTACAGTGGACCCCTATGTTGTATTACCCCTCTGGCTTATGTTGTGTTTTATTTTGATGCTTCCACCCTACCTAAAAGTTTCACTACAAAATAACATTAGAGACAGTCACTCCAATTGCACCTCTCCTTTATAAAAAAGGGAAGGAGGGGCTGTGGGACAGTGGACCATGCCAGGAAACTTGGTAAGATAGGGCAGGTTTGAGACCCCCAGAACTCAGGTACACACCTGAGCCGGTCGGAGCCTCCCTGCTCCCTACTAGATTTCTGGCTGGGAACAAGTGCCACACTCCCCACATCTGTCACTCTAGGCCCAGACAGAGTTCTCCATGCTAATGAGGTACTCAGAGGCCCTCAGGTTTAGCCAATAAGCTTCCCTTCCCTGCAAAAGGTATTTAATCTCTGGTCCATCCTGAGAAGTTGGTACACATCCATTTTTCTATGATGAACAGTCAATATTAATGGTATGGACAAACCTGGACTGTCTCTTTCATCGAGAACTGCTATGGGGGGGGGGGCATGGAGAAGACCTTCGCCTATAGACCTGCAGCCTAAGTCTCCCGTAGAGGGCCTCTCTGTGCTTCCAGACAACTACCACTTCCTTCACTACCTTCGCTGATGAGCTAAGCCAGAGTTCCTATTCCCCTGGCCTGGGCTAGTCACTGTCCTCAGCCTGTGGTCCTCCAATGGTCCTGGCCTTGTCATGGGTCCATCACCCTTGATCTTTCATTCCTGATTCCTCTGTGTGACACCCCAGTGGTGACTGGAGGTCTGGGAGTCAGGGAAGCCCATCTTTGCCTCCCCACCACTCATCTCAGACTGAGTTCCCCCTGCCCCCCTAATTCCCAGGAGTGTCTCAGTGCTTCCCTATAGCCTAACCCCAATGGTGGCTGCCTGGGATAAGTACAGCCAAGTTCCCCATGGATCATCTCCCCATCTGTGTGTCCCACACCCTCAATGGTGGGGCCAGAACCTGGACCCACAGTCACCTGTGAGGTCACGTGTGGACTTCAAAAGTCAACACTGGGTACCTTCCTCTGATACTCTCTATCATAGTTTTTGAGACAGGGTGTCGCACTGAACCTGGAGCTTGCTGTTTTAGTTAGACTGGCTGCTGTTGAGTTCCTAGGAGCTGCTTTGCCTGTCCCCGTCTTCTAGACCTGGGGTGATGAGCAACCACCACCATGCCTGGCTTTTTCTGTGGGTGCTGGGGATTGAACTCAGGTAGGTCCTCATGTTTGCATCGCCAGCACTTTACCTATTGAGTCATCTCCTCGTATCCTCGATAAATGAATTTTTAGTTATCTTTAGTTTAAATGTGAGGTGTCCCGTGTGGTTAATGGCCATCTTGTTAGACGCACAGTTCTTGATGAGAGGTATAAGAGTGAGTCATGAAGCATATCCATTTTCGTAAATTCAGCAATCCATTGCTTAAAAGAATACCACAAGAAAACTTGGATCATATTTTCCAATGTTACATAATTATAGTTAGTGATTCCAGGACAGAATAAAGACACTGTTGTTGGAAGGTCGGTGGCTTTTTTTTTTTTTTTTCATGAGTTAGAATTATTTTTTAACTTACTAGTGCACCGAGTCAAAATTCCTTGCTTTCGGGGCAGTCGTAGCGCATGCCTTTAATCCCAGCACTTGGGAGGCAGAGGCAGGCGGATTTCTGAGTTTGAGACCAGCCTGGTCTACAGAGTGAGTTCCAGGACAGCCAGGGCTACACAGAGAAACCCTGTCTTGAAAAACCAAACAAAAACAAACCAAAAAACAAACAAACAAACAAAAATCCTTGTTCATCCTTTGTGCTGGTTTGAATAAGAAATGTTACCCATAGACTCAGACATTTGAATAGTTGGTCCCAGTTGATGGTGCTGTTTGAGAGAGGTTTGGATGGTGTGACTTTGTAGGATAAGGCATGTCCCTGGGGCTATTCCAGCTGTGTCCTCTCTGCTTCTGGTTTATGGTTCAAGATGTGAGCCCTCAGTTTCCCACTGCAGCCATGCCTTCACTCCACTGTGAGAGACTCTAACCCTTGGCATGAATGCCTAAATAAACGCTTCCATAAGCTGCCTTGATTGCAGTGTTTTATCACAACGATAGAAAGAAAGAATTACATTTCTCTTTGACCTGGGTTACCAGAAGACCCAGCTGAGCTTATGTTCCGTCTGATGCTGGATCTAGGATGGAGCAGAAGTCCAAGGGTTACATTTGCCCCTGAGAGGTTTCCTTCTCCTGGGGAAGGCACTGCTGGCTCACCAAGTTGAGCCAAACAGTCCATCCTGGTTCTGAGTTGCATGTCATAGTCTCCAGGACTTTATAGCTTAGGGCAAAGTGCAGGTCTGTGTAGTTTGGCAATGCCAGTGCAGGCTTTGTGTAGTGTGTTTTATAGGTTTAAAAGAATGAGTCTGATTTTACAAGTGAGGTTAATGCCAGGAGCTTTTCCCGTAGGTAAACCAGGAATGAAGAAGAATGAAGCTCTAGGTGCTTGCAGACCGGGGCGTTACCTGGACCCCTCCAGGGATATGACTGAGGGAATTAGAGGGATGATGTGGTATACTTAAAGGAGTAGAGGATCCGAAAGGCAGATATGTATGTAAGATGTGTGGTTCTACATAAGCTGGATGGTCTTCCTCTAGCCCTAGTATGGGAGAGCTGCTTTGAAAGATGCCTTCAAAACAGAAAGGACTCAGTCCATTAAAAACAGCTATAGCCCTTTACATAGCAAACCTTCAGTAAATGTTTCTTGAGCAATGGCTTCCTGATGGACATAGTAGCTCTTTGTGAGGCCGCCTCTGAGGCTCACTCCTCGGTACCAGCAAAAGCAGGGCTGATCTCAGCAGCTTGGTGCTTATTTATTTATTTATTTATTTTTAAACCAATCGAATTGCTTCTGTGCTGTGGCAGCCATGAACCTCACTCAGAGCCACCTCTTAAGTCAGTTTTGGTGATTTTTGTACGGATTTAGCTAATCACTTTACCTCAGCTTGTCTGTCTTTTTATCTTGTTCTGTGCACAAATGTTCTCAGGCTGCCCAGTTGATCCAAATGAGTACGAGTAAATGAGGTGTGTCATTATTCTTGCTGCTGGGAATGGGATAATGACACAGACAAGGTCTGGTCCCCCGGAGGGTTGGGGATGAGGAGGGAAGCAAGTTGGTGACTATGTGTGAGATGGGTTATGCTGTAAATGTTAAGCTGTCACACAGGAGCCAGAAAGAAGTGGTAGAATTTTTTAGCTGGTGGATGAAGAGATTCAAGGCTTTTAGAGTGTCCCCTAGAAATTCTACATGCTGGAAATGTAATCCTTAAATTCATCTTAATGGGATTTGTAAATAGAAACTTTAAGAGGTGTCAATTAGGGTGAGGTGAGGTCATAGCGCAAGACCCTCGAAAGGGAAAACAGCCCAGAGCTGGCATGTTTGCTGTCATATTATACTGCAGCAAGAGGCCCTCACCTGGTGATGGCGTCATGTTCCTGGGCTTCCCTGCTACCAGAAGCACAGCCGAGCAATATCTTATTCTTCAAAACTTCTCCTATCCATGGTTATTCAGTTAGATTAACAAAATAGACCAAGAGAAGATGGTGTTAGGATTGAGGGTGAGGGACACAGGTTGATCAGTACGTAAAAGGTGCAGTTGAGGTGCAGTTGAGGTGCAGTTGAGGTGCAGTTGAGGTGCAGTTGAGGTGCAGTTGAGGTGCAGTTGAGGTGCAGTTGAGCTGCTGTTATGTTTTGACTGCTGAGTTGTATATGGAAACAGAACACAGCAGCGGTCGTGACTGTCTTCATATAGGGAAAGAGACAGAGATGGGGGGGTAGCTTTATGTGCTGGCTGGAAGGAGGATGTTTGGGACGTCAGTTTTATAAAGAGGTTGTTATTGGACCATGCACTATCCTCACCCATTCCTTACGTCACAGCACTAGGGACAGAGCCTAGATGCTATAGCACACACACAGGCTAGCCAAGTGCTCTGATGCTGAAAGATATATCCAGACCTTTAAAAAAAAATGAGACACGATCTCAATTAGTTGCCCAGCCTCGCCTTGATCCTACCTTACCTCTTAACTAGCTGGAAGTAAAGCCTCGTGCCACCAGGCCTAGCATGTTCTTCCTTTTCTTTAGGGAGAGAAAGTGTGTCTATAGCTTAGAACTTTATGCTGCAATCCTACCAGATTCTGCTCACCAGCTGTCTACTCACTCTCCATGAGCAAGAGCCAGGGGGATGGGGACCAGCTAGGACACCACTGGAGAATGCTTGATGGGGGAGGGAGAAGGCTGGATGAAGGTGCTTTCAGTGTGGGTGGGAAAGACAAAATGGATTCAGCTAAAAAGGAGGGTTTAAATTCTGAGAGGGTTGATTCATTTGGTGGTACGAAGTGGGGTTAGATGACCCCAAGTGGCTGGGAATGTCACTTATCAAGTTGAGGGTTGTTGGGGGTGCACCTGTTAAGGTTTCTGTCCAGTCTGGGGGATTTTGAGTCTTGTGGGCCTGTGACTTCCTTGGCAGTTCCTTCCATAGGTGCCTCTGGGTCAGATCCAAGGACTCGTGCTGGAGGTTTGGGCCGAGTTCAAGTGCATAGCTGGCCTTGCTGCAGTTTGGCTCTTGCAGGTTTAGGAGTGTGTGAAAGTTCTGGGGAGCATTTGTTGGGAATGATGTCACAGGGAAGGTGCTGAAGGAAGCCAGTGTCAACAAGTGGGGTGACTCAAAGAAGCGTCTTGGGGCAGTTCCAGGTTTATGTTTCTCCTGAGAAGCTAACAGAGGCCAGCAATGAGAGTGAGACCCCCTTTGATTAGCATCCTTGGTTTGTTCAGCATCAGTTTCCACAGAGATCTGAGGAGCATAGACTTGAAAGGGGTGGTGTGTGTGTGTGTGTGTGTGTGTGTGTGTGTGTGTGTGTGTGTGTGTTACGATTCTCTCTCATTTATCTCCTCCTTGCTACAGTGGCTATCTATTTCTGGGTCTTTGTGTGATTTAATCTCAGACTATTCCTGACTTGGTCACTGGGGGAGTTCTAGTAGCCTTAGAAATCCTTTTTCCCCACTATCTCTGAATGCTTCTGTCCTCTCCAAATTACACATGATTCTCAGGGACTATGGAGGGCCATGGGGTCACTGAAGGAAGAGCTGTGGTCGATGGGATTAGAGCCCCTGCAAGAGAGGCTTCATGGAGCTCTTTCTCTTCTCCCACCATGTGGGGACACGGCAAGAAGGTGCCATTCACAAATCAGGAAGTGAACCTCAGCGGATGCCACAGGTGTCCTGTCTTTCAGTAAGTTTGTGGCTGACACCCTGCAAAGTTGACGTCTTTCTTTGCTTAGCATTCCAGGGCAGCCACGCCCCTTAGTCAGAGGCAGCATGACCTACATCCCTGCAAGCTTTCTGTGCTTCCCCTAGCCCTCTCTGGTTATTCTGCAAAATCCCGGATGTCTGAGTGGGCGCTCTGAAGCGTAGTGCAGACTGTAGAGAAGGGAGCAGGAGAGAGCAAGAGTGTTGTTCACCTATGAGGAGTGGACCGGAAGGGGCTCAATGAGGAGGTACCATTTCCTCAGGGACGGAGAACACCGTAGAGACAGGTGTGCTCACGGTGGGAGTGGGAGGCAGCTCAGGGCATCTGACCTCTCCCTGAAGGAGAAGATGGTGTCGGGTAGGACAGAGGAAGAGAAGGCAGGCTGAGGGGTCTGCAGAAGGCCTCTGGTATGGGAAGGATTTCATCACAGTACAAACGATGAGGGCATATGGGGTCATGGCACTTTTCTTGGCTTTATGTATATTTTATCATTTTCTCTGATTAGATTTCGGATCATATTCTGGGTGTTCCTCCTCATTGTCCTTAAGGATTAATCTTTATCCAGTGTGTGTTTCTCAATGGAACAGTACTACATGTACAGTATTTGGGTGGCTTTTGTGTTAGATTAGTAGTGACTCTATTTTTGTGGAGAATTTCTCATCATAAAAGATATAAAAACCAAGTCCATGCTATATCTACGGACCATGACACTGGGATGCTGGGAGCCTTAAGATATTTGGGGATTCTGCCACGTGATTCTTGGTCCTGTCGATCTGAGTTTATTTGGAAAGACGTTTGTGAGATGAGCATACAGTGCCCACCTGGAAATACTCTGAGTGCAGGCCGCTCACGGCCACTCCTGACTGGGACTCCAGACATGGAATGTTCTTAGGGTTTTTCCGAGCTGACAGTACTTTTATTTTATTAGAGTAGAGGCTGAGAACATCACTTCTCATAACAAAATGACAGAAGTATGTTTAGGGCCATTTTAGAGGTTGTTAGGAAAGCGGTCCTAATCCTTAGCCCAAAATCATTATTAATTTTTAAATGAAACTCAAGTCCCCAATTTAAACGTCAATTTAAAAAGGATTAAATGTTCTAAAGTGATACAACCCCAAACATACTAAGTTGATACGAACTTGCTGAAGAATGGTGGTAGGCTAATACGAGAAGTCTTTGTACATCGCTAAGTTTCTAGTAGGAAATCTCCACAGTAAAACACAGATTTAGTGACATAGGATAATCTGGGGTCCACACTGAGACATTTCTGGAAGCTCTTGCCGACACGGGGTGGCATGTGCTCAGGACTGAGGCCAGGGTGATGTTGTGCAGTGCATCAGGAGAAAACTGCTAGGAACAGCTCAGATTCATTGCACCCTTGATTCCGAATTCCCCTCACTTTTGCAGGACCCTCCCGTTCAGTCACACAGCCCCCCCCCCCAAGAAGTTCTATGGTTGAAGGCAAAGTCAGCTCACACCTCCACTGGAAATCCCAGCTGTCTCCCATAGCTTTTCCTATGAAATTTTTTTGTTTTGTTTTGTTTTTTTCGAGACAGGGTTTCTCTGTATAGCCCTGGCTGTCCTAGAACTCACTTTGTAGACCAGGCTGGCCTCAAACTCAGAAATCCGCCTGCCTCTGCCTCCCGAGTGCTGGGATTAAAGGTGTGCGCCACCATGCCCGGCTCCTATGAAACTTTTAAAGAAGGAAATAAGAGATTTTCCTAGCATACAGAGGGGCTTAATCCCACAGGGATCCCCACATCTACAGGGACTTCCTACCCCCACAAAGGCCTCCCTCCCCTCCCCCCCATCCACACGGAGGTCCCCACCACACAGAAGTCCCCACCCCCACGGAGGCCCTCCTCCCCCACGGAAGTCCCCACTCACACGGAGGTCCTCCACCCACACGGAGGTCCCCCACCCCCACAGGAGTCCCCGCCCCCACGAACCACCCTCCCA